>CM076961.1:16017500-16585000 GCA_039566865.1 Aurelia coerulea | reverse complement strand
CTACTATTATGCTGATCTGATCGCTGAATTTAACCTACTCGATTAGTTGTTTATATGATCCTATGGATTCAGAATGATAGCAGCCCTGCCATATGTTTTCAGCGCAGCCAATAACTATATACCCAACGAATTTTCTATCAGTCCTACTATAAAAGCAGGGATAAGCTTCACACAAGTGTAAACAAATTTAACGGGTTGTATGTCCTTTCTTTACACTCGAATAAATTGACGATAGAAACTTTCTTGTGTGTCCTTCAGCAAAAGCCCGTCTCAACTTAGATGTCATTTGAGATTTGCGATATCGCAAAAGTACTCATCCGAAGCTCTTCGTTTGTTTTTATTCGCGGGTATTTTCACGTGACATCTATTTTGAGACGGACTATAATGCCAGCCATCGAAAGTAGTAAGCATAAATTTTTTATCCTTTGCAGTATGACACAGAGAATGGTTTATGGGAAGATGAAGACACTCGAACATTTTACGAGAATCTCAAAGACTTGAAATCATTCGTACCCCAGGTTTGTAACGCATCATAATTTCGTAACAGCCCCCTTGAAGTCGTGCATCGGAGAACGAAATATTGGCATGACATATCGTATAAATGTATACATATCCGCTGTTGTTTTCGTTGCATAACTTTATACATTTATGAATGATTTTCAAGTAAAAGTGGGCGTAGAATAAAAAGATTACTAGGAAAATCCGAAACTTATTCTTGTGGTCTTGCTCTCAGTTTTCCAGGAGAGTTCAACCTTTCAAATCATATTTTGCTGAACTGATCGCGACAGCGTTTAAAGGTGCCTTTGCAACCGGAATCCATTGTCGATACATTCTTGAAATGGTATGCTGGTTGCAAATCTTTAAAAAGGCTGGTGTAAAATTGAGTGAACTATTTCTTTGAACTGAATGACTTCAAAGAAACTTTAGCTAATTCTCCATAATTCTTCCGTTGGAATTTTCTGAAATCTTCAATATTTTCAGAATTAGGGTGTTTTTCTTCTGTTTCAAGAATTGCAGAAAATTTTCAAAAAGCTTAAAACCATCGTAATTTCTAAACTGTTTGACGTAACATGAAATAATTTCGAAAAAAACCATAGTTTATGAATGCCTACAAGATGGTATCAAGCAAAAGTCTGTCACTCATCTGGTTTATGATTTAGAAATTTGATGACGTCACATCCTCAAATGAGTTGAAATTTAAGATACGCCGTAATTTCCAAAAATATTTAAAATTTCTCAAAAGTCCAACGGTAGAATTATAGATAAGTATCTAAAGTTTCTTTCAAGCCATTCGTTCAGAAGAAATAGGTCATTGCATTTTGCACCCACCTTCTTACACCGAGATAAAGATTTGGAACCTATGCTCTTTTGCAAGGTATGCTGGTTTCTAAGACCCTCTGAAACAATGTCCAGTCAGGGGAGGGGCTTCTTTGAGAGGGGCTTAATAGAGAGGGGGTGCTTAATAGAGTTTTTACGGTAGAGCTTCTAGCTATTCTGAAACAGAATCCGAATCGAACGATATTTTGTAGAATTTTCGAATGTGCACAATAGTGGAAGAAGCTTCAACGCCACTCAATCGAACCTCGCGTATAAAAATGTATGAAAATATCCCTCGATCCAGACTCTTTTGAAGAATAGCTAAAAGGTCTATTGGCGAAATCACTGGGAACGATTGGGTGAATTTTAACATATTTACCCTGGCAAGTGCTGCTACAAACATAGGGCTCAAATCTTGAAATAGGTTGGTGTAGAATTCTATTGCAGTTTTCTTTGAAATAAATAGCTTCGAAGGAACTTAGGGTTTTTGCTGTAAATCTGCCGTGGCAATTTATTGATATCTTGATTAGTTTCAATATGGCGGCATTTGTTAAATTTAATGCTATGACGTCATCATATTTCTAAATCCTAAACTAGATAAGCTACAGATTTCTGCTTGGCACCATATTGTAGACCTCCAAAATCAATGGTGTTCTCGAAGGTTCTGTAATGTTTCCTCTATTAGTTTAAGATTTACGATGATTTGAATTTTTTCAAAATTTTTCCGTGAATTTTTTCAAAAATAATCAAATTGCCGCTATTTTGAAAAACAATCAAGATATCATAAATTTTCCACGGCAGATTTACAGCAAAGTACCAAAAGTTCCTTTCAAGCCATCCAATTCAAAGAAATCTGCAATAGAATTTTACACCGCACCGACCTTATTAAAAATTTGAAAGATTTGAGCCCTATAAGCCCTATGCTGCTGTTACATGATTTTGACTTTTAACAGAATTGTGATATGCGTTGTCTTCTCTTAAAGATTTTATTCAAAGAAAAAGAAAGCAAGCCAAGTAGAGACAACAGAAAAGAGCCAAAGAAAAAACGCAAGTTACGGAATGACCGTGAGTACAAGATTTAGCGATTTACTTTTTGCTGATTTTTTGCAATAGTGTCATGTTTATTGCCCTCAGGATGACAAGTTGAAAGTACTTAGGCTAAGCCAGTCAAAATATTGGTGATAAGTCTCTTCGTTTTGCCATGCTCGGGGTAGCCTGCGGTGCGACCTCTACCGGGAAGGAAACATTGTTTCCTCTACCGTAGAGGTCGCACCGCAGACCTATGCTCGGGGTCAACAAGCATCAAACTATTCTTCGTTTCGTTCCGCCAATAAAAATGTTACTATCAGGCTGCAATTCTCAAAGCATATTCCACTTTTTGCGATTTCTGGCGAATGGGCCTCTGTAGAAGCACTACGACTGTGTGACAGGGTAACAAATTGAAAATAGAAATATTATCTATAGAAATAAATAAGAGAATTCAAAAATATAGTGGAGCTTGTTTCGTTGAAACAATTTTTATCATATTTTTTAATTCTCCTGAACGATTTAACGAATAGATACAGGGTGGCCATAGAAGGAGCACAGGAAGCCCAGGCGGTTGATTGAACGATTATAAATGTAATACTTCAAAATAGACTAGGGCTAGTCAATTGTAATACCTTTGTGTCTTATTTGTGGCACTTCTCTACGGCTGTATTGTGTCTCTTTTATTGACTTCTGTACTCCGTAATTGTTCGAAAGCGAGAGTTCGATGTGAAATAATACAGTACTATATAAAAGTACTATTATATAGTACTGCGTTAGCTACTTCACATCGCACTCTCGTATTCGAACAATTACGCAGTACGGTACATAGTCCACGCAGGAAACACAATACAGCCGTAGAAAAGTGCAACAAATAAGACACAAAGGTATTGCAAATGACTAGCCCTAGTCTATTTTGAAGTTTTAAACTTATTACCGTCCAATCAACCGCCTGGGCTTCCTGTGGAAGGAGTCTGTCAAATTTCAAATTTTGTTCAACCGCTTAAAGGCAATCTGTCCCCTTCGATGAATGAAAATAAAATCGATAAAGATCTCTTTTGTATATTCCTGAAGTTGGTGTTATTCGCTTTATCCAAAGAAATCAGGGTCTTAGAGACTCAGTGATGCATGAATTTAGCTGCAGCGTAAATAAGGTAAATAAAGCAGTAACTAAGGTTAAAACAATAGGGGACAGATTGCTTTTAAAACAGCGTTCAAGAGGAAAACAATGCAATTTTTTAGGTATTTTCCTTAAAAAGAAAATAATTTTTGCCAACAGCGTACACAAATTTTCATGGAGTGATCTGCCCTCCTTGTACGATTCTTTGGCTCTAGTGGAGTTACTTATTGTGTAGGGTTGTGCCACTCAGAACCCAAAAGTACCACCCATTACTCTGAGGAAAAAGTTCTGGAATGAATTACCCATAAATCCAGGATAAGCCGAAAAAGTGTATCCGGGGAAAGTGAATAAAGATACCCTTAAAGGGGCTTAGTCGTCAAACTGTAAACAAATCCGCAAACTCGCACGTGTCGGGGATTATCCATTGTTCATCCATTGTTCTCTGCAGTTTGTTTGGTGGCTTCACCCAAGCCACCAAAAAGCGACCATTAAAGATCCACTTATATCCGAGCAATGGTACAAGATATGAATGTTTGGTTTGTTCCTTAGTGAAGTACAAGGATTAATGCCCAAACAGCAACTTTCATTTTGAAAAAAATACGAAAATCCTGTGGGATAGCAAAAGTCATCGTTTTGTTTACATTTTGACGACGGAGCCCCTTTAAGCGATTTTTTATCATAAGTCATGCCCATAGATCCGGATTCTATCGGAAGCATGGTGCCCTAAAAAATGGCACAAAGCCTTGTATTACTAGTGTAACCCATGTATTACTTAAGTAGCCTTGCAAGCAGGGATGTAGGAAGCATCTCCAACTTGCAACACTTCAAGCTTTTTGTATTAAGCTAAAGACTTCCTGGAAATTGAAAGGACACTCTTTTTATTGTTTTGAAAATCTCTGCTTGCAGCTTTTCTGTTGCGTTCTCCCTTAAAGGCCTGCCCTCATCTCCTTAGAGGCCTATGATTTTCTTTAGAAATAACCTTATCCTTCCTCTGATGATTAAACCGTTTCTCTTCTGTGATTCAGATATCTGATTCCAAAACATGTCCTCTTTATAATTATAAATCCAGCAAGTTTGCTGCAGACTATGTTCTTTCGATAGCTTTATTTGCGTTGTTTTCTTATAATCTTCCGAGTGCAATCTCTCGCAGATAGCACAGTACATGCTGCCTGTGCCTTGGCCATATATCTTCTTGTACTCAAAGTACTTATTATATTCCGTGTCGTTCGAGTCCAGATATAGCAAATAGTCAGCAAGGTCTTTTATCGATTTGAACTCAGCAGCGTCTATGTATGATCCGGGAATTACAATCCCTTTGTCGTAATTTGCCCCCATAACAACGGGGACAACATCCCCCGCTTCTAGCCTCTCCCAATATTTCTCTGTGACATAATCCTGACAAAACGCATTTTCAAATGCTAAAAAGAACTTATACGTCGATAGCTCCTGCTTACAGGCCGGATCATGATGATGACAGTCCCGCTGCTTCTGAAATCGCGTCCGGCAGCGACCGTATACGGTCACATTGACATACCTTTGTAGTTCAAGTACATATTCCTGGCGCATTATGTTGCAGTGACTGACCGCCCAAGCAACTGTACTTTTCTTTCCTTCTGCGTGATTCTTCTGTTCGAGGCGCGTATTTTCTAGCTTGGCGTATGAACTGTATGGCACGAATACGTCAGATCGCCTGCTAAAGGTGGCCGTCCAGTTGAAAACTCCATCATAAGGCTTGTATATATTAATATCATCCTGCGGATTTTCTTGGCTAAGATATATCCATTTCTGTCCTTTAGGCATTTTCTTCCGTAGTCGCTTCAGTCTTTCTGCATTGTAATATCCTCTGCGTTGAACTTCGATGTCCCGGCCGTGAAATATCACCGCATCTGCACGATCAAAACGCCTTCTATTATACGTTGCAAGGCAGTTGTTTTTACCAGGGCATTCCTCAAATTGATGGGTTAATTTTGAACCGGTAAACCCATGCCATACCCTGTCACCAAACAGTTCCGTGTATATCAGGATTAATTTTGTGTTATTGTTCAGCCGCGATTGCCAATCCTTATTCTCGCCACTATAGTCTTGGTTAGGCTCCATGGCACTTCCCTCCATGTGATCCACATATAATATAAACATGCCAATCGTAAACAAGCCAACAACGCATAGCACAATAAATGTGGTCTTTCGAAAGGAAAGTCTTTCAATCATGCTGTACCTGGAAAAAGGAAAAAAGATGATATCATCATCATCATCATCATCATCATCATCATCATCATCATCATCATCATCATCATCATCATCATCATCATCATCATCATCATCATCATCATCATCATCATCATCATCATCATCATCATCATCATCATCATCATCATCATCATCATCATCATCATCATCATCATCATCATCATCATCATCATCATCATACACTTATTTAAAGTGGGCTAAGAATGAATGGTTTAATTAGAGCTGATTAATGCCTACTAT
This sequence comes from Aurelia coerulea, assembly GCA_039566865.1. Taxonomy (NCBI): domain Eukaryota; kingdom Metazoa; phylum Cnidaria; class Scyphozoa; order Semaeostomeae; family Ulmaridae; genus Aurelia; species Aurelia coerulea. The sequence continues at coordinate 16,579,050 of CM076961.1, read as the reverse complement.
TTACAATTTACATTATTTACAACTTGATAAAATAAAACTATTGATATGTCATTATTGTGGATGTACCTGGGTTAGACATCACAAATATGGATTCAAAAGATTTGTGTGAATTACAATTGTACGGAACTTCAGATATTTGTTTTCTATTCCACTAAAAATTTACGATACATGTTACGGACTACTCTGCCTACAAACTACTTTACAATACTACAAGGACGATGCCATGAGGAGCAAAAGACTATGACTACCCCCAGGGCATTGTTTAATCGCTAAACTACATACGATTTTACATAAATGCTACAAACAATAAAAAAAGAGAAACGATGCTTACTATACTGTGGCCTGTCTAACATTAGATGTCAGGTTAGGGCTGTAATAACCCAAAAAATTGTTCATTCTTATTTGGATAGCATACCTGACATCTAATGTGAGACAGAAATTACAAACAAAAAGAAAATTTACTTCAAATATGAATGTAGTCGAGAATAGAATGATTATTGAGGCAACAATATCCTTCATTGAACAATCCAAGAGATTTTGCTAGCAACTCTTCTCAAGTAATTTCATAGCAGCGACTTCCCTCTGTTTCTCTTTTCCTTTCTTGGTTTTTGGCTTTGGTTTTGGTTTTTGTTGTTAATGTTGTTTTTTGTTTGCTCTTGTTTTTCATTGTTTTGATTGTTTATTTGTTTGTTTGTTTATTTCCTTTTTGGAAATTGTGTGCCCAAAAAACAATTGGTTAAGGTGGCTCACTACTGATAAAACTTTCACAATGATACACACTCTAGGTGTCCTATCGCTCATGGTTTGCCAATAATGAATACAAGAGTTGCAAACTTGCTACAGTACTTGTTGGAGATACATGGTACTCCCCGTATTGTTTTTCAGCTTTGTTTTTGGGTCAACTTGACAGCCAATCAGCACGGGGACTATGAACGCATGCGCTGTGGACATAATTCAAATATCTGGAGCCGTTGCGAAGAAAGTTGCAGTGACAACAAGCAGTGGGGGAAGATTCGCAGCTCGATATGCGAAAAACTTAGCTTGTATATTATCAATTATTAACTGCAGTTATTTTTGATGTATGCCTACAAGAAACTGCAAACAAAGATTTCGTGATGGACCTTTCTGGAAGCTTGGCACAGAAGTGAATGTTGAACGGTTTTGGACTTGCCTCTTGCGTTGATAAAATGGCCTAGGCAAAACAAGATAGCGCTCTGTGCATGGAACTTGCACACACTTCTGTAACTTTCTTTCTAAATGCAACATTATGTTGCCAACATGATACCAAATACTTTACAAACGTAGATGTTGTTGTTGCGCATAATACAAACATAAGGACAAATAATTGAACATGGATAACTCTTTGATGGTAGGTTTGTCTGAAAAGATTTTTCCATGAAAGTAGGTGTATGTGCCTACTTTTAGCCTGCAAAATATCAGTTTTGTCAAAGTCAAGCAACATTGCGAAAACTTATTCAAGTATGAACAAAGGAAAATTTTTAAATCCAACTTAATTGTGCATTGATGGGTTTTTCTGTTAGTCGTATCATAATTTTGAGGCTATTTTTGGGCTCTCCACCCCATTGGATGCTAAAATTCTGGAGAGGTGATAAAAAGATAGCTAATTTCACTAAAAGTGTAAATTTAAAATGGCAGCCAATAACAATTTAGGCCTAAAAATGTCAAAACTTTGAAATAAGATGTTTCCAGAATGAAGAATGCCAGAGAGCTGACATTTGGATATGTTACTACTATCATCATGCTTAAATGAAAAATTTCAGGATTATCTCAATAAAAGGACAGCAATGTGCTTAGGGCCAAGGGATTCAATTAAATAACGAGTTTTTGTGGGGATTAACAAAAAGAGTTAGGTTTAAAAAATGCGAAACATAGGCCACGCGCCACGAGAAGCCAGACGGGACAGCCAAGTTCATCTCTGATCACATGAAAACAGACTGATCACATGAAAGGAGACAGACCCCCAGCGGAGAATCGCTATTTACCATGACTCAATGCCTTTAAATTATAACCGAAAAATCAGCAAAATCTAGCTGTCATTCATTGACGTGGATTTACCCTACTGGGTCCATTTGAGCACTCACTAGAGAAAGGCCGACCCTCTGCGGTGTGGATTGGATCCAACCCGGGCTCGTGGTAATAGGCCCAAACTAAACCACAGGTGGAAAGATGAAAACCCCAATATTCCGAAGAAGAAAGGGTCTGCGCAACAACGACCAAAAGCTAGCTACACAGTGCAAATCCCTTTAGGCCGTTCATTTTACTCGGACTACGGATAAATTATAGCATAGTCGTAAGAGAAAACTTAATTTTTCTCTTATGACTATGATAATAGCGAACGACATGTTTTTCAACACGCTAAACAACACATCGTTAACAATCACACCTTTTCCAGTCCTCTTGGGGTCCTTTTACTAATAAACAATTAAACGTTTAAAACAAAAGCCACAATACAATCAAAAATATACAAGTGACGAGAACAAACAACACAATGTGTGACAGCATATTGTGACAGCAACAAAACGACACGCATGAATTAATTAACTCATGATTGCATAAATTATTTTCCCTGAAACCCAGAATTGTGCCGTAGCAAGCTTTTGGTCGTTGTTGCGCAGACCCTTTCTTCTTCAGAATATTGGGTCAGCACGCAGGCTAGTTGAAAGAGGCCTGAAAATGATTTTTGAATGGTACTAACAATTACCATGACAAAAGATTGATGACCATGACCTTGTCGATAATGTTCACTCCGATGCGAGAATGTTTGCGGATGACACATCTCTTTTTTCTGTTGTAAATGAAGTCAATAGAACTGCAGAGGACTTAAATAGGGACCTTGAGACGGTACGTTTGTGGGCATGGCAATGGAAAATGCAGTTCAATGCGGATAAAACTGAAGAAGTTATTTTTTCTTGCAAGAGACGTAAGCCCTCCCATCCTCCCCTGTCTTTGGGATCCAACGAGATAGATACAAAATCCGAGCACAAACACCTGGGACTAACTCTTGACTCTAAATTAAATTTTGAAAGCCATATTCGAGAAGCTAGTTTAAAAGCAAGAAGAAGGGGTATCGGTATGATAAAATATCTTTCAAAATATTTTTCTAGAAATGTGCTAGATCAGATATATAAGCTCTATGTGAGGCCCCAGCTGGATTATGGAGACATCATATATCATAGATATGATCCTGAAATGCTATCTGCTTTCACTCAAAGACTGGAGCATATTCAATATTCAGCTGCCCTGGCAGTCACTGGAGCATGGAGAGGTACGAGTAGACAAAGACTCTACGAGGAATTAGGTTGGGAAAACTTGTATCAGAGAAGATGGTATCGACGTTTGTGTCATTTTTTCAATGTGAAAAAGTCACAATCCCCTCATTACTTGTTTGCGGAAATTCCAGATGAACGCGAACTTACCTACAATCTCAGAGCAACACGCGCTTACAACCAAAATTTTGGGCGAACTGTCCGTTTTTCGAATACGTATTTCCAAAATACTCTTTTTGAATGGAATCTTCTTTGTGATGATATAAAACATTCTGTAAGCATTGCTGAATTCAAACGTAAACTTCTTGCAGCCATACGACCATTAGGAAACTCTACTTATAACATTCATGACATTGACGGTGTTAGATCTTTAACAAAACTTCGCTTGAATTTTAGTGCATTAAACGAACATAGATTCCGGCATAACTTTGACTGTCTAAACCCGATTTGTAGTTGTGGAACTGGAAAAGAGGACAATGAACACTATCTCCTGCACTGCCCAGAGTTTGATTTGATGCGTGCAGATCTCTTTGGTCATCTCTCAGAAATCCCTGCCCTGGACATTACTGATATGGATACAACAGCCTTGTGCAATCTCCTTTTATATGGCAGTTCACTCTTGAATATAATTAGCAATAGAATGATCATGGATGCCACTATATTATACATTAAGACTACTCAACGCTTTAAGTGAAACTCCAAACAGCAGCTACCCCCCCCCTTTTTTTATTTTGTTGTATATATTCTTTGTAATGGATTGTTTATTGTAAGTGTCCCTCATAGTGGGAACACGATGACCTTGGGTCTTTTCCCGCTATGAGGGGCACAGTTGAATGTAAATATTAGAGTTGTAGTTGTTTTAAGTTGATATAAAAAAAAAAAAAAAAAAAAAAAAAAAGATTGATAATTTTCGCACCTTTGACGTCAATTTCATCTGTCAAAGCGAGATATCGAGGCTGGATTATGTGAACAGAAAACAGGCCCGAAAAATCCAATCTTGGAGGGCTCTGCAAAGGGACATCCTCACTAATGTAGTGTTTTGATCTCATCAGTGTTTGATAAACTAAAACTGAGGCGGAAACTCAAATCAATATCTTTGGCAGGTTGGTTTTCTTTTATTTTGAGAGGCCTTTGGTCGTGCGTTTTAGCCCATTTTCTGAATGCTTTGCCAGACCATGGGAAAACTAGTTTTTTAATCTATTCTATTCTATTTAATCTATTCTACAAAAGAGCCTGGATCGAACGTTATTTTTATACATTTTTGTACGCGACGTTCGATCGAGTGGCGTTAGAACTTCTATCACTATTGTGCACATTCGAAAATTCTACAAAATGTAGCAAAATATCGTTCGATTCTGATTCTTTTCAAGTCTATTTACCACGGGACGGGACTATCTACTCTTTTGAAAATTACCAAAAAAATACAGGAAACACTTTAATCTTTTAGCTATTAGAAAAATTTATTTGGACGATAATAATACAACTTTTTTGCTGCAATGAAGGGGGGGGCAGTTCTTTAGTCACCCGACCCGCCCGGTCGACATTTCTTAGTTGCGAATTCCCGAAAAGGGCCGAAAACACTTAATCAAATCATATAAAAGAACAACTCACATGGAACAATAAAGAAAAGAAAATTGTTCGCGCACATTTATTGCCATGGGGGTCGAAAAACTGCAGTATTTGTTTGAAAATCTATTTCCATATAACTCTTGAGAGAGGTAAAATGCCCTTGCATATTGTTGCGTGTGAGGATATTTCTTGAGAAAACTATTTGATCAACTGTTTACGCCTTTCGCGACAAACAAATTTTCGCATAAAGTCAAATATACCTATATTTTCGAGCTTATAAAAGGCGGGAAAATCACAAAAATCCTTAGGTTTTCGACGTGAAAGTAGAATTTAGGGAGTGGTCATTAAGTATGTGCTATGCTGGGGCGGAGGGTATTCAGGAGGGGTAAAGGATTTTTTTGGTACTTTAAGGTGGGGTATGAAATAAATATTGACATTTTTGAGGGGGTATGAAATCAGAGTCACAGTTTCTGAAACAATTCTTTCATAGTGTTGTGTATAATAGCCATTCAACGTTCGAAGTAGTTGCTTAAATGCCCCAAGTTGTTATTTGGATGGTCCAAGTATTTATTCCAATGTTCCAAGTAGTTATTCAAATGTTCAGCTGTCAGAATGGAACATTTGCAAATTCATCAAGCCTAGATTCTTCAGATATGGAAGAGTTTCTTAACAGCAGTGATAATGAGATGGGTGAAAAGAGAACTGTGGAGTCGATTTTTACAACAACACGGGGAGGAAGGGTTGCAACTAACTACAGAGCAAAGGAGTCTATTTGAGATAGCACAGTGCACATAAAATGATATTGAGGCTGGCAGAGTCATCCTGTCCTATCAGATTATTTTGGTATGGCGTAACAACATGCAAGCAGTGGACTGTTTTAATGAAATCGTTGAATTTCATCAGTTAGAGCGTACCTCCTAAAAGAAGCCAGATAAAGCTAGGCTGCAGAGACAGCAAAATGTTGAAATTACCAGAAAATGGAGAGAAACCATCAAAATCCTCTCGACATATTCAACTTTTACGTCGCCGCTACCGCGGAAGGGCAACAGTCGCACCCACGATAGTGCCGCCGTTAAAAAGTATTTCCTTGTTAGCACGGCCCCGCCACTTTGCTTCATGAAAGAGAGTTATACCATAATGATAAGAGAAACTATGGTTATACCCACCTGAATTGAAGAAAGATACCTCGACGCTCTTTATGGTTAACAACAACGGCTGAAATGCTGAAATTCGTTTGTGTCCTGCTACAAGAAACGAGTTTCGAAGCGAAGGCAGTTTGCCAGTAAAAGAGCTTCAAACCAATCCCTTGCGTTTTTTTGTCTGGGTCCTGTCAGACCAAAAAGGTCGGGTCTCGGATAAAAGCCAGAATAGGCCATACTTTTCAAAACAATAGATCTTTTGTTATACAACCAATTGTTCTTTTATTCTGCGAAATAAATGGCATGACAGAAACCTTTTGTCTTTGCTTGTTGTCTTGCAGATACGAAATACAAAGGAATCCCCGACAAATCTTACTTGGCATTGAATGAAAGCCTTTTTGGCCTGCGACCAGACTCGAGGAACGGGGGAGAGACCAGGGCCTGAGTCTGCACGCAGGCTAACGCTACTTTTGACTTTATTGAACAAAAATTTACTGAAATCTCCAAAAAAGCCAAAGAACCAAGCGAAATTGAAGCAAAATTCCAAAGTTTTGGCTTTGCGTCCCCGGCATATTATTTTCCACAATTTTTTTTAATATCAAAGAACAGCAAATGAAATTGAAGCATTTGGAATGTTGTGGTACTATATTGGAATCGGAGAATATTGAAAATTTCATGGGTCACCAGAAAGGAAAGATTGCAAATGAAAGAATGGACCTCTTAGCTATTCTAAAAAGATATGGTTTATACATTTTGAATAATTTTCGAAGAACCTCCATGGAGGTGGCGTAAGATAAAATTTAGGGAAGGTTTAAGGCGGATTTCTGCACGATTATGGGTGATTTTTGCAAATTTTTCTGATGTTGGGGGAAGCCCCATGTCTCCTGCGCCTGTGAGAAGCTCCGACTCCATTCGATGCACCCCCCCCCCCGTAACGACCCCGCCGTACATTGAAACAACAGCGGGGAAATTGTAAAATTATAGACTTTCAACGCGGATTACAAATATCATGTCGGGGAACGAAAAATTTCGGCTATCATCTATGATGAACTTATATAATTTTTGACAGGTAAACAAATTTCAAAACTTTTACTTTAGCGGGGCATCGTTTCAGCAGGGCCGTTACTTGGGGTGTCTCAATAGTACCTCTCGTATAAAAATATCGCTTCACTTTCTGAACTGTCATGAAAGAAATCAAACAGACCCTCTCGGGTGACTCGTGGGAAATGCTGATGGATTTCGACGTCAAAGAAGTAGTTTCAAAGAGTATACACTCTTTTTTTAAAGAATACTGTTTAAATAGTGTTTATAAGAATATTCAGGCTCAGAATGTCCCATTTTCGAGAATGTTATATTGTGTCTCATTTTTCAGCAGTTGCCTGTTTTGCGATGTTCATAACAGAGAGAATCGCATGACTGACATATATCTCGTTTTTTCAAAGTTTGAAAAAATATTAGAATATTTTAAGGACATAGTCAGGCTCAAAACCAAAGTAACACTTGATAACGAGTACATGCTCGAAACGTCGTGTTTTAAACATCTTAGCTATTTTTGGTACTTAAATCATTTATATATTATATTACTGTTCAATTACATAGTACCACACGCAACGAACATATTTTTATTCAAAACCAAAGTATCGAGGTTGGACAAAATTTATAGTATTCTTATAAAAAAAAGAGTGTAAACGTAAAAACGTAAAAACGTAGCTGTCAAAAAGACACGAGTAAGAGAATCGAATCGAAAGATATTTTGATACATTTCATAAAATTTTCGATGTGAACAAATTGAATACTGTATAGAAATATCAAGCTCAACTCTCTTGTAGAATACATAACTAAAAGGTCTAGGTATTGTCTCGTCTGTGAACCAAATTTTCTTGAGAGTACCAAATCTTGTACTAATTGCTAGTAGAATGGAAACCCCCCAGTGGGATCAGAATAGAACGCAAGAATAAAATTCAAAATTATCATATCAGAATCAGCAGAACGTCTACTGTAAAACAAAAATATAATTCAACTTAACTGGGGTAACTTCCCAGGAGGGTATATGTATGACCCACATTTGTACTGGGGGTGTGCTCCTGAGTTTTAAATGACCAACCACTTCTATTATGGTAATGACTGAACATACGGACTGACGAACCAACTTTTGTGACGATGTAATACCCTTGTTTATGAAATAGAATTTTAAGAAATTTCATGTTTAGACCTATTCTTAAGAAAATTCTTACCAATATGCACGCTGTTTCAGAGAATTGTCCGTGCAAAAAACTGCCTGTATAAGTGGTACATACAAAATGTTGCTAAGTTGATCCAATGTCTTTCTCAAACTAGATATCAGATGAGATTGGCAATATGACGCAAACGTGCGGGACTTTAATTGTTGTTCTTTGCAGGCAGTTTTATCTGACATGTAGACCGATGTTAGAGTACAGGTATGTACCGCTCATATGGATGGGTTTTTGAGCCCAAAACTCTCCAAACAACGATCATTTTGTAGCAGATTTTCCTTAGAAATAAGTTGGTTTGGCTGAAACCCGGGGGGGGGGTGCTTAGTATATTTGTCCGACGGGGAAGTGCCGTTTTTAAGGGTATCGTTTTCACCAGTTTTTTCTAGCACTGGGTATCAAAATGAGGCAATTTTTCTATGGCAGGTTGTCAGAACATGTCAAGAGGGAATATTCTGTTAGATCGGGTCGTTTTTTGGTCACATTTCATGTTTTGAAGTATACTTTTCACTTTGAGCGAAAAATTCAGGAGCAGGGCAAAAGATTTTTCGTGGGCACACCCCCGTACGAATTTAAGTCAAGTACCCCCTCCGGGGGGCTGAAATCAGCAAAAGATAGTTTTAAATGGGTAGTATCCACCAACATTCATCATAAAAATGGGTATGGGTACACAGGCAAAGTCTGGCAATTAGAAGTGGGTAGCTTTCTAAAAACCAGGTACCCACCTGCCCATCTGCATTTCATTCATTTAAACATAAAGACTTGCTGCACAAAATACTGGAGCGTCGAACAAAAAAGCCAACTAATTAATCTGAAAAATTAGAATTACAGTAAGCCATAAACTTTAAGCAATAATCTTCAATAAACTATTTTTTCCATACATCTATTTTTCCCCATCCATCTATTTTTTTACAATAAGTCAAGTTTCATTAAATCCTAATTCATCGGCGATCATCGGAGAGCCCATCGGGGACCATCAATCACTGCTGCTGCTATAAAACAACTAGCTTTTCTTTTTTTTTCTTTATTCATTAAAAAAAACAACAATTTACAAAAACGACAAGGCTAATTAACTACGTGCCATCCATAGTGGGAAAGGACTTATAGTCAACGAGTTCCCACTATGTATGGCACTTAAAATTAAATTATTCCAATAATAGTCGTAAGAGAGGTATTCAACTTAGTTGGTTTACCTCGTATTTGCATAACAGGAGGCAATTTTGCAAAGTAGATGCTTCTGCTTCTGAAATCAGTAGCATAAATTGTGGGGTTCCTCAAGGTTCTTGCCTTGGTCCATTGCTGTTTCTTATCTATATATATGATTTGCCATATGCATTGCATAAAGGACACGTTACCATGTATGCTGATGACACCACTATTTCCCTTTCATCTAAGAGCCCTATTGAACTGCAAAACGACCTAAACGATGAACTGACCAAGCTAAAGGAGTGGCTACAAGGCAACAAACTTTCATTGATTATAGTTAAAACACAGGCTCTTGTGATTGGATCATCTCCAAATATTCGCAAGATCGAAAACCATCCTGATGTTCAGCCATCTTTTGAGATAGATAATCTACCTATTGAGATTGTAAAGGATATCAAATATCTTGGGGTTCAAATGGATAATCGTCTTAATTGGGACAAACATATACAGAAAACTAGGACCAAAGCTACTCAAGCTCTTGGCCTTATTAAGTACCCCAAAAGGTTTCTGACAAGGGGCATTTCACTCTCAAAAAATCTCGCACACCTGCGGCAAAAATCCTTTTGTTTTCAAGAAAAATCCATCAAAAATCCGTAAAATCCTTTTGTTCTGAAAAAATTTTGTACGCTGCTTGGAATGAGTAAAATGCCCCTTGGTTTCTGAAGCCTGCCATACTTAATGATATGTACAGAGGCCTTGTTGAGCCACATTTAAATTATTGTTGCTCTGTGTGGGGCTGCTGCAGTGATACTAACATTAACATGCTGCAAAAGGTACAAAATAGGGCAGCTAGCATTGCAACGAATAGCAAATATGATACATCCGCAATGCCTCTGATCAACGGTCTTGGATGGGCAACAGTCAAGCAGCTTATTTTCAAACAATCAGCTTCGCTTATGTATAAGTCCTTAAATTCGTTGGCTCCAGATTATTTGTCCTCGTTGTTCACAAGATGCTCCGACAGTAATGTCCCTCAATTTATTTAGGATTTACGATGATTTTAATATTGTCAAAATTTTCCATGAATTCTTTAAAAAACTAAAAACGCCGCCATAACTGAATTTCCAGGTCAGCTTTACAGGAAAGTGGCCTGGGTTCTTTTCAAGCAATTCAATTCAAAGAAAAAAGAATTTTACACCGACCTTTTTAAAGATTTGAGCCCTATGCTTCAGCGATCAGTGATCTTGAATGGGTAAAATCTAAAATCCCAGGGTAAAATATTGAACAATCCTTGATTCAAACTTGCAGCCATGTTTAACTCCACGCCAAAACGCAAGCCAAATTATGATTTATCAAACTGATATTATATTGCTGATGGGATTGCCGATGATCGCCGATGAATTACGATTTACCAGACAAGTCATATGTACCCCCTTCTTTAGGCATTCCTTTGGGCATTCATCTAAATAATAGTCTGTCCCAAGAACTTTTGACACAAAAATATTATCATATCAGTGTGAAATTTTCATCAGTAACGAGCCACCTTAACCTACCTGTTTTGTGTTGTGTGTGTTTTAAACTTATTTTTACTTAGTACTGAGCCATCTTATCACTCGTTTGTTGATTTAAATTATTTTCTACCAGTTCCCAGACCCCTGACAAGTTCCCAATCAATGGGTCTGCAGGGATCAGGTAAGTAAATAATTCTGATCAAACAGCTTTGAACTGATAGTAGATTTTACGTGGATTAAAATTTTTAATTTTTCTGAATTTGTGAAAAAGAATTTTGGGACAGACTTTAAGTTGACCAGCCAAGCCTTACTGACAGCTGACAAAATCAGGATTTTCCCCAAGTTTTACCCCCCTCCCTGGAGAAAAATAGTTCAAAACAGCAGGTTGTACAGCATTCCCCAATAAAATCTAACTTTTGCCACAAGCCGCCATCCATGTGCTCTTTGTGAATTTTGCACTTGCAGCGATATTTTCTTGTGTTTCCAATTGTATAGGCCACAAGACCCTTTCTTGCTGTAGGCTTTTGATAGGACAACTTGTGATGGTTTCTTGCTGTCTTTGGAATGCAGCTTTTCGCAAATATCACAATAAAATGAATTGAAACCAACCTTATAGGTTTCTTTCCACTTGAAATATTCATTATATTTGTCATCATTGGCATCTAAATACAAGAGGTAATCAGCAAGATCTTTTATTGAATTAAATTCACTCACATCAATATATGATCCAGGGATAACAAGGCCTTCATAATTTCCACCCATTACAACGGGGACCACACCTTCTTCTATCCTCTCCCAATACTTTTCTGTGACATAATCTTGGCAAAAAGCATTCTCAAAGGCAAGGTTGAATTTGTAGCTTGAAAGCTCTTTTGTGCAGGCAGGGTCCCAGTGTTTGCAGTTTCGCTGATTGTCAAAGAATGACCTACACTTGCCGTAAACTGTCACATTTAGATACTGCTGGAGTTCAAGAACGTATTCAGTCCGCATGTGATAACATTTACTGGCAGCCCAAGCTACCAGCCCTAATTTCCCCTTGGCATAATTCCGCCTTTCACTTTTCTGTGGCTTTTCATGTTTGACGTGCTTTGAGTACGGTATAAAGATGTTTGATCTTCTACTAAAAGTAGCAGTCCAGTTGAAAACCCCATTGTATGGTTTATACAAACCAATGTCTGGCCTTGGATTTTCATGACTTAGAAAAATCCATTTTTGGTGTTTGGGTACTCTTTGGCGCAAATCTTTTAGTAATTTAGCTCCATAATATCCCTGGCTCTTGCGTTCAACATCCCGCCCATGAAAGACAAGCCCATCTGCACGTTGTAGCCTCCTTCTGTCATATGTTGCCAAGCAGTTCTTTTGGGCAGGGCATTCTTCAAAATGTGAGTGCAGTTGTTTTCCTGTGAACAGTCGCCATACCTTACGGTCGAACCAAGTTGTATAAAGAAGTATAAGTTTTGTGTCTTTGTTTAAACGTTGTTCCCATTCTGGAGTTTCTCCACTATATGTAGTCTCTGGTTCTACCCCTGATTTACCAGAGCTGTTGAATATCGTGTATTTTGCAAGTAAAACTACTCCAATGCTGAAAGTTATGAATATCAAAGCTCGTCTCTGGGCTTTTGTTAGCCTCATTCTCATCTGCTTGTTCTGGGGGGGGGGGGTTGTTTTCTGCGAGTTGACGCTGTAGACTTGAAGTGCTGATATTGTGGAGTTACTTGGTGCTCTGTTTTGTGATATCCTCTTGTACCTAGAAGTTGAGAGTACATTACATGCATTTTTGTACATAAACATAAAACATTTCTTTAGAAATCTAAGAGTATGTAAGATAATGTTTGAGCAGTATGAAAGACTGGAAGAATTTGTGCTATTTGAATTAGTCTATCAAAAAAGCTACCTTTTGATGGAAATTGTGCTCCTATTATGATCTTGTCAAATTTTTCCAGATTTTTGGAAGACTTTGCCATTTTCCTCAACCAAACAAAGTCAAAGGAAAATGCTGATGTAAGCAATATTGCTTTAGTTTACCTACTACATTTTCAAAAAGTTAATGCCTAGAGCTAATTAGTAGACCAAATGTGGTTGCGCTACTGTAGCTTTATTGTCCCCACCTCAACCAAAATAGGACATCAGATTTTCGAACCACCTTCTGGGCAAGGGGCATATCACCCCCAAGGAATGCAAGAATTTTGCAAAATCCCATGATTAAGTGAGAGATTTTGAGATTTTTTCATGAGATTTTGAAATTATCGTAAATCTTGATAAGGTCTTTGAATTTATTCGGAAATTTGGCAAGATTTGGTCTTTGAGAAAGAATGTGAGATTTTTTCAAAAACACTAAAACACAGCATTGTTTCTTTGGCCATGCATTGTTCATTCATGGCCTGTGTTGTGTGCAACATCTATTTGAAATGAATAGGATACTTTACATTGGCAAATGCAACCCTGGCCTTTTTGTAAGATCTTAGACTTTGTTTGTTGGCCGTGCAGGGCCGTGCTCTTCTTGATTGCACAAACCCTTCAATGTTTCCGGATGAGATTTCTTAGGATTTACGATTTGTCCAATGGTTTTGGGATTTCAAGAATTTCCAAGAGATTTTGTTAGGCCCCTCTCTCTTAGTAAATATTTCGTTTAGTTAGGCAGTTAGGCCCAGTCAGACCGTATTTGAGAGAAGACCCAGACATTATGAAGCAGCTGAAAGTAGGGTTGAAGATAATTAAATGCATACCTGTTAATTTTGAGGTTTCAAAGCTCTTTTCAGTTTCTGTTTTGTACAAGTCACTGTCTTCCTGTTTAGTGCTTGTGCTCAACTCGTGCTCGTGCTGATGAGGCAACTGGGAAGGAGCACGCCTCCGCGCTACGAAGCAACTGGGAAGGAGCACGACGTCTGGATAGATGGATAGACATACCCACTTTGCCCCTCCGCTTTGCCACTCAGCTTTGCCACTTCCTTAGAAACTTCTGAAGTTTCTGAAGGATTTTGCGGCAGAGGAAATTGTGCACATGATACGTGTCCTTGGAAAATTATGAAAATAAAACACCCCGGACCCCAGCGGCGGAGCTAGCCACCACGGACTGATGGGGAGAATGAATGAAAATGGGAGTCCGGGGGCAAACCCCTGGGAAAATCTTCAGGGCTAAGCCCTTTTTGCCCTTGCTAAACGGCCATTCATTGCTAAGGAACGCCCTTATTTGTCCTCAAAATTCAAGATCTAACTAGATAACCCTTCGTTGGACACCCGGGGGGGGGGTACTTGACTAGGGAAGTGACGGGGGTGTGCGGAAAACCTCTCCACACCCTGCACCCTGTCGCATAAAAAATAGGCCAAAAGTATACCCTGTCGCATAAAAATTTTGCCTCTCAAATACAGTGTAGAACGCAATTTTTGCTTGTGATACCCTGTCGCATAAAAATTTTGCCTCTCAAATACAGTGTAGAACACAATTTTTGCTTGTGATACCCTGTCGCATAAAAATTTTTGCGTCTCAAATACAGTGTAGAACACAATTTTTGCTTGTGATACCCTGTCGCATAACTTTTTTACCTATTATAATACCCTGTCGCATAATTTTCGCTAGAAAATGACACCCTGTCGCATAATTTTTACCGCAAAAGGACACCCTGTTGAGCGGCACATCCCGTCAGGTCAAGTATGGGAGTGCCCCCCCCGGGGTTGGACAACTACTCTGCGGATTTTACAATGTTACAATTGACCGTTATGAAAATATGGGAAATTTCACCTTTGGCCGCTATCATTAGGGGTGCTTTTATAAGAAACTGGTACCAGAAATGAGTGTAGACTTTGAAGACCTTGAGTCAGCCCATAGCACTAAAAGTTTGTCACTATGTCATTATGTTTCTAAAATCTTTGAGTGCATGCATTTCTACCACTGCTACAGATACGTTGCTTGACAACAAGGACATATTTTGCAACACAATAGCATCAGTTGCTTTAGATTGATACCTCAATTCAAAGCAATTAGCGGTTCCAGACAAAAGAAATTCTCACAGCCAGTGATTCAAATACAAACAAAGCCGTAAAAGTCTCCTCGAGACTAGCGGGGCAAACTCTCGCCTTGTACAAGCAAAAGGTGCTTTTTAAGAGAAGTTATGTACTTATAACGAAAGAAGAAGGGCAAATCTAAAGTTCAGTCTGGCGGATTTTGTTTATTACATTGTATTACAAAATCTGCCCTTATCAGCAAAAGGTGGCTTTTAAGAGAAGTAATCAGTTTATAACTAAAGAAGATTGATAACTCTAACGATTGCCTCCTGGATTTTGCTTACTTGATTGAGAAGATGAGCAGAAGGCAATGCAATTCTGTCTTGTTTATGGCTTAAATCAAACAATTACTACCCAGCTCCCGAATCAAATAATCATAATCCGCCTCACAGATCCTTCTATGCATCCTTCTCCTTTCGTTATAACCTCATGACTTCTCCTAAGAACCACCTTTCGTGTGCACAAGGCGACAGTTAGCCAGAATACTTTCTGAGAGAATTTTTTTTCTGCAATCACTAACCGCTTGTCCGATCGCTGTCCACACTTCCTGGATCCACAATCCAGCATTCCGTAAAGAAATAAAAGACAGATATCTCCCCTGGAATGGCGGATCCGGGATATATGGGAAATGGATCGGTCAGACAGACTTCAAGAAATAAAATTGGGGCAAGTCTAAAATGGGGCTGACCGTTGACTCCAACCATATTATTTCTACGGCTCTATGGCTTCAACCGGTGCTTCTCATTGTTTTGTTTCAGAATAGCGATCGATAGACTAACACGTGCCGCATATGTCCTGAACTAGTGGAACTAGTGTCCTCAACAGGTTAATTATCTATTGAAAAATCCTTTACCTTCCCGGGGGTCACCCACTGAAACATCAGATAGATGATGGAAGGAAAGGGTACTGGATTTTGCTGAAATCACCTTGGCTTCAACACTGAAAGCATTAGTTCTACCAAGGGCGTTAGGACGACATTATAGTCGCCCCGTTGCAGTTAGTTTCCAATGTTTGGTTTGAAAAACTTACCTATGTTCTCCTTGGTGGTTTCTTCTTTCATAAATTCCTTGGTTTTGCTTTCTAAACGACA
Source organism: Aurelia coerulea (assembly GCA_039566865.1). Classification (NCBI taxonomy): domain Eukaryota; kingdom Metazoa; phylum Cnidaria; class Scyphozoa; order Semaeostomeae; family Ulmaridae; genus Aurelia; species Aurelia coerulea. The sequence continues at coordinate 16,563,075 of CM076961.1, read as the reverse complement.
AATATCCCATCTTTTCTCAAGTTGAAATAAACTGCTTGCTCTGCATACTGTTTCATCAACGCCAGTTCATTTCAACTTGCCTATGTCATTGATTGGAAAGGTCACGATCCAGTACTTACAACACTGATTACAAGTCGTAGTTTCGCTCCTCCGCCAAATTGATATACCTAATACTATTTCTATGCCCAATGCCCTGCTACAAGTTTGAGTTCGAGCGGTCGCAGTTTGGAAGGATATAGTCTCGTTTTGGTGAGTGATAACTGGGACTCGGGACTCCCTGTAATCAGTTTAATCCAGCACCCAGGGGGGTACTCCCATTATGGCCTAACAGGGGGTCCAGTTCGGCCCTATATGTCAAACTCCTCCTACCAATTGGGGGTATTCCAAGATTCCTGGCAAGTTATAATATTTACACTCAGTAGGCTCCTCCGCATGGCAATATGGTTGTTGCAGCAATAATTATCAATAAATTTTGAAGTTTTCTTGCTTTGTTCAATCAGTTTTTCAACAGAAAGTTTTGAAAAACTGTGGAGAATTTTCGCTACCAAATGCTACAAAATGGCCCAATTTTGGTTCCACGAACTATCATTTGGGGGTTTCTGTGAAAAGATACCATTTGAGGGTATTTTTCAAAATTTTGCTTTGGCCCTCTTTGACCCTGACTGGCCCCCCCTGTCAGGCCACAATGGGAGTACCCCCCCCCCCGGCATCCAGCACAACAATAATGCTAAATAACTCTACATGGGCATTCCTGGACTCCAAGTCTCGCTCTTGACCAATAAATACGGGAGGGGAAAGGAGGAGAGGTGGGAGAATCTTTCTTCCCTTCCCCGTGTCTTCCCCCTTTCCTCCTTTCCCCTCCCGTATTTATTGATCAAGAGCGAGACTTAGAGCAAGTCCAGGGCATTCCTTGCTTTGTTTTTTGTCAACTCAAAAGCAAACTCTTTCAAGATTTGGACTATAGAAATATTTCTATGATTGGATCTGACGAGCATCTGCTCATCTGCTCATCTGCTCATCTGCTCCTTTGACGTCATTTACCAGATTCATACAATCTCAAACAAAAGCCCCAATTCGCGCCCCGATTATTGGAGTCTTTCTGCCGGGTTCTATGTGAAAAATTGCATTTATTTATTATGAATAATTTAAGTGGTGTTCACACGATATCGGATTCACTTCGTATCGGATTACTTTTCATACCAGATAGGCGTTTTGTTCACACGGCAACGGCCCAATTCGATACGCGACGTATCGTTTTTGCGGAGTGAAATCACTCCGCTCTGAAGGTGGCACGAAACGTAGGCCTATCTGATCACTTTTGTGCTCGTGTGAACGCATGAATCCGATACGTACGCTTTTCGCTCCGCAAACTGAAGTTAAGATTTGTGTATTGTTTTCAGAAACAATAGCCACCTGGAGGCTTTTGTAGCATGAGAGCCTTTTGTCATGACCAATTATGCCAAAGAATAGCAAAAACAATAGATGTTATTGCCACGCAGAAGAACAATTGTTTAGGCCACGCAGTACGGAGCGGAGCGCATCCGTGTGAACAGGATGTAAACGGTATGAAAACCAATCCGATATCATGTGAACAAAACGAATTTTCATACCGGATTGGGTGAGGGAATCCGATACGAAATGAATCCGGTATCGTGTGAACGGAGCCTTATTGAATTGGTTTATTATTTTATTATTGATTTCTTATTTTATTATTGATTTATTACATGAATTGATTTATTATGAATGAAGATCTCAAATTGTATACTGTTAAACAATAGGATTGTTTTGAGAATATGAATGTTTTTGCTATGACAGATGGCAATGCATTTGGGAATTCTAATGGCGGAAAGTTTTCAGCGCAATAATGATTGCAAATGAACCAGATGAATTGGAGATGAATTATATCTAAACTGAGAATAATCTTGAAAATATCCATGATTAAAATATTGATTTTGAATGAGAGAGCTGCTGCACTTCAAGTAAAGCTTCTTAATTTTCTGGAAGAGGCTATGCTACAACCGGGGGGTGCGCCAAAAAAATGCAGACTTTTGAGAAGCCGTATAATGGAATAATGCAATAATGCAATACCTGGAATAACCCGGGGGGGGGTACATGACTTGAGGATGGACGGGGGTCTGCCGCCCGGTTTTCAGGAAGCTACCCTCTTCTAATTACCCAAAATTGCTGTTGATACCCACTTTTATGATGAATTTTGGCGGAAAACTGCCCATTTTAACCATTTTTTGCGAATCTCAGCAAAACCCCACCCTTGTTTATGGAAAATCTGCCGAAAAAGGACCCTTGTTTAGAGAATTTTGGGCCCAAAAACCCACCCATATGGGCGGCACATACCCGTACCCTAAATATGTTATGTACCGCCCCCCCCGGGTGGAATAATGGCTGGATTTGAATAATGGCTCGATTTTTAGGCAAAGAAAACATTGCTAAATTTGGCTTCATTAAAATTTTTGAAAAATTCGGCCTAAAACACTCGATCAAATCGCAAAAGGAATCTCTCATCTCACAACACAAAAGACGCAACAGCGTTTATTCTCTCGAGAGACTTGAAAGAAATGAATTTTCGAACGAATGCTAAAGATTTTGGATCCCATATGGCAATAAATGTGCAGACACAACTGACCCCTTTCAAGAACTGTACTTCTGCATTGTTAGCTGTGCATCTTTACGATGTGATCAATTTTTTAAGGCCTGCATTTTGAAGGCACGGATTTTCTGGATTTGTGACTTGGGCAACTCTTGGGCAAGTCCAGAGATTTTCGTAAAGTTGAATTTACCTATATATCGGTAGGCCTACTCATAGATAACAATCACATCAGATAAGAATCACAAAGAGACTTCAATCTTGAACTTGTTTTTGCCACACGGTACGTACAGTTTCTCGTAAGTGGTTTTCTTATAAAAATGAATTGAATAAACTCAGTTACGTGGCAAAATTAAGAATGAGAAACTTACCTTCTCCGCATGACATAACCGCCAAATGCTTCCTCTTGCGTTTCAATGTTTTTCGAGTTTTCCCTGAACGATTAGTTTATGAATGATTAATCAAGCATGCCACCTTGTGCTGGCCTACGTGCAGTTCGGTATTGTCTGCAGGCAGGCTAACCTTGTGCTGAATATCAGGGGGTTGCAAATCACAATTGATGTTCGTTCATTCATCGATATTCCTTCACTTTTGCTTTATCGCAGATCCTCGAATACATTAATCCCCCGGGGGCTTATTTGTAAATATGAATTGTTTTGATTAGGGCTTATTTCAGGGAGAGGGCTTGTTGGGGGGGGGGGGGGGGGCTTCTTCAATGCTGAGATAGATATTTGAATTTTGATGGCATACCGGATGAGTAAAAAAGTTAACACGTTTGGTGGGCTGTGGAATAAAAGTATGGGACCGATCTTCGAACTGAACTGTTGATCTATTAGTCAAAGACTAACTTAGATGTGAAAATTTTGTTTGGTAAAATCACTAATTTTTGAGAACCAGAAATTATAATTAGGAAAATCCTGGTGATGGGTTTGTATGGGAACGAGGATTCTATGGTCGATGGAACTACTCTAAACGCATCACTCCAGAAGGGGTCCAGAAGACAATAATCAACAAAGTAAAATCAAACCCAACCTAGTAATCTTTAACTATTTAGTTGTAACGTCTATTTTGTACTCTTTATTCTGCATTTAATCATCTTTGGTTATCTGTAGCCGTGGTTGACCATGTAAAAATATAGCGTCTATGAAGAAAAAGATACTAGATCAACTTAGATTCGTTTGTCAAAGTCGGTCATATCTTTCTCTAATTAGAAACAATTTCATAAACATTCTTCAACTCAAGATCCTTCAAAAACAGGCTTGAAATCTTTGATCAAATTTACCAGCAATCCAACCTCCTGATAGTGGAAATCCCGGGGCAAATAAAGTGTATAGTTATGCAGCATCCTCTTCATATTCCTAGCAAATTTTTGTGCAATCAGATAGATAGATATAATTTTTTATCATAATAACTTAGGGGCTAACTTGTTCGCAAATTTGATCAATAAGTGTTTAGGCAAGGACTTTGAGATGAAGTATTTTTATGAAATCACTCGTCATCTGAGAAGAACATCACCGATTTTGACAAACTGAATTTTCTTATCTAAGTTGATATGTTAGCTACACAGGTATTATAAGTTTATAGGAATCTGATTAATGGGTTGAGAGCAACAGCCTTTAAAAGTTTGATCATTTTTCTGTCTGACCAGGTATCCCAGTTGAGATGAAACATTTTTATAAAATCACTTGTCATCTGAGCACAACATCACCGATTTTGACAAACTGAATTTTCTTATCTAAGTTGATACGTTAGCTACACAGGTATTATAAGTTTATAGGAATCTGATTAATGGGTTGAGAGCAACAGCGTTTAAAAGTTTGATCATTTTTCTGTCTGACCAGGTATCCCAGTTGAGATGAAACATTTTTATAAAATCACTTGTCATCTGAGCACAACATCACCGATTTTGACAAACTGAATTTTCTTATCTAAGTTGATATGTTAGCTACACAGGTATTATAAGTTTATAGGAATCTGATTAATGGGTTGAGAGCAACAGCCTTTAAAAGTTTGATCATTTTTCTGTCTGACCAGGTATCCCAGTTGAGATGAAACATTTTTATAAAATCACTTGTCATCTGAGCACAACATCACCGATTTTGACAAACTGAATTTTCTTATCTAAGTTGATATGTTAGCTACACAGGTATTATAAGTTTATAGGAATCTGATTAATGGGTTGAGAGCAACAGCCTTTAAAAGTTTGATCATTTTTCTGTCTGACCAGGTATCCCAGTTGAGATGAAACATTTTTATAAAATCACTTGTCATCTGAGCACAACATCAACGATTTTGACAAACTGAATTTTCTTATCTAAGTTGATATGTTAGCTACACAGGTATTATAAGTTTATAGGAATCTGATTAATGGGTTGAGAGCAACAGCCTTAAAAAGTTTGATCATTTTTCTGTCTGACCAGGTATCCCAGTTGAGATGAAACATTTTTATAAAATCACTTGTCATCTGAGCACAACATCACCGATTTTGACAAACTGAATTTTCTTATCTAAGTTGATATGTTAGCTACACAGGTATTATAAGTTTATAGGAATCTGATTAATGGGTTGAGAGCAACAGCCTTTAAAAGTTTGATCATTTTTCTGTCTGACCAGGTATCCCAGTTGAGATGAAACATTTTTATAAAATCACTTGTCATCTGAGCACAACATCACCGATTTTGACAAACTGAATTTTCTTATCTAAGTTGATATGTTAGCTACACAGGTATTATAAGTTTATAGGAATCTGATTAATGGGTTGAGAGCAACAGCCTTTAAAAGTTTGATCATTTTTCTGTCTGACCAGGTATCCCAGTTGAGATGAAACATTTTTATAAAATCACTTGTCATCTGAGCACAACATCACCGATTTTGACAAACTGAATTTTCTTATCTAAGTTGATATGTTAGCTACACAGGTATTATAAGTTTATAGGAATCTGATTAATGGGTTGAGAGCAACAGCCTTTAAAAGTTTGATCATTTTTCTGTCTGACCAGGTATCCCTGTTGAGATGAAACATTTTTATAAAATCACTTGTCATCTGAGCACAACATCACCGATTTTGACAAACTGAATTTTCTTATCTAAGTTGATATGTTAGCTACACAGGTATTATAAGTTTATAGGAATCTGATTAATGGGTTGAGAGCAACAGCCTTTAAAAGTTTGATCATTTTTCTGTCTGACCAGGTATCCCAGTTGAGATGAAACATTTTTATAAAATCACTTGTCATCTGAGCACAACATCACCGATTTTGACAAACTGAATTTTCTTATCTAAGTTGATATGTTAGCTACACAGGTATTATAAGTTTATAGGAATCTGATTAATAGGTTGAGAGCAACAGCCTTTAAAAGTTTGATCATTTTTCTGTCTGACCAGGTATCCCAGTTGAGATGAAACATTTTTATAAAATCACTTGTCATCTGAGCACAACATCACCGATTTTGACAAACTGAATTTTCTTATCTAAGTTGATATGTTAGCTACACAGGTATTATAAGTTTATAGGAATCTGATTAATGGGTTGAGAGCAACAGCCTTTAAAAGTTTGATCATTTTTCTGTCTGACCAGGTATCCCTGTTGAGATGAAACATTTTTATAAAATCACTTGTCATCTGAGCACAACATCACCGATTTTGACAAACTGAATTTTCTTATCTAAGTTGATATGTTAGCTACACAGGTATTATAAGTTTATAGGAATCTGATTAATGGGTTGAGAGCAACAGCCTTTAAAAGTTTGATCATTTTTCTGTCTGACCAGGTATCCCAGTTGAGATGAAACATTTTTATAAAATCACTTGTCATCTGAGCACAACATCACCGATTTTGACAAACTGAATTTTCTTATCTAAGTTGATATGTTAGCTACACAGGTATTATAAGTTTATAGGAATCTGATTAATGGGTTGAGAGCAACAGCCTTTAAAAGTTTGATCATTTTTCTGTCTGACCAGGTATCCCAGTTGAGATGAAACATTTTTATAAAATCACTTGTCATCTGAGCACAACATCACCGATTTTGACAAACTGAATTTTCTTATCTAAGTTGATATGTTAGCTACACAGGTATTATAAGTTTATAGGAATCTGATTAATGGGTTGAGAGCAACAGCCTTTAAAAGTTTGATCATTTTTCTGTCTGACCAGGTATCCCAGTTGAGATGAAACATTTTTATAAAATCACTTGTCATCTGAGCACAACATCACCGATTTTGACAAACTGAATTTTCTTATCTAAGTTGATATGTTAGCTACACAGGTATCATCTGTTTATAGGGATCTGTTAAATGTTTCGAGAGCAACAGGTTTTCAAACTCCGAAGCATTTTCGACTCACCCCGTACCATTTTCACAGACCCTAAATATCAAGGTCTTACTGAAGGTGAAGGTGAAGTTGCAGTTTTTAGCGCCAATCGCTGGGATCGCAGAAGTAGAGAAGACCTAATCGAGTCTGCGACCCCTTGTCGTGACCCTCCAGTGGTGGGGCTTTACCGTGGATAGAACCCTGTCCACCTGACTGTTCTGGCTGCAATATCAGAGGATCACACCACTGCACCACAACACTGGCTTATGTTGTTTTTTCACTGGCCCCAAGTATTGACTCAATGTAACGGTATAGTCTTCTATCTTATCGTCAATCATACCGACCCTGGATTTGTCCTTAAAGGGGTTCTTGCAACCAGCATGCTTAGCGTATGACATCCCTTGTTTTCGCCATTTTCGTGGATCATGCCCCTTTATATCTCATCTCTATTTTCTTCACCTTTTCCAGTCAACCTTGACGATGACTACATGGATGATTTTAGTGATGATGATTTAGATGACAATTATGAGCAGGATATTCTCGGGGATGGTAGGTGTTTGACAATTTTTTTTATCAAATGTTCTGTAATTTATGATGTATTATGTGTCCTCAATCCTATTTCCCTAGTCTCCTTGTTTGACCAAACAAGGACAGATAATGTTACAATAGGATCCGCTACTTTTTGTTGACACCCAAATACAAAGCGTTTAGCGATTGCATAAAAAGGGAATTATTATTATTGTTATCAATTTCTTTATTGTTGGATTACAAATGTCAAAAAGATAGCTAAAAGTAATTAGCTAATTTATTCCAACTTTAAAATATTAAAATACAAATATTACATAAGAAAAATAGTGGATAAAATATTTACAAGTCATCAAAAGTATACAGTGTAAAAGTAAAAGTAGATATCTAATAAGATTCATCATAAAAAGCCCAAATTCGGAATAAAAACGCGGCATAATTTACATGGACAATTTTCTCCGTTCCAACTTTTTATTTTTGTTTTAAACCAGAGACGTAGGAACCGAGGGGGCACTGGGGGCACGTGCCCCCCCCAAGATTTTGAAATAAACAAAGAAGTGCCCTTTTTGTTTTCAGGAAATGCCCCTTTAGCTTAATGGAAAAAGTGCCCTCGAAGTGTCGTGCCCCTCCAAGTTTGAGATGCTTCCTACGTCCCTGTTTTAAACTGACAAAGGGATTCTGAATTACGTATCGTTGGTGGTAACATTTGCCACAGCTGCGAACCTTTGAAACGGATGCTTTCTGTCCCGTTGTTGACAGATCTCACCCTAGGTTGAAAGAATTCGTTATTGTTGCGCAGATTGTAATGATTTTCATTTTCACAGAAAATTTCCTTCGTGAATGAAGGGTTCAGGTCATTTCTAGTTTTTGTACATTTCAGTCATAAGTAGCTGCAAGTTCTTTGTATGAATAGTAACGGCACAGTCCTTCTCTAATAGCTCACTATAAGTAGATTCGGCATCCTTATAAGTAATTCTCAAAGCCCTTTCCTGTATTTTGTTAATTTTTTTGTTAAGCTGCCTGCTGTGAAACATCCAGATTAAAGGACAGTATTGAAACTGACTGGTAATAAATGCCCTCATGAGTGTTCTTAGTTTGCTCTGATCCATGTATGGGGATATGCGAGCAAGTGCATAAAGTTTATTGCTAGCCTTTTGGCACAATTTGGAAACATGATTATCGAAGGAAAGTTTGCTGTCAATTTGAACTCCGAGTAGCTTCTCTTCGGAGCTATTTACAACATCAGCATTTCCAATCCTAACAGTAACAGGATCATCACATCTCTGCCCAAGAACCAGAAGATGGCATTTATCTGCATTTAATTTCATAAAGTTGTCGGCAAACCATTCCAAAGCTAAACTACAGTCATTTTCAAGCCAGGGAACTCCATGCCTGGTTGGTTAAGTCCTAAACAAAAACAAAGCAAGTTGCAAAAGTTGCTCTGAAACCCAGGTAGCTAGCTTGCTCATTGTGCATACCAGAAATGGTTTTTAAGAGCAAATATCAGCATATGTCGAAAGAAGAAAGGCATATTTAAACTTCTACCTTGGGCATTTTATTACACTACAAAAAATAGGAGTATTAAATCGCCTGTCAATCCTCTTCTGAACCAAACAAATAAAATGCCTAAGGCAGAAGTTTAGATATATCCTTCTTCTTTGGATTTATTCTCATGTTTGCTCTTAAAAACCATTTCTGGAATGCACAATGAGCAACTTAGCTACCTGGGTTTCAGAGCAACTTTTGCGGCTTGCTTTGTTTTTGTTTGTAAGTTGACCGTCCAGGCATTGAATTCCCTTTGTCTGCAATCACTAATCGCTTTGTAATCAGGTGTCAATCAAAAGTAGCTGATCTTATTGTTAAATTATCTGTCCTTGTTGTTTGACTAGTGGATCAAGGACCAACTTTCCAAGATGTAGCTTAACGTCTTAATTGTTTTAGAACTTGGCAAATTGGCCTCTTTTAAGGTTACCTGGTTTTGAATCATACTTCAAACAAAGCACAGATTATTGCAAGTAAATTTCTATATGCTATATGTATTTTGGTGCCTGAAATGAAACCAAATTCTGAACTAAAGTCCTACCGGATGTCCCTACAAGAAGGAAGCAGAGTTGTTTGGAAGTTATTATCATGGGTAGTTAGACACTGCTGGTGTGCTTCTATGGAGGAGCGCTGGATGATATGTGTCTGCGGGGGAAATTTTTTGTAGTACTGCGGAGGAGATATCGAAAGGACGAAAATGTTAATTAAACTGTTAAAATGAATCTTCTTCTCTCTCCTTCTCTCTTCGCTTCCGATATCTCCTCCGCAGTACTATAAAAATTTCCCCCGCAGATATCTCCTCCGCAGTACTATAAAAAATTTCCCCCGCAGATATCTCCTCCGCAGTACTATAAAAAATATCCCCCGCAGATACATATTATCCAGCTCTTCTCCATAGAAGCACACCAGCAGTGTCTAACTACCCATGTTATTATAACTCTCCTTGACTGTCAACTTCAACATAAGTACCTTGTTTATTTATATTTGAGCTTTTAGAGTTGAAATATTAATCATGAAGGTCAAATTTGCCCTCCCATTGAAACAAAAGCTGGTATTTTTGCCTGAAGCATATTCCTGAAGCACAGCGAATAAATCTGCAATAACCTTGAAAAATCTGAATGAATTGGATTACATTTTCGTGAACTATTGTGAAGTTTTTTGAGTTTCCTTGAATTCCAAATTTTTAATTTTGAAGCTGTCGTTTGGAAATGGACGCAGATTTTACAACTCTCAAACCATCAGTATGAAGACAAAGATATCCATGTTCAAATCGACTATCGAGAAACGGTTTAAAAATAGTTTCCCATTTATTAAAGTTAAATTTTCACCGCTATTCTGGATCAAATCTATTTCTGTTTGGGGACACCGTTTTTCAAGATATCAGAGACATCTTCTGGAGCAGTGATATCGCACGTAATTTAAAGGGGCTCAGTCGTCAAAATGTAAACAAAACGATGATTTTTGCAGTTTTTTTAAAGGTGATATCACACAGGATTTTCGTATTTTTTTCAAAATGAAAGTTGCTGTTTGGGCATTAATCCTTGTACTTCACTAAGGAACAAACCAAACATTCATATCTTCTACGATTGCTCGGATATAAGTGGATTTTAACGGTCACTTTTTTGTGGCTTGGGTGAAGCCACCAAACAAACTGCAGAGAACAATGGATGAACAATGGATAATCCCCGACACGTGTGAGTTTACGGATTTGTTTACTGTTTGACGACTGAGCCCCTTTAACGACTTTTTGATATCTTGTTGTTGATAAGATTTTTATTGTGATTTCAGAATCGGAAGAGAGTGATCCGGCGAACAGTTCAGGTGGAATGAGCATGGCGCAAGTTGTCGAAGAATTTATGAAGAATTTGGTCACATGTGTAAATAGAGATTTTATTGACCAGGTGCGTCGCATCATTTTCTTTTCCCCTAAGTCAGATAAGAAAAAGTGTGACAGCCTTCTTTCGATGCGTACGGGGTGAACCAAAAAAAGTACTCCCGTTTGAAAAATCACTAAAATTTGATTACACGACGGATCCTCAATTTTCTTTTTTTGTCAAATAGATCAAGGACCAAATTATTTTCCAAGACATAGCTGATCTTGTACTTGGTTTAAAATTTAACAAATTTACTCTTTTTAGGGCTACCTGGTTTTGAATCATATTACAAAAAGGCACTGTTGATGGCCAGATCAATTTCTTTGTGCATGTAAAACTTCTAGCATGGTCATAAATGACAAAAATAAATGCGCACTATCATTGGAGACTTCAATGATAATAAAAAATCTGAAATTTTTGTCTCTTAGGCAAGATTGAGTATTTTGCTTAAAAACTATAGCCCAAAATAAGGGCTTTTTCAAAACGTGTAAATTTCCCACCTTGCTGTATCAAATGCAAACATTTTATCATCTGTGAATATTTTCATGTCTTTTTTGGGGCAGTGCGCAGGAAATGCTCATTGTCCTCATTTCCAATACCTCACATACACAGGGGACTTAAAAAATCAAAGCTATGCCCAAATCAATGCCCATTTAGAGGGCTAAATCCCACTCTAAATCTTGTTTGGTTTCTTATATCTGGTTGACTCTTAACTAAAGAAATTCTCGTTTCTAGGCTGCAGAGACATTTATTATGAAGATGAATAGAAAAGACAACAGAAAGAAGTTGATTAGAGCATTATTTACTGTCAGTCGTACAAGGTAATTTACCTCACACTATACGGTTTTGACACCTATTTTTGTTGTTGATGTTGTTATTGGTGTATCCTGTTGTGTATTGGCTCTGAACATCCCAGGGGGGGGGGGTACTCTGATTTATTCAGGATAGGGGTGCACAGGTTACTTTTTTGGGTCTAAAATTCGGGCAAGGATTATTTTTTTGGGTCAATCATTTGTACAGTTATTTTTTGGGGTGCCTGAAATTCTGGCTTACTTTTTTGGGTCTCAAATATGAAAAGAAAGGGAAATGATTGGGAAAAAGATAAGAAAAATAATTTTTTTGGGTCTGTTTTCGTGGTAGAAATTATTTTTTGGGTTGATGCATTGTACCTCAGCCTGAGCACCCCTATCCTAAATATAACTGAGTACCCCCCCCCCCTGGGTGAAACATTCTGAAAATCCCAGGAAAATACCGAAATACGAGAGAAATTAAAAACTAGAAAAATTTCATTTTTATGGCACAGGATCAAATTAGAACTAGAAATGTTTCATGTTTTATCTAGAGTTTAACTTTTGGTGTTATCAGAGCAATCCAATTCTGTGAATATGACATTGAAATGTTGATAAATTTTGATTACTTCATCATCATCAGTAAATTATTTGCAGTAGGGAAGGATTAAAGGTCACTATTTTACAGCTGATTAACGCCGACTATATTACATAATTTACAATTTTGGAAAAAGGAACTATTACAATGGGCAATATAAATTACAGGATGAATTCAAGTTAATTGTCTATCCTGTTAGAAACCAACTTTTTTGCAATAGATGTTTTGCAGAGTTTATTACCATTCGAACAACTATTCCTTTCTGTCGTTTATGACCAAACTAGAATCTTTACATGCACAAAGAAATTGATCTGGCAATCATCAGTGCTATTTGCAGTATGATTCAAAACCAGGTAGCCCTATTAAGAGCTAAATTTGCAAATTTCAAAACTAATTACAAGATCAGCTATGTCTGGGAAAGTAATTTGGTCCTTGATCTACTTGATAAAAAAGAAATTTGATGATCGGCCGTGTAATCAAATTTTAGTGATTTGCAAACAGGAGTACTTTTTGGGACACCCGTTATCGTCATACCCCTTTTAGATGTGGCTTTATTTTTCGTCCCCCTCCTTTGGGTAAGAAAAAGTTTAGACCTCTCCCAGATGTCTTCAGCCTCTCCGCGGCCAGAAATAATTACCGATGTCTAACTACCTCCTTTTTCTAGGCTGGATCTTCTACCATTTTATGGCCGCCTCGTTGCCACGTTAGCTCCATGTTTACCCGATATTGCCAATGATCTGGTCTATCTACTGAAAGGAGACTTCAGATTTCATGTGAGTACCCAACTTTGAAATAAGTCCCAAGTTCTTGTCACAGAAACGTTTTGCACAAAGTGTCGGTGCACAAGCTTATTTTATCAAACTATTAAACTAAATTTAGATCTTATATGATAAGGAAACACCCAATGCTAAGTGCTTGTTTTCTGGTATATGGAGTTGTGAAATAATTTCGAATATATAGAAATCTTGCTTGACCTTTCGCTTTTTCTTCATCGGAAATAACCTTTGGAATAATTTGCCAAATTTGACAAATGTACTGAATTGTTTATTTAAAATTTAAGGGAGAGAGGCCGCCAAATTTCTGTGGCGCGAAAGTTGTATGAGATGTCTTTTGGTATGGAAAGAATTGTTCGAAATATTGTGATTTAAATCATTTCACCAGAAAAAAAGACAGATAAAGTTAAATTTAACAGTGTATACAATAAACACCCGCGTATAGCAACCGATGTCAAGATTTCTATTGTTTCTTTGTTATACCTAGAATTTTCATTCCTCTGATATTACTTGTTCCAGAGGCTCTCAGGGCACTGCTTGTTGACTATTTTGTGTGTCATGATAGATCTATCAAAATAGATGATCTGATCAACGTTCAGCCCATTATTGATCCAGGGGTCCTTTAGTCTAGCATTTTGAATAATTGAGAAGGCCCTGCTCTCAATTACCCAAAAGAACTTATCAATTGATTGTATCAATATTTTAAGGCCTAGTTTAAACATCGTATTTTTGCCGTGTCAAATTTGATAGATACTGCCAAAAATTTGCAAGTGTCAATTGAATTCGACATGAAGAGGATGTTTAAATCCCCAGCCGTTTTAAATTGTTAAATCGGAGGAGTTCACCAGCTCAGCCGCGTTAAACGGCAGAAACACGACTTGATTTAAACATCGTATTTCTGCTGCGTTTAATTAATCGATTCAAGGCCATGATCCACGGTTTCTACGTGTGATCAGCCGTGATCAGCCACTGCGCTTGTGCGTTTTGAAAGTATGGCCATTTTAACCATTCGACCCTGCAGAAATATGATGTTTAAACTATGCCTAATTTACTGCGTTCTCTCATATTTTATTCAACTTTTCTGCTTTTTGTTTTCATTCAGCTGAGAAAGAAGCATCAAATCAACTTAGAATCGAAAGTCAAGACTGTTAGGTTTTTAGGTAAATTTTTTCTATCAATATTCAAGCTTCAGAAGAACTACCAACGTGAAAAGTTCTCTTCTAAAACAAGGGACCTCGTTGAAGTTAGTCTAAAAACTTCTTTTTCCATAATCTTAGCATTTTGAAAATTTGTTTTGATTTGATAGAGGCCCCAATCCTAAATTTTTATAATTGTGTTGGGTTGAGTCATGGTAGATTTGCAATTATTCGCTGAATTAGATTCCTAAGATATTTTTTTGACTTAGCACAGTGTAGAAAAACACTTTCCATTCTGCCTCATGCCTTCTGATAGTATATTTAATCAATAATATAGAATATTTAGTCAAGTGCCATTACGATAGGAATCTTATGCCTTCTCTCCCGTCGAAGTTGGTGAGGACATCCTTTCCGTCATACGTGAGATATTAGAACCTATATTTTACTGCGAAAATTGAAGTATTCTATAAAATTGGGGGTAGTTGAGATGATCTTGAGATTAGTCATGCTAATTTTGTTTCTTTGATTACAGGAGAACTTACTAAATTTAATGTATGTCCGAAAGCTGAAGCATTGCATTGCTTGAAGGTTAGTATCTGTTTTGGTTTTCATTATGATGTAGTCTAATATTTTTGAGTTGTACGATACATGCTGCAGAACTGTTTATGCAAACATGATGATGACCAAGCGTTACAAATTGTTACAAGAAAGTTTAGAAAGTTTGGGTGTCCCAAAAAAGTGGTAGAAATTTGAAAAATCACCATGACTAGATTTCGTTACTGATCGTTTAATTAATCTACTTTCCGTTGAGTTATTGCCAAGATCAAAATATGTTCGGCAATAAAAGGCAGCTTTGCTAAAAAAAATTGAAAACGACGTAAAAGCGCCTGAAAACTATTATTCTTAACCATTGACCTGTGGCTTAAGAGTCATCGCTAGTTTTGCTTGCAAGCACCATTTTTCGATGCTTTTGCAGTTCCAAAAAATTATGATGATTTTGGGCTTCTAGTATCTTGTATGACTAGCTATACCTCAAAGATATTAGGCCTTTCCTTTTATAAAAGCAAAGATAGATGTTTGCTTTTCTGATTAAATTTCACGACCTTTCAAACCGTGGATGTCCCCTGGGCACCCGGAGTTCTTGACCTTTTCCTTGGAGGTTTGAAATTTACGTTGCAAATATATATACATAAGCTTATCTCACATTTGTAATCTTCATTCTTCCTTAGATGCTGTTGGAAGACTTCACTCATCACAACATCGAAATGACCTGTCATTTGCTGGAAACCTGTGGAAGATTTTTGTACAGATCACCAGAGTCACATCCCCGGATGATCAAACTACTGGTTCGTATAGCTATTAATTTAACTGCCATTTTGATAACCCTTCAACTGTTAACTATGACATCTAATTCAATTTCTTGATTTGATGGAGGCAGCAAAAGCGAAGTAAAATCAATAAGAAAATCTTTGCATTGTTTTTTTATATCCACTAAAAGATTACAGTGTAAATTTGCAAGCTACACTACTTTACAAAATTACTATACCGGGTGCGCCAAAATAAACTATGCACGTTTGGCAGGCCACAATAAATCGTACACTGGACCGATTTTGAAGATTTATGACTTAATCGTTAGCAGAAAGCCTGAATTAGATACTGGAATATTTTGCAATTTTTTTCATTTTCAGGTTTTAGAGCTAGAAGCGAGTTTCTTAAAAGCTTCGTTTTCGAAAAAATTCAAACTGATCAAAAAACGTCGATCAAATTTTAAAAGATTCAACATAAATTAACAAACAGAAAACGTTTTCAGGGGGATTTGAGGGTTTAGTACGAACTCTTGTACAGCAGATTACAATTGGTCGATTTCTAAATCGCAAATTACCACGAACAAGTTCTCTCTTTGTCCATTCATGCCGATTCTTTGGAAAACTTGATCGATGTTTTTTATCGTTTTCGATGTTTTTCGAAAACTAAAAGTTTAAGAAACTCGCTTCTAGCCCTAAAAACTGAAAATGAAAAAATTTGCAAAAAATCCCAGTATCTAATTCAGGCTTTCTGCTAACGATTAAGTCATCAATCTTCAAAATCGGTCCAGTTTAATATTTATTGTGGCCTGCCAAACGTGCATAGTTTATTTTGGCGCACCCGGTACAACTATACAATACTACTGGAACGATAGCCCGAGGAGTAAAAGGCTATGACTACCCCGAGGCCATTTGGACATAGAGATTAAAACTAAAGTCTGTCTCAAATTACATGCCATGGGAAATGTCTGCGATTGAAATAACTTCGTTTGGATGGGTGATTTAGACATTGTCGCAAATATTACGTGGTATCTACTTCGAGACAGACGTTAAATATACAACTAAAAGGAGAATAAAATAAAAGCAAAGAAAACAAGAAGACCTTTACTTAAATGGAACATGGTGGTAGTAGTCGTGTGGCTTATAACGGAGTTTGAAATTTTCTAATCAAATCGACCAGATTTGTGGATAAATTGTAGAGTTTGCATTTATGGTTAGGCCACGTAATACCTCCACATGTGAGAGAATTATGCTCTGTACTGGTCATGTTTTCATTTTTGCATATTTTATCCTCAGGAACAAATGTTGCGAAAGAAAGCAGTTCAAGCAGTCGATTCAAGACTCTCAACTATGGTGGAAAATGCCTATTATTACTGCAACCCACCCGAGAGGCAAAAGGTAAATTTAGAAGAGGCTCTAGATTATTCAAATAGGTAGTTATTCCCAGAAACAAGGGCATATTTTTTTATACAATAGCAATAGTTGCGTTTGATTGACACCTCAATTCAAAGCAAGTAGCGACTGCAGACAAAAGAAATTCTCTCAACCAGTAATTCAAAACAAGCAAAGCCGCAAAAGTTTCCCCAAAACTAGGACGGCAGACTCTCGCCTTGTGCAAACGAAAAGTGGGTTTTAAGAGAAGTTATGTTCTTATGGCGAGAGAAGAAGGGTAAGTCTAAAGTTCTGTCTGTAGGTAGCAGCACAACTAGTATTTAAAAAATGAAAATATTTTTGTATTTTTGTTTGTTTTTGTTCCATTGTTGATGAAGCTGAAGTATACGCATTTTCTCATTTTCATACCAGCGAAAATATTAAGGTCACATCGTTTTCAGCATGCATGCAAGCCGATGTTTATCTTTAAGACTTTCAAGTCAATTCCAACCAAAGCTTTGTTATTTAAATCAGTTTCATGATTTGTTTGCTTTATTTTGTTTCACCAGGTTCAAGTAAAAGAAAGACCACCGATGCATGAATATATTAGAAAATTGCTTTACAAAGATTTATCAAAAACAACCACGGAGAAAGTTCTTAGGCAAATGCGGAAATTGCCGTGGGATGAACCAGGAGTAAGTCTGCTTCTGTATTTATGTTTCCCAGTATTCAACATTCGAGCAAAGCTAATCAATCAGGAAACATTTTGACTCCTTGTGGCTCAAGTGCTGTTTACCCCACCACCCAGCCAGAAGCTTGGTAAGACGTGAGTTGTGAATGATTGTCAAGAACATCTTGATGAGTCACAAATTCTGGAGCCACAGTTGTCCGCAACTTCCCTGCTTGACATACAGTATAAACCTGCACGAAAGAACCTAGTTTTATAAGAAACACGAGGCTGAAATTCCATGATTACAACTTTTTAAACAAGAACCCACAAAAAGCTGAAATTTGTAAATGTTCTTATATTATAGTTTTAACAGATGGCATTCTACTTGAAAACTGCAAAATCTTTCATGATGTTAACTTTATGAAAAAGGAATATATTGAAAAACTATTTAATTCATAGAAGGAATGCACTGGCATGTATTAAAACACATTTGCACCGTACGAACTATAAGCACCTTTTTAAGAACCTTACAGGTTGGGCTTGAGTTGATCAGGAGCCTCATTCAGGCTGCCTCAAGAAAACATAAGTTCTTTTATGCGGGTTTCTACTGTATCGAGTATCGATTTAGCAGTTCACGAGGCTTTCAACGCCTCTAGTTCAGCCCTCAGCCTCCCCCATTTTATTCATGTTGATCCTGCAATTTCAGTATATTCATAAAGCTATTCGTTTGTGCTACATGATGTGCCCACTGTTAACTAATACTCATTGTTTATTGTGTCGTTCTGTTCTCAGATAAAAGATTACATAGTGAGATGTCTAACAAAAGTATGGAACATAAAATACAATAACATTCATTGCGCTGCCAACATGCTCTCTGGCCTTTGTGAATATCATGTGAGTATAGCGTTAATTGATTGATTAATAACTTGATTGATTGATTTATTCATTGATTTGTATATTTATTTTGTTATTCATTAATTTCATTGATCTAATGATTTATCGATTCATTTATTTATTCGCTATTTAGTGAATAAATGAGTAAATTAAAAATCAAGCAAAGACCTCATCAGTATTTAAATCATGAATTTGTGTAGCTTTCTTTTTGATACGTTTGGGTCATTAAAGTGAATAACCTGAGTTAAAAGATGAGATCTCATAGATTTATAAATAGCCTATTGTATTTGATAATCCAGCTCGTGGCGAATGAAAGCAAAGCTAAAGAAAATAGTAGATGGATTAGGTGTTTCTTTGTCCTATTTATAGACAAGCGCTATATATCTCAGGTCATTCACTTTAATTTGTGCCCTGACGAACAACATATGGATACAAATTTGAGACTTTGCTGGTTGGACTTTGGACTTTGTGTTTCCGTTCGGCAAACCTATGAACTCTATCAGTTTAGTCAATGATTCATCGTAGGATGATTTTTTGAAAATTTTTCAAGAAATGTATTGCGCATAACAAGCAAAAGTTGTTTTTGAAGCAGTTTTTATTAATTTTTCATTTTAAATTATTTAAGCATAAAATCCCTCCAGCCTACAAACTCAATAAAAAATAAATAACCTTGTTACATTAATACTTTATATACAGTTAGGCTAAAATTATATACAATTTTCTATCTACATAGCAGCTGATCTTCCAGGGAGTCGTGTTTTCATTCGATTTCAACTCTTAAAATAACTTTTTAATTGCGTTTTGAATCTTCTAAATGAAGGGAGATCTCTGATATTAATAGGAATATCGTTCCAAGTTTTAGAGCCGAATAGTGGAAGCCTTTCTTGACGTATTCAAGATTATATCTTGGGATTTGTAGATCCCTGCAATTCCTTGTTCTGTAATTGAAGTGCTGGGCCCTTTGATGATATTTATCCCAAAGGCTTTCAGGACATTGCCTGTTGATTAGTTTGTATGCAATAACTGAACCATTAAATTTTGTTAGTTGCTCAATGGTCAACCAGTTATGAGACCAAATGTCTCTGAGTCTGGCTTTATCAATAATAGAACGAGCTCTATCCTGCAGACGTTCGAGGGTATTTATTGGTTTGGTCAAACGAACAGACGTCTGCCAACTTCATATTAGAGCCAGAACACAACCGCAATTATAGAGGTGACTACATCCATAGGGATTATGGAGCATAAACTGATTTTTCATACAGTAAGAACCCTCAAAATTGAAATCAGTTTTTTCATAACAGCCTGTTGGGTTTCTTATTAAAGGGCATTAATCTGCAAACAGGCTGAAATGTTTCTTATCACATGGTTAAGAAACCTTCAAATCTTTAAAGAAACCCCAGCAAACGCTATCAAACAGTATGTTCTTGTTACGTAGCATTCTCTCCAAATTTGGTCAATCATAGCATGCATGCCAAGTATACTGTAGATGGAGATGCTTTTGCATGAAATCTCTAAAAAATATTTAGCATCTGATTTTAACAAAAATTACTAAATATGATCCTCCTATAGGAAACCTTCCAAGAATCAAGCTGAGAAGTTTCTTATATGAGGGCACCATTTCTCAAAGAAATCAGCCTGAGGTTTCTTATAGAGTGGTTTCTATTTTGCGGGTTCTTACTGTATGCTTTATGGAATATAATAATTGTATGTATTTTTAGGAAGATGTTGGTGTATATGTAGTAGATGAGGTCATCGAGAGCATCAGGTTGGGAATGGAGGTAAGGTAGTATTTAATCCTCGCATGATCTTGCAGTCTCCTTTCCAAAACATTGAAAGTTCAAACGAAAGTTATTTTGTAGTGCAAGGAGATCCTTTAACAATGCATCGACCAAGGTATCTTCTAAGGCCCCGTACACAATGCTCTGTCTTTGTTATAATCCGTTGTTGATCCCTAACTGTCCCGCGCGCGTCGAAAATCACCAAATGGAAACCCGCCTTAAAGGCATTGAGGCATGGTAAATAGACCGCGTAAAAATAATTGCAAAAATTGCTGATTCATAATGATAGCTTACGCCAATCTGATTGGCTGTTATTCAAACTGCACACATGATATTGTAACCTCGCAATGGGCTAAGCTTAGCTGATGTAGCCCCTTATTTATGAAGCTGATGTCTGATCACATGTGAACAGGCTCATCATATGAAAGCAGACAGATCCCCAGCGGAGAATCGCTATTTACCATGACTCAATGTCTTTAACGTAACTCTTTTTAAACCCCTTCAAGACATAATAACTTGATAACGGGCTATGCTCGAAACGTCGTGCTTATTTCAATTCGCCCTTCAAGACATGTTTACATTAAGTTTGGTTCAGTCCTGGACAGTTCTTAGTTAACAATTACCTTTTTATTTATTTCAGATTAATATAGCAAAATTCAACCAACAACGCGTTAGCATGATAAGATATCTTGGAGAATTATTCAATTATCAGTTAACCGAAGCAGAAGTCATCTTCACAACTCTTTATTCCTTGATAACCTTTGGAAATACATCAGACGGTAAGTGGGCATAAGAGCATATTGTAAGAACTTTTTCATGGTAGGGAATCTATTGAAAATCTCCAAGATAGCCCCAGAGGGCATTTTACTGAGCCAATAGAAGAAGCTATTTATGTCTGTACCATGCAAGAGGTTCAGTCTTTGTTGCCTTAGCTGTCCTTCAAAGTAAATGTCATCATTTTATAATCCACGCGCAATGATGAATCAACTGAAACAAAGTAATTATCTTAAAGGGGCTCCGTCGCCAAACAATAAACAAATCCTTAAAATCGCACGTGTCACCAATTATCCATTGTTCATCTATTGTTTTCTGCAGTTTGTTTGGTGGCTTCACCCAAGCCACCAAAAAGTGACCGTTAAAAATCCACTTACATCCGAGCAATCGTAGAAGATATGAATGTTTGGTTTGTTCCTTAGTGAAGTACAATGATTTATGTCCAAACAGCAACTTTCATTTTGAAAAAAATGTGAAAATTTTGTGTGATATCACCTTTCAAAAAGCTGCAAAAATCATCGCTTTATTTACATTTTGGCGACGTAGCCCCTTTAAAAGCAAATCCTCCTCGCTCCTCTTGTGTCCGCTACTGGCACGGTCAGCAAACGTCTATACATTATTTTGTAACACTCAGCATTCAGCAATATTTTACTGTACCGTTTGATTGCTTCTGACATAAAATATTCTATCCGATAGGAACAACTTCAGAATTAGACCCTCCAGAGCATCTCTTCAGAATACGATTAGTCTGTGTTCTCCTGGACACTTGTGGGCAATACTTTGATCGTGGATCTAGTAAAAAGAAACTGGACTGTTTTCTTGTCTACTTCCAGGTAAGAGAAATTGTTCTTTTTTCTGGAGTGAGCCTGAGTTTATGTCTTTCTTCAGCGTAAATTTTTGTTAATTGTAGAGAGTTGCTGATTGATCTAATCGGCTACGGTTTCTTCACGTCCAATTCAAGTTAGGCGACAAGTCTCTCGATAAAGCATCTTTTGATTATTAACACATTTGATGAGATTGTTACCACATTTATGCCATGAGACTTGTACCACCAATGTAAAAAGTAGAATAGAATATCACAACTTCTCAAGAGCATGGTCGCATGGCTTGAAATGGGTGAAACAAACATTAGCTGATCAGCATAGGGCTCAAATCTTTAAAAAGGGCGGTGTAAAATTTTTGCAGTTATCTTTGAATTCAATGACTTAGAAGGAGGGTACAGGTTTTCGCTGCAAATCTGCCGTGGAAATTTATTGATATCTTGATTAGTTTCAAAATGACTGCATTTATTAAATTTGAGTCTATGACGTCATCAAATTTCTAATCCTAAACCACAAAAGCTACAGATTTCTGCTTGCCATCATATCGTAGACCTTCATAAACTATGGTTTCTTGAAGGTTATGTCATTTTTCCTCTATTGGTTTAGGATTTACGATGGTTTAAATGTTTTCACAATTTTCTATGAATTTTTTCAAAAATAATTAGATTGCCGCCATTTTGAAAAAAATTAAGATATCAAAAAAATTTCCACAGCAGATTTACAGCAAAGTACCATAAGTTCTTTTCCAGCCATTCAATTCAAAGAAAAATATCATACAATTTTAAACCCACCTTTGTAAAGATTTGAAAGATTTGAGTCCTATCGCGATCAGGGCTACCTTTGCAAATTGATTGCTCATCTTTTCTGGTGATGCAAGTAATAACCTGGAAGGAACATCCATTAATTGTTGGTTGGGATCTGTATTTTAAAGAAAAAATATTACCTTACTCATTAAGAATAGGAGAAGTTTCAAAGGAGTTATCGAATATTCGAAACTGCATATCTTTGACATGATGTCAGATAGGTAATAGACCTTTTAGCTATTCTACAAAATAAAGATTCACGATCGAGCGAAATTTTTATACATTTTTTATACGAAAGTTTCGATTGAGTGACGTTAAAGCTTCGATTACCGTTGTTCACGTTCGAAATTCTACGAATTGTATCAAAATATCGTTCGATTCAAATTCTTTTGTAAAATAGCTAAAAGGCCTATTGATGCCGAAGGCCGAAGCTCTGTAGTAAAAAGCAGGAAGGGCATTGCAAGAACGTTTTCTTAGCGGCCTTAATCGTGTTGACAAACATCTAATCTTGCAATTTTCAAACAGATTTCATTGCATTGTTAAAACTTCGGTAGATATCATAGCCTTGACTGCCTATAAATAACCCTCATGATACATAATAATAGGAAGAACCTACTATCAATTTTTCTTCTTTTAGTGCTATATATGGCGAAAGAAAGAAAGTGGTGCTTGGAATGAAAAATGCCCATTCCCACGGGAGATTGATTATATGATAGCAGACACATTTGAATCTTTAAGGCCGAAACTGACAATTTATTCAACGGCAGAGGAAGCATTTAATGCTACTGAAGAATTGGAAAAAGAATATCAAGAAAAAATTGGTAAGTTTTGTACTGGGTGAGTAAAAAAACGGGTGAATGAAAAGTAAAAAACTTAAGTGTTAATCGGCAAAGGCTAATTAGATATGAAAGAGATAAACACGTTTGTTGGGCTTTGGGCTGGCCGATGGAATGTTAATCTATCAGTCAAAGTAATTTAGATGTGAAAGAAACTAACACGTGGCTGTGATATTCAAAACTTAAGTGTTAATCAATCAGGCAAAGGCTAATTTAGATATGAAAGAGATAAACACGTTTGTTGGGCTTTGGGATGAAAAGTACGTGGCTGATATTCAAGACTTAAGTGTTAATCTATCAGTCAAAGGCTAATTTAGATGTGAAAGAAGTCAACACGTTTGTTGGGCTGTGGAATAAAAAGTACGTGGCCGATATTCAAAACTCAAGTGTTGATTTATCAGCCAAAGGCTAACTTGATTGTTATCATTCTGTTTGAAAAAGCACTCATCTTTTAGACCAAAAAATATGGAAAATGTTGGAAGGGGTTTGTATAGGAATGAGACTTCCACGTTCAATTCTAGGCCATGATTTACCAGCAATTGAAATGTAAATTTAATACGCTTGTTTGTTTCAGAAATAGAATTTAAATCTCAATGGCAAGTAAATTTTGGACCACAATAGAACGCGGAATTCTCATTCTTATACAAAGCCGTTGCCAGCACTTTTCTAGTTTCTTGGTCTAAAAGATTAGTGCTTTTGCCAAACAACATTTTTAGATCTAATTTAGACTTTGAGTTATAAATTAACATTTTAGTTTTGAATATCGGCCGCGTACTTTTTATTCCACAGTCCGCCAAACTTGTTAACATTTTTTTATTCACCCGGTACGTTGAAGTTAAAGAGGATTCATTTTAGCAGCAAAGCACATCTTGCAGTGAATAAGAGTGTTAGACTGAGTGAGGCATATTTGATTTTGAAAAGAAACCTATTTTTGCGCTTGAATTTTAAAGATATTTGATTTAGTGGTTGATTTGATTACATAAAAAGGGAGGTTCAAGATTAATAGCAAAATAGTATTTCAATGATTGTTAGAAAACTTTTGGATGAGCTGGAAAAAAGTTCCCATTTTTGAAAATTCATAGTACGAAGAGTGATGAATTTTTGGGAGTGAGAACTTTTTTCTGATTCACCCGTAGTTGATCAATGTTCTGCTTTATTTGACAGAGACTCTAATGTCCATCGAGAATGCAAGCCAACCTGAATCTATTCCCAAATGCAACACAGACCCTACACAAATACCTTTTCCATCATCAGAAGTATCCGGGACATCTCTTGGGGATTCGGTTTGTTCCATGTCGCCATCTTTGAAATCGCAGTCTTCCTCTGGGGAGGAGGATGCCTATGAGTCTGATTATTTAAGCGGTGATGACTTGATGGAAGATCAAAGTGAGATTGCAGATGGTAATATATTTGAAATGGAGGCTGATGAAAACGTAAGTGCTGCGTGTCTAAATGTTGTAAGGTCTGCTATACTTATGCTGCTGTAGTTTTTGAAAGAAAAGTATTTATAATTAAAGCAACACTGAAGGTTGAGTGGATGTTATACTCTGTGTTCACTGTATTCCTTTACCTTTTGAGAGTTGAATTGTATGCTAATCTGTTCGTATAGTTCTATGCAGCTTTGGTTTCCTTCTCTTGTTATCAATTCTTCACCTTTTTTTCTATATCAATAAAATTGAAAGTACAAGAAACAAAACTCAAATTTAATCATTGTTGAGGTGGAGGCAGAGAAACATAACGTTATCGAGTTGCCTCCACACACAACATCACAAATTAACCAACTATTTACAGATGAAATTAACTTTACACTACTAATAAGAGACAAAGGCCGAATTTACACTTGAGGCGATCTTTCGATGCTGCGCACGCAGCAAAGCCAGATCAATCCAACTTCGCCGTTTTGCCGCACTTTATAGGTCCAAAGAGTCTTCACCTGCAAAAGAACAAATGCTACAAGTGCGTTGCTTACAAAAGCTCAAAATCTGCGTAGATTTCTTGATGCCCTGATACTTTCAGATGCTTTTACATTGGCCTTGCAATCAGCAAGCTTTGTAGTTAATAATCTGTTTATTCTCACTGGTAGATTGGAAGTCCTTTTGTTGGCCTCGAAAATTTTCTGTGACACATATACACCGAACCAAGCTATTATGGGTAAACCTTATCGAGAAAGCTCATATAGTCCTCAATCAAACTCTCTGTGAAATTGGTAAAGTTTCTAACAAGGTCATAGAATTCTTTGACTGGTGAATCTCACTATTGAAGCTAAACAAACCAAGACCATTCCGTGAGAGTCTTAGCAGACTATATTACGCAGTAACTGTAATTTTTTCTTATTTTAGGTTAGACTGAAAGTTGGACCAAAGCATTTGGAAACAGCTGATGATAAAGATTTTCAATCTGCCTTCGATAAAATGATGACAGACAGTTTTCAAGGAAGATTAAGTGAAGCGATGAAATCAACAGCTGTTGATATTGCTATCCCAATGCATCTGAAAGGTATTGTTCCTTTACTTTACTCTTTCTTCGTTTTATCAAATTCAAGGTCAACTAAAGGCAATATTGGATGGGTTATGGTGAAGTTTGATTCGATTCGATTTTCTTGTCTTCTTCCTGAGACGCCCAGTTGAATAGTTCTTTTCTCAAATTTAATGTGTATTTTTTCATTGATGTCTGTCGTAGATGGAACTCGATGACATCATGTCCTTTCCGGCTATTGCAGCCATAGTTTGGGGTGCCTTTTTTCAGGCAGAAAATATATTTTTGGCTGTCATTTTTAGTAAGATCACAAATAGCCATAAATGTTTAGGTGTCATTTTGAAAATAACTCTTTAGTTTGATCTATTTTCATATACTTTGTTAAAATGTTGGATTTTGAAAAATACTTTTTAGGGTATGTATTGTGAATGGCCTGTAGATTTGGGGTGAGGTTTTAGGAATATTTTAAACATTTTTGGGCTGTGATTTCACAAGTCAAAATGACACACCCGGTCATCTGTCAATTGAAGTTACCCCCCCCCCCCCCCGGGACTCAACATGATTTCTTTATCTTACTTTGCAGGAAAAGGAAAAAAGCAGCCTTTAGAAGATGATCCAGACAGTGTCAAATTTGTTCTGATGGTGAAGAAAGGGAACAAACAACAATTTAGAGATTTACACATTCCCGTAACTGAGAATTTGGCTGCTAATATAAGAGAAATACAAGTTGCTGAAAGAGCTGAGCACGAGCAAATGAAAAGATTGGTCTTGGATTATAATCAGAGACAAGAAGAAGAAGCGTTTAATGGTATGAATATGTTTTTTTTTTTATATATTTTCCAATAAAAGGTTACAATATATTTACGAGCTACACTACACTACTTGCAGAACTACTCTACCACATGAGCTACCCTACACTACTTGCAGAACTACTCTACCATATGAGCTACACTACACTACTTACATAATTACCCTACAATACTACTACAACGATACCCCAAGGAGCAAAAAAGCAATGTCTACCCTGAGGCCATTAACATATAGATATATAATATAAGAAAAGGAAGAAACTAGTCAAAACATAAGACAAGAAAATAAATGACATGAACGAAAAGAACAACTACATAAAATCTACTCGTAAATTACTACTAAACGGGGAAAGGTGGTGGCATGTAATGAAGTTTGGAATTATCTTAATCGAATCGACCAGTTTTATGGATATACTGCAAAGTTAATTGTAATATATTTCTATTAACTTCATTGGAAAGTTCTTTATCACCATACAGTATGAATATGTTTACCTGCTTGATAATTAATCATTATAACAAGAGCAGATTTTGTAATTTGCTTTTGTTGAAACCTCAATTTAAAGCGATTAGTGATTGCAGACAAAGGAAGTTATCTCAACCAGTAATTCAAAACAAACAAAGCCGCAGAGTTTTCTCTGAAACCCAGGTAGATAGTGCGCTTGTTGTGCATTCTAGAAGTTATTTTAAAGAGCAAACATGAGCATGTATCGAAAGAAGGAGGATATATCCACACATCTACCTCGGGCATTTTATTTCTTGGGTTCAGAAGCTGAGCAGGGAATGTTTTAATTACACCCAAAAAACGAGTTGAATTGAATCGCTTCCCAATTGGCTTTTGAACCAAACAAATTAAATGCCCGAGGTAGATGTGTATGTATATCCTTCTTCTTTCAATCTATGCTCATGTTTGCTCTTAAAAGCAATTTCTAGAATGCACAACGAGTGCGCTAGCTACCTGGGTTTCAGAGAAACCTTTTGCGGCTTAGCTTGTTTTGAATTACTGATTGAGAGAATTTCCTTTGTTTGTGATCGCTAATCGCTTTGAATTGCGGTGTCAATCAAAAGCAACTCATGCTATTGTCTTACAAAATCTGTCTTCGTTGATCAATATCTCTAAGCCTGGATGGCGAAGTTTGTCAGATTCTATCATTTGCTGAGAGCTGCCTGGTAGTTACCACTCTGCCTGGAAATTTTTCATTTCAAACTACTTTTGTTTCAAAATATTGCAGGCGTTTATTGAACGACAGTTGCAAGCTGAAGTAATTTTTGATTAATTTTTTAGTAATTTTCATCTTTTACCCTACACCACGAAAATATTTTGATCCCTTTAACAAACAAATTGCTGATGATAAGGTTTATTTCGATAGAGCCTAAAGGAATTGACTCAGCACAAGACAGCAAGGTATACCCTATCTGTCAAAATTCGCTGACTCATCGTTCTGGACCGCGCATCTGATTGGCTAATGTGCATGTGAAATGAAACTGATCACATGAGACGCATTGTGCAACAGCAGGTCCTTTTAGTTTGTTAAGAGTGATAATTGATCTTTATCACATGGGTCACATGATCCCAGGGGGGTACTCAGGCATATTTAGGATAGGGGTGCTCAGGCATGAAATTTCTAGCGTGAAAATAGACCCAAAAAATAATTTTTCCGACCTTACATACCCAAAAGTTTTGAAGTCAGTATCTTAAATCTGCATGAAAGTGCCCTAACTGATTAGATTTCTCATAATGTGTTTGGATATTTATGTTTTTTTATTTTAATACTGTTATTTGGCTCTAATTTTGTTTGTAAATTACATTTTTCCCAATTTTTTACTTTTCTCTTATTTGAGACCCAAAAAAGTAAGCCAGAATTTCTTGAACCCAAAAAAATAACTGTACAAATCATTGACCCAAAAAAAAATCCTTGCCTAAATTTTAGACCCAAAAAATTAGCTTGAGCATTCTTATCCTGAATATACCAGAGTACCCCCCCCCGGGCACATGATATACGTCAAAGCCGGTCTATTTATCATGATTCAATGCCTTTAATTTTTGGGATTTTGTATTTACAGAAATGCTAGCGGCAACACAACCTCACAGACCTGGCTACTATGGTCATTCCTCAAGGGGTCATTCCTCTAGAGGTCATTCCTCCAGAGGCCAAAGAAGAGGACAACAACGCTTAAGATCACGTGACCATGATCCAGCCTTCCTTGGCGCGGCAAACAGGTAATTTTTATAAGTTTCTGAATCGTAGCAATTACAAATAATTGTCTTCGATACTAATAATTTGTGGAAATTTCTGACCAAGCACCCCTAAAATGAATCACGATCTATAAATATGTGACATTTTTAGGATGAAATAATAAAAAATAAAGTGGAAATAGATAGTGTTTAGTTGTCCGAAATTTCTGAAAAGATTTTTGAAATTCCATGATAAAAACTGTTTTGTCCGAAACTGTTTTGTCTGAAATCTATTCGTCCATAATTTTTAGCGTTTAATGTACTCTGACATTTCTTATTTCGTCTGTCAATAGGAAACGTTGAGTTACTCGATCTATTCCAGTTCAAGATCCAGACAAGGATGTTCCCGTATTCCGTCTTTTCCCGTGGTGTTGCAATCTCGTTCCCGTCCGAGACTCGTTGTGGTTCTTTGTGGAGCCTAGTTTTACTTCGTTGTGGAGTTCCCATTTTAGCAAGGATGCTTCTTACTGCCGGTGCTGGTTGCCATAGTGATGGATATTTCAAGAATGAAGGTTCTTAGTTCTTTCAATTCTAATTGGAAATTGTTTCTAATGGTTTAAATTATTTTGAAAATTGTTTGAAAATCTGATGCAGATAAAGTGAATTAAATTTAGGTGATGCTTTTCAATGTTCCTGTGATTCTGAAGAGATGCCTGAGTGTTTGACTTCTGACTTTTCATCCCCTGTTTTCCCTGCGTTCTTTGATTTGCTGATATCACTAGGGACTCATACCATTACTCTTATAAAGTGGGTCCCGTTTAGGCTCATATGAAGTGGTTCCATATTTACCAATCAAATTGCTAGATTTTTATTTTGAGGCGCTGTTAAGACAGTTGTTGTTGTTGCATACAAAAAACGGTTGATACAGCCTAGAGTTCTCGTAGCTGCGATGGATCAATTTTGTTTCTACAGAGAAAGATTACTGCTTGAAAGGTATGTATTTTGTGATGAGTGGGTCAGGAAAACATTATTCTTTGTTAGTTTGCTTTGTTGAAGCTCTTTAAACCAGACTTTGAAGCGATTTTATTGAGTGTACGACAACTCCCGCTAGTTTAGGCGGAGTAATTCATTTTATAAGAGGAGTAATGGTATGAGTCCCTATTGAGCAAGTGATGTCAGCAAATCAAAGAACGCAAGGAAATAAGGGACGAAAAGTCATCTGAGTGTCAGGAATAGGACACCTTGTGTGTTGAAGAATGAAATAAAATCGTAGCAACATCAGTCGCGGAGTGATTACCTTTTCCCATAGCATAAGTTTCGAATCTTTAAAAAGTTTGTGTAAAATTCTATGACCTATTTCTTTGAACTGGATGACTTCAAAGAAGCTTTAGCTATTTCGCTATAATTCTACCGTTGAACTTTTTTTAGATCTTTAATATTTTCAGAATCAAATTGTTATTCTTCTTTTTTAATAATTCAAGAAAAATTCAACAGAACTTTAAAACCGTCGCAACTGCTGTCGCAATTGCTTAACTCTTTGACGAAACATGAAATTATTTTCAAGAAAACCATAGTTTATGGATGTCTTCAACATGGTATCAAGCTGAAGTCTGCCACGGTTCTGGTATATGATTTAGAATTAAGTTGAACAATAAAATGCGCTGTAGAATATTCAAGATTTTTGAGCAGTCCAATGATAGAATTATCGATAAGTAGCTGAAGTTTCTTTAAAGCCATTGAATTAAGAGAAATAGAGAATTTTGCATCCACCTTTTTACACCGATGACCGATTTAAAGATTTGAAACCTTTGCTTTGTCCACAGGTAATGGAGAAAATTAGAATACAAGTAATAACTTATTAATAAGTACCTATCTTTTTACTTTAGTGTTTGCCAATTTTATCTAGATTAGGCCAGCTACGATGTTTGATATAACCAGAACTATTTATATTACAAACATCGTGATTGGCCTGATCTAGACAAAAAATCGGCAAATTTGGCAACACTAAACTAAAAAAGATAAGTACTTATTGCTTTTATACTAATTTTTCCCCATTACCCGTGCTTTGTCCCATCTTCTTGTGCTGCTGTTCGAATCCCAGCGAGTTTCCGTCACTGATCTGGTTTCCGTCCTTTTCTCTCCTTCGTATCGAATTCATCGTGATTCGAAGAAGCGCAAACCAACACAAGAGAATGGAACAAAATAATAACTCAAGCCAATATGCTAATTTAGGGCAATTTAATTGCATCCTTTGCACGTGAGGCTTCCTATTTGGCGTGGCTGGACGTGTGACTTCACGTTTTGATCAGAAACCAACTCTTTTTAAGTGATTTATTTCAAATGGGCTGAAATGATTTCTAGCTATTTAAAGCCAATTTAGGCCCACTATGCATGCCGCATCCAGGCATGGGACCCCTAATTTAACGTCTCTTCCGAAGGACGGCGAGGTGAGTTGCGACGTCAAGCCTCCTAGAGGTCACCCATCCGGAGTTTAACCTCACTTGACCGAGCTTAACTTCAATCAAAACTAGGTCAAAACTGCACAAGCCGCTCGGCCACTCACCCCACAGCTATATTTTGGCATTGACAGACAATCTTTTGATGCAAATCATTTTTAGGGTCAACCACCTTTTGACCATGACACTGCCATTGTGCTGCAAAATTCTATAAAATTGGCATCAAAGTAGATCTGAGGTTGAGACTTGCAATAGCTCGAATTCTTCGTGTAAAAACGCATTTCTGTTTTTCGCAGAGTTTTACACCATTTATCCATGTGGAGGAATACGTCTTGAAATTATCAAAAAGTGCTCAGAAAGTCAAGTTTTGCCTATTAAACCTTGTTTTAAATGTAAAGACGGTCGAAATAAAACCTCGTTGCAAAACATAATTTCATTATTTCTGATTTCTGATTCGTAGTTTGCAACATTTTACAATAACAGTGAAATTTGTTCACAGGAATTTAAACACTCAATAGTCATGGTAAATAGTGATTCTCCGCTGGGGGTCTGTCTGCTTTTATGTGATCAGTCTGTTTTCATGTGATCAGACATCAACTTCACAATAACCAGGCTACGTCGGCTTCGCTTAACCCATTGCAAGGTTACAATATCAGGTGTGCAGTTTGAATAACAGCCAATCAGATTGGCGTAAGCTATCATCATGACTCAGAGCATTTTTTGCAATTTGGGTACACGCGGTCTATTTAGCATGACTCGATATCTTTAAAGTACATCTCAAATTTTTGTTGTTGTAATCAAGCTAAAATGATATTTTTGGGTTGCCTGAAAACTTCTCGCATGCGTATATGCTGAGTGTCCCCTCTAGGATAATTTATAACTCCAAAGAAAACTTTAAGATCAGAAAACGCAACATTTCCTTGCAAGATTGACATCTGAAAAATTATACAATACTTTACGATACATTACAATTGGTTCAAATCTATAATTATACCTAGAATTCATTACTCTTGTCACGTGTATGTAGTTTCCTGAATTTCATCATTCCTCACAAGAATAACAAGCGAATCCATTGCAACAGTTCCATTGATAACATTATCTTTCTTAGGCCCATTTGCCGTAGCTGCAGAACCCGTCCCATGTCCCTTGCTGATGTCGTGTAACGGTAGTCTTTGTCGTTTATGTTTTGCATGCCGAAGCCCGACTCCCGATTGTATCAGCGACGAGACGAGGCCTAAACCGAGAACTTGCAACAAGTCTAACAACACCGATAATCCCTCATTGATTTCAAAAAACTGAATATCTAAACCGACATCGTCATTTCCGGCCGTACTTATCGTTCCACTGAAGTAATACAGGCAGTCGATAAACGACCATTGCTCGGTGCTTGAAGTCACGATGCCTGCTAAGATAAAGATAAGCATCACTATTAGGATGGCATTGTAAAAAACGACTTTGTGCCGAATATTTCTCGGCTCTGTTCGGTTGCAGAAATGTGCTTCGATCTTCCTGACAACTCTGCGAATACAAACTCGTACAATACTTCCGAAGTGAATGTAACATAAAATAGCGAGTGGTACTCCCAGTATTGAATAGAACACGAAAAATGATCGGCCGATTTCTGTGGTCAATTTGAAGTCATGATATCCTGTGTGAGAAAAGAGATATTTTCGTTAGAAATCATGATTTTTTTTTCTTTATCAATGAAGACAACTAAAAGAAACAAAGAACAAGATTTATAAACTACGTGCCATCCATAGCGAGAAAGGACATATTGTCAGCGAGTTCCCACTATGAATGACACTGAAACTTCAAATATACAAAATTAATTTGATGAATACACACGTACACATAGGGACTTACATACAAACATACACACAGATACATTCACAAACAGTACACACAAACAGATACAGCCACTAACATGTCAAGCACGAATTCTTTATTTCCAGAGGATGCTAAGCTTCGTAATCTACAAGATCAAAACGCTTGGTTGATTTAATGTACTTTATTGTAGCTTCGGAAAAATTGAGGATAAATTTAGGGGACCATGAATGAACTAAATTGGTAGGAAACAAAGAAGATAAATCATCTTGTCTCCTTCTTGTGTTTGTCTTTATCTTTACCCTCTGGGGCAGCAAATAAGCTTCTTTCAGGCCTACCACTGCAATATTCACTAAGGCCCTCTCGTGTTTTTTAAAATAACCGCGAAAGTCTCAAATTACAAAATCTAATTTTGTATGCGTGGCATTGTAGCTAGGAAGGAGCAAAGCAGAACGAGATTTTGTAATTTGAGATTTTCACGGTTATTTTAAACAACATGAGGGGGCCTAAGTGAACAGTGTTAGACCTGAAAGAAGGTTATTTGCTGCCCCAGAAGGTAAAGATAAACACAAACACAAGAAGATGAAATAAATGAACAAAATATGCCTGGCAGAACTTTAGATCTATCCTTCTTCTTTCGTTGTATCCACATAACTTCTCGTAAAAACCACCTTTTGCGTGCACAAGGCGAGAGTTTGCCCTGATGCTTTGGGGCACCTTTTGCGGCTTTGTTTCTTTTGAATGACTGGTTGAGAGAATTTCCTTTGTCTGCAGTCGCTAATCGCTTTGAATTGAGGTGTCAATCAAAGCAACTGATGCTATTGTATTACAAAATCTGCCCTTGTTATGTGGACTGGATTTGTCTATCCCCTGCTCTGCAAAGAAGCTTCAGAAATGTTTCTTTATCAAGTTTATTGGCAATAACCTAGATTCAGATATTATAATAAGAGTTCCTTATAAGCGCATTTCTTAACTAAACAATACCAGCGATGATTAAAGAAGCGACCATTCTTCAGACAAAATCAAACTAAAATAATATTAATTTTCAAAATATGCAGGTTGACTCTTTCATCTTATTAACAATTCTATTTGTAATGATTAAATTGCCTATAACAAATGTTCGTCTGAAAATCTGATACTGTTTAACTTTGAAGACAATCAGCATGTTGCCGTTTTGTTTTCAGTTGCTAAGGCAGCATGCTTCTTTTGAAAAATTCTTTAAAGAATTGTCGAGAGATGGCGTCGTATTCAGAATGAACGTAGATAAAAGATTGTGAGAAATCTGATTGATATTAGTATCTTGGCATTTCATACTTGAGTTTCTAGCATATCGGTTAACAGTTTCTATACAAAAACTTAGTTTATCAAAATTGTTGTTGTCTCAAAAAGGTTGCGCCTCATTCCTGTGGCTGCTGTGGAGAAGCTAGGTAGAGTTTGAGACCTTTTTTGAGGCAGTCAACAAGGGAAGATTTTGTAATACAATAACAGCGGTTGCGTTTGATTGACACCTCAATTCAAAGCGATTAGCGACTGCAGACAAAGGAAATTCTCTCAACCATAAAATCAAAACAAACAAAGCCGCAAAAGTTTCTCTGAAACCCAAGTAGCTAACGCGCTCATTGTGCATTCTAGAAATTGCTTTTAAGAGCAAACAAGAGCATGTATCGAAAGGAGAAGCACATGTCTATATGTCTGCCGCGGGTATTTAATTTGTTTGGTTTAAAAGCCGATTGGGATGCGATTCAATTCTCTTATTTTTTGGGTGCGATTAAAACACTTACTACTTAGCTTGAGACAAACAAACAAAATGCCCGAGATAGATGTATAGATATATTCTTCTCCTTTCGATACATGCTCATGTTTGCTCTTAACGTATTTTCTTCTCGTCGTAAATCTAGCGTTAGTCCACCATTGCTTATTTGGTCTGTGGAGGAGCTCTGTCTAGCCATAGTCTATCGTCTAGCCTAGCTACAAAATAGGAGTGGCCTACTCATTTCATATCACGTTACTCTTTGCATAGTACGTTGCCTTACTCATGATTCACTAATCCATTGGATGATTATTTCATGAGGTGATTCATGTATGATTTGTGTGATTTCGTATCACCATGGCTAATCAATAGACTCTTTCAATGAATCAAACCACAAAATGTAAGGCGATTCAGTACGATAACAGGACCATTATATTTATATTAGTGTGGTTTGTTTTGATCTGGGAAGAAGGTACCGGCTTCATTATACAGTGCGAGAAGACGTTAAACCACCGGGTGATCCAGAAAAATTTATACGGATTTGGTTGACTCCAGCGATGTGAATTTAGCTTTAATCAATAGCTAATCACTCTCAAAAAATTCCTCGATAGTTAACTTGAAAAAAGATACCTCATTTATTGGTATTGGTGCTTTGAGAGTAGAAATATCAATCTTGAAGGCTCACATTTGCGTCCACCTGGAAACCAGAGCTTTGGCCTTTTGGCCTAAGCAAGTTCCTGAAGCACAGCACATCGAAATTAAGAACTGAAATTAATGCAAATTAAGAAACTGCCCAATGGGTGATTGGGGAGTGACTTCTGGAAAACAGAATAACACAGTTTCTAATATTTTTATCAATGATATCGTAATTCATACGCTGTGCCTTAAGAATTTGCTTAGGCCAAAAGGCTAAAGCTCTGGTTTGCAGGAAGAGGCAAATTTGAGCTTTCAAGATTAATATTTCTGCTCTCAAAGCACCAATACCAACAAACGAGGTATCTATGTTCAAGTTAACTATCGAGGAACATCTTTGAGTGATTAGACATTGATTGAAGTTAAATTCACATCGCTGGAGTCAACCTAATACGTATGCATTTTTTGGGACACCCGGTAGGGGTCCCATGCCTGGATGCGGCATGCATAGTAGGCCTAAAGTAGCTTTAAATAGCCAGAAAACCTTCCAGCTTACTTAAAATAACACAATGAAAAAAGAATGGGTCAGTGGTGCTTGACTACCATTCTGAAGGTTGATGGTTCGAGTCTTCGTGCTGGGACAATTGGAAAGCATTTGTTTAATATTACTAAATTGAATTGTATCCCAGGGTAAATATGTCTGAAATGAAAATGCGACCAAGAGTGAGGGGAGGCATCAGCTCTCTGAAATTCCAGGCTGAAGAAATCGGAGGTATGGCCACATCGAGAGGAAGAACTAGAGCACTGCTTTGATAAACTTAGCTACCTTCGGATGCTAGGTGAAGGTGAAGATGAAGTTGCGGTTTTTAGCGCCAAGCGCTGGGATTGCAGAAGTAGAATAGGCCTAATCGAGTCTGCGACCCCTTGTCATGACGCTCAAGTGGTGGGGCTCTACCTGGGATCGAACCCTGTCCGCCTGACAGTTCTGGCTGCAATGTCAGAGGATTACACCACTTCGCCACAACACCTTCAGGCAAAGGCCAAGCTAAGGAGAATTATTGGGGGGCTGCAGACCCCGCCTTTTCCGAAAAAATACCCTGAATCTGCCGACAAAATGAGCATTTCGTCACTTTGATCGTTGACAATGAGACAAATTGGCCAAATTTGCCGACAAACTAAAAGTTGGGGGAAAGAGAAAGAGGAAAAAGCATACACCATTTCGTTAAAGATGGTGGTGAAGAACTTTTTACCCAGATGCATTGCGTTCTTTAATCGAATTCCTATAGAATAATCGTCTATTCTTCTTAGCCTCACTACACAAGGACCCTCAACTTACGCTCAGCTAATTGAAGTGAATAAATGTTGTTGCTGTCGCTCCAGTTGAGGGCCTTATGGACAAACTCTTCTCAAAACGGCAAAAAAAATCCCGCCAGGAACAAATTTGTTCCTGGACCAATCAGGATGCAAGACTTTAAATAACTTGATGGGATTGGCTGATTCTTCTTCAATTCAAACTTCCCGCCAAAGGCAAACAAAAGCGTTCGAACAACGCGTTCGACTGAACTGCTGCAACGATCAAAATCTCAAAGTAACGAGCGAATTTACGAGATCTTTTGCGTCCCCAAACAACCAAAATATCACTTATAGGTAGGAGTTTTTTGCTTTATTAGCTTGAAGAAACATTCATCTAAGTACTGATAGCTTGTTTTGCAGTGTAGCACTTCAGGAAAACCACTTTTTGCGGCGATTTAGGGTCGGTGGTTTTGAGAAAAAATAGCAGGTGATTTAGGCCATGTCCGTTTCTGGAAGCGTATGTCCATGAGTCGTAGTTATAGCGTCCATCAGTCTATCAATAGCGATAACCTACGAACATATAATCAGTCTATATTCTTCTCTTCGTTTACTGTCACTCAAATTTGAGATACACAGGGAAGCAGGGAGGCAGAAAACTGCCATAGGAACAACTTTTGTGTTTCTTATCGCCCATGTCTCCACCATTTCAGGTCACAGACTATCTTTAGGCCTATCAGTTTAACTTCTAGGAAGACAATCTTATCGTAAAAGAATTGATCGAACACATCATTTAGAAACCTGTCAGTGAAAACGACCACCAACTTCGCGATGGAATTAAAATCTTTCAAAATTATTGAAATTTGTTCGATAACATTCTGCTTGCAATGAAACGTTTGATTGCAAAACGACGTTACGTATTCAACTCTTCTAGACAACATACCTGCATGTTTTCCAAAAAGACGTACAAATAAAGATTATTTTCTGGTTGTTTATTGAAATTTATTTTATGCCTACGTATTTTATCGATTCCATTACAAAATAAAGCTTCCTTTCAAATGCTGAAAAGCAGCCCGACTTTTCCAATCAAAATTTGTAATTGATACGTGTGATGGAAGCATTCAGTGAGGTGAGTGCAAAACAGCAAAATTAGTTTTTGATATCGATCGTGAAAAATTATTTTGTGCAATAGCCTGGGAATAGCCTATGTCATCCAAAAATAGACAAGAATTTGGATCATTGTGATTGATTTCCTGAAAACAATACTCTAAATAGGTTTTTCTGGTTAGTTCGAAAAGATTTGCAATAACACATAACTTCTCAAGCTACCTTTCGCGTGCACAAGGCGAGAGGTTGCCCTAATGGTTTCAGGACTTTTGCCGTTTTGTTTGTTTTGAATTGCTGGTTGAGAGAATTTCCTTTGTCTGCAATCGCTAATTGCTTTGAATTGAGGTGTCAAATCAAAAGCAACTGATGCTATTGTACTACAAAATCTGCCCTTGTTTTCCCGTTTGTGAGTGTGAGATTTATTTCGTTGGGATAATTAGATGTAGGTTGTTGTTGTTGTTTTTTAGTATTATTTTATTGACGTAATGGCCTCAGGGTAGATATAATGTCTTGCTCCCTGGGGTCTTTGCGGTATCATAGGGTGGTTGCAGGTCTAATGATCAGTAATGTGTATTGTAAATTTATAATTGAATATAAAAAGTAAATTTTCACTTACCTATTGTTGCTAATGTGTTGTGTACAAATTTTATCCATTTTCTCAAATTTTTCCAATTCCAAGCACATTCCCCTTTTGTTTTCGCAACAATCTCTTCTTTATCAAGTAGTCTGTAACATCTCTCCATAAACGAACTCAAATCTAATAAACTTCTGTTTTCCTTTGGCATCAGACTATTATTCGTATTCAAAAACATTTGGCCTGCAATGTTATGGCAAATATCTGTGATATTTCCTAAAAATGCTCGTTTTTTCCTGTTTGGTTTCGGTGTTTCATCCCTGCATTCTTCGATGTAAAAAATTAGCAGCCCACCAGCGAATACGTAAACCATAAGTACAAGGGAGAATTTGACGAATGGCATCCAATGAAAGGCTAGTTTGGGAGCCATTTTGCTATGAGAAGCCGCGTTTTTGCATAACTCAACAATTTTGTTATTTCTTTATCAAAATAATGTGATCCTTGTTGTTATGGTATGCCTTTTAATGCATGAAATGCGTCGGTAGATCTTGTAGCAAAACAAAATAATGATTATTCACTTGACGTTTCTGTGTGTAATTTGTTGTGATACGAATGTGGAGTTGTACCCTTCGGTGTTAGCAGTGCTCCAATAGGATTCAAATTCCTCCTCTTTCCTTTACTACTTCTACAAATTTGTGAAACTCAGTAGTTATACCTTCAGCTAGTAAAAAGATCTTGCTTCACGCTGATTGGTGGTAAAACTGATATATAACGTGATACTCTTTGGTCTCAGTAGTGCCCCAATAGTATTTTTATGGCCTTTGGTGGCCTGACTTCTTCAGTTAATTGCCTTACAAAACAGCTATTATTCATATGACCACATGCTCCAAGCTGATTTGTGGTTCTACTTACATTGAGTGATACCCTTTGACTCCAGTGATGCACTAGTTGGATCTGTGGCCAGAATGCAATGCTGTCAATATCCAATATCTTGCAAACTCCGTCTTATAACTTTTAATATCAATATCCAATATCTCTCTCAAACAAGATATTGCACATACGAGGAAATCTATTTGTAAACAAATTTGTCAGCAAATCTTACCAATATCTTGCTATTTCTGTGATACAACCAGTTTCGCAGCTATCGATACGGATAGTCAGTGGTACTTTACCTTTTGGTGTAAGTACTGCTCCTTTGTGTTTCTGGAAAGCTATCAATGTAAAGTTAGCCAACTCGTCAACTTTTCCTGTATCCAGGAAGATGACATGTACTCAACCTTACTCTGTTCTGCAATACTATGAGATTCTTCAGTAACAATGATGATCTTAGATTGAAGCTAAAATGTCATCAGCAAAAAGTATGAACAAGAATTCTTCCTGGATGTTGTAAATCCTCCAAGCTTCGCATGTCAATCGAACTTCTCAAAGAAAAGAAGGGCGTAGCATTTTCAAGTTGAGCTATGTTGCTCTACATTTAGAAACGCGTAATATATTGTAAAATTGCGTGCGTGGGATGTGAAAGTTTTCTTTTAACACTTCTATTTTCATC
Source organism: Aurelia coerulea (assembly GCA_039566865.1). Lineage (NCBI taxonomy): Eukaryota > Metazoa > Cnidaria > Scyphozoa > Semaeostomeae > Ulmaridae > Aurelia > Aurelia coerulea. The sequence continues at coordinate 16,523,033 of CM076961.1, read as the reverse complement.
GATAAACTTCTTTCATCAGTTTTTCTTCTAGATTGTTCGAAGCTCAGTTTTGAACAGCGAGTTTCAACTTTGTTTTCTTTTGCTTCATTCAATTTCAGCGAAGAATCTTATCCAGCTGAAAATGTTTGTAAACTCGTTTTATAAAAACAGATAGCCGCCCTTTCGCTTCTGGTATTTCAGTAGGAACGGTTTCTTTTGAAAGCTATTGCTTGGCTTTTCATAACAGTGGATGATATAGATAACACTCCGACATTTAACAAATTAGAACGACTGTTTTCTAATGTTTGCTACGCCGCATCCTGTTTGTAGCTACTTCTGCTGAGCCATCCAGTCAGTGTCTTCCAAATCAATGATTCCAGCGCCTTTTCGAGATACTATCTCGCTTTGTAAACTGTTCCAATCTTCATCTAACCCAGAGTACAGCAACTTTAAGACTGTCGTGTACTCTTTCTGATGCTTGATCGATTTCAAAGACTTACTACTTTGGCTGTCTGTGTTGATGAAAATGATGCTCCTCCCTGTTACAGCTGCTACGTTCTCAATGAAACTTTCCGTTTGCTTTCAAATCTGGTTTCATTCAACTTCTAGGTTGTTTTGCGAGAACATTATATGATATCATTTGGCGATACCAAATCCATAGTCTTTATTGTATCTTAGTTTAGACAACGTAGCCTCCTTGTACTTCTTCTAGCTTTAATCTATTGTATTGTTACAAGGCTGCCTGATTTTGAACGCTGTTCGTATTTTCTAAACTTGCATTGAATCTTTTTCACTTCTTGAACTTTGCTTACGTCGCTTTCGTCAATATTAGCAATCTTGTTGTCTTGAAATCTTCGAAAATTGTACCTCCTATAACGAATTTTCGGTGAACAATTCTAAGCAATTTTACATATTGCAAATTGCAAATTGTCAGCACCTCCACAGTCCCACCGATGAAAAGTTTTACATTCGCACGATGAAAACCTGTTTTCATTCAATCCTGTTAGAAGTTAGGTAAGTCCTGCCAAAGCAAAACTTATTCAAGCAGTGTATGTTACAAACAAGCAACGAAATCTCCTAAGTAATTCAATGGAAGAATGTCTGTTGTTAGTTTAGATTTTTGCAGTGTGTTTATTGCAATTTCTAATTAGTATTGATTGAAGATGTAAAGTGTTGCAACATCCTCCGTCTCTGTTTTCTCTTGCAGGTTTGTTTGCTTATTAAATAGCTCTCAAACAATCGATAAAAAAACAGTTTAGTTTAAAAATTAGCACTTCTGTTAATCTCTTTGACTGGGGAGTCTTTAATTTCTCACCCTTTATCGAGTCAAGTTGTACAATATTGTTTTTGCAACTGCAGACCCCCTCGTTCAGTTTTCACGTTTTCCCTTCCAGCTCAATTTGCTAATGAGTCAGGTTAGAAACAATCCATGAGAATATTTTCAATTCCAAATCACTTGTTTTATGTACATCTGTATATCCTTGAATCTTGTCTTTGATTTCTCGCTCTTTATCAAGTCAACTTGTACAATATCGTGAACGATTACCTTCCCATGTAGACGTTTCAGGTTTTCTCTTTGAGCTACGTTGGCTAATGAATAAAGTCACAAAAAAGCCAACACAAAAACAGTTTCGTTTACAACTTTCCAATTTTCTCTCGTCCCATGAAAATAAAGTTGTAAACAACTTTCCTTAATCCTTCAATATGAGTTCTCTGTCAGCTAACCTGCTGTGAAAATTTAGAAATTACCAAAATGCCTGTATACGCTATTCACTGCGGCAATTCTATTCCCCGTAAAGACGGGGGTCAACACTAACAGGTGATTGTGCAGGTGTGTACACATATCGAGTATTGTCTCCGTTGAAGTATTGTCTTCTGATCTTTTCATAGGCACCCAGCGGTTTTGTTGTTTCTGTTTGCTGTGTCTTTAACGCACTATTTCAAAAGATCTTTTGTGTGTCGGTTTTTGTTTAACTTGTAAACGAAACTGGTAGAAGGGTAGTGAGAGTGGCAGCTTATAAAATGATGGTTGATTTTATTGCTTTGTGTGTTTATACACTTGCTTGTAGGTGATGTTGAATGCAGGTTGATTCAAGTTGGCAGATAACACTAAAGTAAAACTTTTCTATTAGTTAGACCATGGGTAGTTAGACACTGCTGGTGTGCTTCTATGGAGGAGCGCTCGATAATATGTATCTGCGGTGGAAATTTTTTGTAGTACTGCGGAGGAGATATCGAATGAACGAAAATATCTCCTCCGCAGTACTATACAAAATTCCCCCCGCAGATACATAATATCTCCTCCGCAGTACTATAGAAAATTTCCCCCGCAGATACATATTATCCAGCGCTCCTCCATAGAAGCACACCAGCAGTGTCTAACTACCAATGGTTAGACTACGTACTGCAATGTGTGGATCGATATTTTCTGTTCATAGCCAGAACCAGATGACGTCATGTCTATTTCTGCTATGGACGGCACAGAATATTGTATTTTGTATTTTGTTGATTTAACTGTGAATACTGTGATAAAAAAGACATATTTTCTGTGGAGGCCAAATTTGATTTTCGGACTGTCAGAAATTTAAGCATGCCCGCAAAGGACCCTAGGTGACAATGTTTCTCTGGGTGACAAACTCAGAAGGTACTTGAGTAATGTTTAATCATTTTAAAGTTAGTTGACAGAGCTAAGTAGATGTAATCTAACGGCAAAAGATTCTCGCCAAACTTTTGCATGGTGGTGCTCTTCAGATGTTCAATTAAAGTTTGCCACCATCCCCATTAAAATCCGTTGAAAATGATGGAGCTATGACCTTCAGGAGACCAAATTTGCCCGATCACTGAAACCCGCGGTCGGCCATTTTGTCTTACTATTTTGCAGCGATATATAGCTTCATGGATTGAAAATGAAACAGCAGCCTCCAATGTCATAGCTCTCGTGAAAATTCCAATAATCCTCGGAGAGTTCCACTATTTCTGACCTCACAGAAATTATTTCTTACCTCACGTGAAGATACTTATCATTGCAACATAGTAGAACAAAATGGCCGACCGCTGGTTTCAGTCATCAGGCAAATTTGATCTTCTGAAGGTCATAGCTCCATCATTTTTCAACGGATTTTAATGGGGATGGTGGCAAACTTTAATTGAACATCTGAAGAGCACCATCATGCAAAAGTTTGGTGAGAATCTTTTGCCGTTTTGACGCAATCTTCAGACAAACGGGGCACAATGTTTTTTTGGGACACCTTGTATAAATAGGACAAAGAAACGCCCACGCACGTTGACACAGCTAAGTAGATGTAATCTAACGGCAAACGATTCTCGCCAAACCATCCCCATTAAAATCCGTTGAAAATGATTTGCACGCACGTGTCAACATTATCAAGTACAATAGGTTAATTTTACACCTGCATATGCAACTCTTGAGTTAGCTATTTATCTCCGTCAACTAATTTTAAAATTCTTCTTTGGATTGGAAAAGATAACAACCGGTTCTTTTATCATACAGTACGACTTTCCTGCCCAAAAACAACCAGTTTTTAGGGAAAAGGTTTAAATTTGAATATCAATCTTCATATTCCATCAGTTTGTTAAAAAAACAAAGTTTTCTAACCACAAATCTAATCAAAATCTTCAAAATCAAAATTTTTCATCAAAGCGGTCCTACCTTTGTCCGGCAACCGGTTTTGGGACACTTGTACTTTCATGGCTACAATTACCACTTGCTTTCAAAAATAGTAGGCCTACTTGGTCGAAGCTACCTGGTTTTGGGACAAACTTCGTCAGTGATGCATCATGTTGGAATTGTCCTCTAAATTAAAGAAAAATTACAGCGGAAATTTGCCATCAAAAATGACGAGTTTTGGAACAAAAGTGGCGAAAATTTTTTTCGTGAACTACCGCTTTTTGGACAAAGGTAGGACCATCGTTCCCAATGTGACATGCCCGCATTTGCGTGTACGTCACAGGAATGAAAATGATAGCAAATAGAAATGAATAGTAAGGCCTATCTTGATCAGACTTCTACTTATCTAGTGCTGGTTTTGATGATATCAGTCTTTTGTTTCAAGCATATTTTTGATAAATCTTAACGTTGTTGTGACGCATGTTTAGTCATACGTCAACGTGCACCTGTGTTTGTTATTAGTTGTTTTTGAGGTGGCAAAACACACAAATATGAAAAAGGATAAGTTTTTGATAGAATGGAACTGCGAAGTTTGAACGGAAAAATCAACATGACAACGCAACGCGTTTGAATTATATTTTGCTGTCAGCTGGCTACAAGCAAAAGACGAATTATTATAGACTTCGACGAAAAAAATGATCTTCAAGTGGAGCCGTTTCTCTTCTGACGATGCAGGATAGTTTGAAACATAATCTTGGTCTTGAAAAGCTCTTTATTATCGTAGAAACTCTTGGGCTAGAAAATTCAGGAACGAATGGCCTCAGTAAAACGTTGCATGTGCTCTCAACCATGATGCATGCTGGGAAGGGAGATGACAAAGCGCGGGAAATGGCCTACGCAGAGGGGTGAGGTAATTACATCTCCGCCTGTGTGTTAAAAAACATTTATGGGGCATAAGTGTGCTACTTCGACGCCCTGCTCAAACAACGACGTAATGCTCGCTTGTAATCATGCTTGTTTCCTGAGGGAGCATAGGTGATTGGGTGTTTCATTTCGGCTAGGCGAACCACAAAGAATATTTGCGCTAAAATCATAAGCGTACGAGTAAGGGAGATGGAGAGGGAGGCAGCCCCTAACATTGGAAAAAACTTATAAATATCATCCTGTTTTAGGCAGAATTCCGCCCTAAGTCAGGCAAAACGCTTCGCAAACAATGTAATTTTATTGGGCGGACCCCTAGATTATATATTCACGTGCGCTTATGACTGAAACCATTGCTTGTCCTGTAAAATCACTGTTATTAACTATAGAATGGGTATAGTAACTACACAGGGTGTTTCAGTAAAATCATTTAAGTGATATTCTAGTACGGTTGGCTTATTTTAAATGCAGCTTGCTGTAAGAGTAAAATATCAATAACTTCTTTACCGTAAAAGCTGTCGTTTGCTGTCACAACGCTCAAATCGATTTGGCGCACCCGTTGGATCAAAATACTAGTCCTCGCTTGAGCGGCACCCCCTGTTAAAACTGATTTGTATGACTGGGTGTGAAACTGAACACCAGTCAATATAATACCACATGCATTGAAATAATTCATTTTGTGCTTGTGGAAACGGGTATTCCATTTTTCGATTCAGCTATGATTTTGAATGTAGGAGCCAGACGGCGCTACAAGTCCAGTTCACACCAGTGTACACATAACCGCAAGTAATAATCCGGACTGCCAAATCTGAAGTTGGCACGTAAGGATTTGATGCAGTGCTAATACAGTAAGCACTCTGAAGGTATCTTAGTGCGTTGTTTGTGGTACGGGGATGTGCCATTTTAGGGGTACTTTTTTCACAACGTTACGAAATTATGGGTATCATGTTCAGTCATTTCATGGAATTATAGGTATCCTTTTCAGAAATTGTGCAAAATTTCGGGTCCAGTTATGGAGAAGAGTTTTCATATACCGAATGAATTATTCATAAAGATAAGATTGATTTTTGATACCCGATCAGATAAGATCACAATTGGTGATTTTCAAACGGATATAGCCTTGTTTTAAGGCAACAACTAAAAGGGTTGCAGAAATTATGATTTTTCAAGGGGACCAATTTTCTTGGCCACAAAACAACGCAATAAATACCCTTTGACACATCTGATTTTTTGAGCATCAGTTTTTATCTAAAAAAGTAAGGCTTTATCCGTACTAAAACTTGATAGGCCCTTTTTGAAAATACCGATTCTGGGTAACAGTAAGGCTATACCCTTCCTTTTTGCCAAAATATTGACCCTTTTTGGAAATACCAATTTTGCCAAAAAGATAAGGCTATACCCTTTGCTTTTTGCCAAAAATAGGCCCTTTTCAGAAATACCGATTTTTGCCCAAAAGGTAAGGCTATACCCTTTGCTTTTTGCCAAAAATAGGCCCTTTTCAGAAATACCGATTTTTGCCCAAAAGGTAAGGCTATACCCTTTGCTTTTTGCCAAAAATAGGCCCTTTTTGGAAATACCGATTTTTGCCACAAAAGTAAGGCTATACCCTTTGCTTTTTCCACAAAATAGGCCCTTTTCGGAAATACCGATTTTTGCCAAAAAGGTAAGGCTATACCCTTTGCTTTTTGCCAAAAATAGGCCCTTTTTGAAAATACCGATTTTTGCCACAAAAGTAAGGCTATACCCTTTGCTTTTTCTACAAAATAGGCCCTTTTCGGAAATACCGATTTTTGCCCAAAAGGTAAGGCTATACCCTTTGCTTTTTGCCAAAAATAGGCCCTTTTTGAAAATACCAATTTTTGCCACAAAAGTAAGGCTATACCCTTTGCTTTTTCAACAAAATAGGCCCTTTTTGAAAATACCGATTTTTGCCACAAAAGTAAGGCTATACCCTTTGCTTTTTCCGCAAAATAGGCCCTTTTTCAGAAATACCGATTTTTGCCCAAAAGGTAAGGCTATACCCTTTGCTTTTTGCCAAAAATAGGCCCTTTTTGAAAATACCGATTTTTGCCACAAAAGTAAGGCTATACCCTTTGCTTTTTCCGCAAAATAGGCCCTTTTTCAGAAATACCGATTTTTGCCCAAAAGGTAAGGCTATACCCTTTGCTTTTTGCCAAAAATAGGCCCTTTTCAGAAATACCGATTTTTGCCCAAAAGGTAAGGCTATACCCTTTGCTTTTTGCCAAAAATAGGCCCTTTTCGAAAATACCGATTTTTGCCACAAAAGTAAGGCTATACCCTTTGCTTTTTGCCAAAAATAGGCCCTTTTTGAAAATACCGATTTTTGCCCAAAAGGTAAGGCTATACCCTTTGCTTTTTGCCAAAAATAGGCCCTTTTTGAAAATACCGATTTTTGCCACAAAAGTAAGGCTATACCCTTTGCTTTTTGCCAAAAATAGGCCCTTTTCAGAAATACCGATTTTTGCCCAAAAGGTAAGGCTATACCCTTTGCTTTTTGCCGAAATAGGCCCTTTTGGAAAAACAATTTTTGCCACAAAAGCAAGGCTATACCCTTTGCTTTTCCACAAATAGGCCCTTTTCAGAAATACCGATTTTTGCCCAAAAGGTAAGGCTATACCCTTTGCTTTTTGCCAAAAATAGGCCCTTTTTGGAAAAACCGATTTTTGCCACAAAAGTAAGGCTATACCCTTTGCTTTTTCCACAAAATAGGCCCTTTTCAGAAATACCGATTTTTGCCCAAAAGGTAAGGCTATACCCTTTGCTTTTTGCCAAAAATAGGCCCTTTTTGAAAATACCGATTTTTGCCACAAAAGTAAGGCTATACTCTTTGCTTTTTGCCAAAAATAGGCCCTTTTTGAAAATACCGATTTTTGCCACAAAAGTAAGGCTATACCCTTTGCTTTTTGCCAAAAATAGGCCCTTTTTGAAAATACCGATTTTTGCCACAAAAGTAAGGCTATACCCTTTGCTTTTTGCCAAAAATAGGCCCTTTTCAGAAATACCGATTTTTGCCCAAAAGGTAAGGCTATACCCTTTGCTTTTTGCCAAAAATAGGCCCTTTTTGGAAAACCCGATTTTTGCCACAAAAGTAAGGCTATACCCTTTGCTTTTTGCCAAAAATAGGCCCTTTTCAGGAAATACCGATTTTTGCCCAAAAGGTAAGGCTATACCCTTTGCTTTTTGCCAAAAATAGGCCCTTTTCAGAAATACCGATTTTTGCCCAAAAGGTAAGGCTATACCCTTTGCTTTTTGCCAAAAATAGGCCCTTTTCAGAAATACCGATTTTTGCCAAAAAGGTAAGGCTATACCCTTTGCTTTTTCCACAAGATAGGCCCTTTTTGAAGATACTGATTTTTGCCACAAAAGTAAGGCTATACCCTTTGCTTTTTGCCAAAAATAGGCCCTTTTTGAAAAATACTGATTTTTGCCACACAAAAGGCTATACCCTTTGCTTTTTCCACAAAATAGGCCCTTTTCGGAAATACCCATTTTTGCCCAAAAGGTAAGGCTATACCCTTTTCTTTTTGCCAAAAATAGGCCCTTTTTGAAAAATACTGATTTTTGCCACACAAAGGTAAGGCTATACCCTTTGCTTTTTCCACAAAATAGGCCCTTTTCGGAAATACCCATTTTTGCCAAAAAGGTAAGGCTATACCCTTTGCTTTTTGCCAAAAATAGGCCCTTTTCCAAATTACTGATTTTTGCCACAAAAGTAAGGCTATACCCTTTGCTTTTTGCCAAAAATAGGCCCTTTTTGAAATACCGATTTTTGCCAAAAGGTAAGGCTATACCCTTTGCTTTTTGCCAAAAATAGGCCCTTTTTGAAAATACCGATTTTTGCCACAAAAGTAAGGCTATACTCTTTGCTTTTTCCACAAAATAGGCCCTTTTCGGAAATACCGATTTTTGCCCAAAAGGTAAGGCTATACCCTTTGCTTTTTGCCAAAAATAGGCCCTTTTTGAAAATACCGATTTTTGCCACAAAAGTAAGGCTATACCCTTTGCTTTTTGCCAAAAATAGGCCCTTTTTGAAATACCAATTTTTGCCCAAAAGGTAAGGCTATACCTTTGCTTTTTGCCAAAAATAGGCCCTTTTTGAAAATACCGATTTTTGCCACAAAAGTAAGGCTATACCCTTTGCTTTTTCCACAAAATAGGCCCTTTTCGGAAATACCGATTTTTGCCCAAAAGGTAAGGCTATACCCTTTGCTTTTTGCCAAAAATAGGCCCTTTTTGAAAATACCGATTTTTGCCACAAAAGTAAGGCTATACTCTTTGCGTTTTCCACAAGATAGGCCCTTTTCGGAAATACCGATTTTTGCCCAAAAAGGTAAGGCTATACACTTTGCTTTTTGCCAAAAATAGGCCCTTTTTGAAGTTACTGATTTTTGCCACAAATGTAAGGCTATACCCTTTGCTTTTTGCCAAAAATAGGCCCTTTTTGAAATTACCAATTTTTGCCCAAAAGGTAAGGCTATACCCTTTGCTTTTTGCCAAAAATAGGCCCTTTTTGAAAATACCGATTTTTGCCACAAAAGTAAGGCTATACCCTTTGCTTTTTGCCAAAAATAGGCCCTTTTCAGAAATACCGATTTTTGCCCAAAAGGTAAGGCTATACCTTTGCTTTTTGTCAGAAATAGGCCCTTTTTGCAGAAATACCGATTTTTGCCACAAAAGTAAGGCTATACCCTTTGCCTTTTGCCAAAAACAGGCCCTTTTTGAAAATACCGATTTTTGCCACAAAAGTAAGGCTATACCCTTTGCTTTTTCCACAAGATAGCCCTTTTCGGAAATACCCATTTTGCCAAAAAAGGTATGGCTATACCCTTTGCTTTTTGCCAAAAATAGGCCCTTTTTGAAAATACCGATTTTTGCCACAAAAGTAAGGCTATACCCTTTGCTTTTTGCCAAAAATAGGCCCTTTTTGAAATACTGATTTTTGCCATAAAAGTAAGGCTATACCCTTTGCTTTTTGCCAAAAATAGGTCCTTTTTGAAATACCGATTTTTGCCACAAAAGTAAGGCTATACCCTTTGCTTTTTGCCAAAAATAGGTCCTTTTTGAAAGTACCGATTTTTGCCACAAAAGTAAGGCTATACCCTTTGCTTTTTCCAAAAATAGGCCCTTTTCAGAAATACCGATTTTTGCCGAGAAGGTAAGGCTATACCCTTTGCTTTTTACCAAAAATAGGCCCTTTTCAGAAATACCGATTTTTGCCCAAAAGTAAGGCTATACCCTTTGCTTTTTGCCAAAAATAGGCCCTTTTTGAAAATACTGATTTTTGCCACAAAAGTAAGGCTATACCCTTTACGTTTTGCCAAAAATAGGCCCTTTTCGAAATACTGATTTTTGCCATAAAAGTAAGGCTATACCCTTTGCTTTTTGCCAAAAATAGGTCCTTTTTGAAAGTACCGATTTTTGCCACAAAAGTAAGGCTATACCCTTTGCTTTTTGCCAAAAATAGGCCCTTTTTGGAAATACCGATTTTTGCCACAAAAGTAAGGCTATACCCTTTGCTTTTTTGCCAAAAATAGGCCCTTTTTGAAATACCGATTTTTGCCATAAAAGTAAGGCTATACCCTTTGCTTTTTGCCAAAAATAGGCCCTTTTTGAAAGTACCGATTTTTGCCACAAAAGTAAGGCTATACCCTTTGCTTTTTGCCAAAAATAGGCCCTTTTTGAAAGTACCGATTTTTGCCACAAAAGTAAGGCTATACCCTTTGCTTTTTCCAAAAATAGGCCCTTTTCAGAAATACCGATTTTTGCCGAGAAGGTAAGGCTATACCCTTTGCTTTTTACCAAAAATAGGCCCTTTTCAGAAATACCGATTTTTGCCCAAAATGTAAGGCTATACCCTTTGCTTTTTGCCAAAAATAGCCCCTTTTTGAAAATACCGATTTTTGCCATAAAAGTAAGGCTATACCCTTTGCTTTTTGCCAAAAATAGGCCCTTTTTGAAAATACCGATTTTTGGCACAAAAGTAAGGCTATACCCTTTGCTTTTTGCCAAAAATAGGCCCTTTTTCAGAAATACCGATTTTTGCCACAAAAGAAAGGCTATACCCCTTGCTTTTTTACAAAAAAGGCCCTTTTCGGAAATACCGATTTTTGCCCAAAAGTAAGGCTATACCCTTTGCTTTTTGCCAAAAATAGGCCTTTTTGAAATACCGATTTTTGCCACAAAAGTAAGGCTATACTCTTTGCTTTTTGCCAAAAATAGGTCCTTTTTGAAAATACCGATTTTTGCCACAAAAGTAAGGCTATACCCTTTGCTTTTTCCAAAAATAGGCCCTTTTCAGAAATACCGATTTTTGCCCAAAAGGTAAGGCTATACCCTTTGCTTTTTGCCAAAAATAGGCCCTTTTCAGAAATACCGATTTTTGCCCAAAAGGTAAGGCTATACCCTTTGCTTTTTGCCAAAAATAGGCCCTTTTTGAAAATACCGATTTTTGCCACAAAAGTAAGGCTATACCCTTTACGTTTTGCCAAAAATAGGCCCTTTTTGAAATACCGATTTTTGCCATAAAAGTAAGGCTATACCCTTTGCTTTTTGCCAAAAATAGGCCCTTTTTGAAAGTACCGATTTTTGCCACAAAAGTAAGGCTATACCCTTTGCTTTTTGCCAAAAATAGGCCCTTTTTCAGAAATACCGATTTTTGCCCAAAAGTAAGGCTATACCCTTTGCTTTTTGCCAGAAATAGGCCCCTTTTTGAAAAACCGATTTTTGCCACAAAAGCAAGGCTATACCCTTTGCTTTTTCCACAAAATAGGCCCTTTTTCAAAATACCGATTTTTGCCACAAAAGGTAAGGCTATACCCTTTGCTTTTTCCACAAGATAGACACTTTTCGGAAATACCGATTTTTGCCCAAAAGGTAAGGCTATACCCTTTGCTTTTTGCCAAAAATTAGCCCTTTTTGAAAATACTGATTTTTGCCACAAAAGTAAGGCTATACCCTTTGCTTCTTGCCAAAAATAGGCCCTTTTCAGAAATATGGATTTTTGCCAAAAGGTAAGGCTATACCCTTTGCCTTTTGCCAAAAATAGGCCCTTTTTGGAAATACCGATTTTTGCCCAAAAGGTAAGGCTATACCCTTTGCTTTTTGCCAAAAATAGGCCCTATTTGGAAATACTGATTTTTGCCAAAAAAGTAAGGCTATACCCTTTGCTTTTTCCACAAGATAGGCCCTTTTCGGAAATAACGATTTTTGCCACAAATAAGGCTAAGCCTATACCCTTTGCTTTTTGCCAAAAATAGGCCCTTTTCAGAAATACCGATTTTTGCCCAAAAGGTAAGGCTATACCCTTTGCTTTTGCAAAAAATAGGCCCTTTTCAGAAATACCGATTTTTGCCAAAAAGGTAAGGCTATACCCTTTGCTTTTTGCCAAAAATAGGCCCTTTTTGAAATACCGATTTTTGCCACAAAAGGAAGGCTATACCCTTTGCTTTTTGCCAAAAATAGGCCCTTTTAGAAATACCAATTTTTGCCCAAAAGGTAAGGCTATACCCTTTGCATTTTGCCAAAAATAGGCCCTTTTTGAAAATACCGATTTTTGCCACAAAAGTAAGGCTATACCCTTTGCTTTTTGCCAAAAATAGGCCCTTTTTGGAAATACCAATTTTTGCCAAAAAGTAAGGCTATACCCTTTGCTTTTTGCCAAAAATAGGCCCTTTTTGGAAAAACCGATTTTTGCCACAAAAGTAAGGCTATACCCTTTGCTTTTTGCCAAAAATAGGCCCTTTTTTGAAATACCAATTTTTGCCACAAAAGTAAGGCTATACCCTTTGCTTTTTGCCAAAAATAGGCCCTTTTTGGAAATACCGATTTTTGCCAAAAAAGTAAGGCTATACCCTTTGCTTTTTCCACAAATAGGCCCTTTTCGGAAATACCGATTTTTGCCAAAAAGGTAAGGCTATACCCTTTGCTTTTTGCCAAAAATTAGCCCTTTTTGAAAATACCGATTTTTGCCACAAAAGTAAGGCTATACCCTTTGCTTTTTGCCAAAAATAGGCCCTTTTCAGAAATACGGATTTTTGCCAATAAGGTAAGGCTATACCCTTTGCTTTTTGCCAAAAATAGGCCCTTTTTGGAAAATACCGATTTTTGCCACAAAAGTAAGGCTATACCCTTTGCTTTTTGACAAAAATAGGCCCTTTTTGGAAATACCGATTTTTGCCAAAAAAGTAAGGCTATACCCTTTGCTTTTTGCCAAAAATAGGCCCTTTTCAGAAATACCGATTTTTGCCCAAAAGGTAAGGCTATACCCTTTGCTTTTTGCCAAAAATAGGCCCTTTTTGAAAATACTGATTTTTGCCACAAAAGTAAGGCTATACCCTTTGCTTTTTGCCAAAAATAGGCCCTTTTCAGAAATACCAATTTTTGCCCAAAAGGTAAGGCTATACCCTTTGCTTTTTGCCAAAAATAGGCCCTTTTTGGAAATACCGATTTTTGCCACAAAAGTAAGGCTATACCCTTTGCTTTTTGACAAAAAAGGCCCTTTTTGGAAAAACCGATTTTTGCCAAAAAGTAAGGCTATACCCTTTGCTTTTTGCCAAAAATAGGCCCTTTTTGAAAATACCAATTTTTGCCACAAAAGTAAGGCTATACCCTTTGCTTTTGCCAAAAATAGGCCCTTTTCAGAAATACTGATTTTTGCCAAAAAGGTAAGGCTATACCCTTTGCCTTTTTGCCAAAAATAGGCCCTTTTTGGAAAAACCGATTTTTGCCACAAAAGTAAGGCTATACCCTTTGCTTTTTGCCAAAAATAGGCCCTTTTCAGAAATACCGATTTTTGCCCAAAAGGTAAGGCTATACCCTTTGCTTTTTGCCAAAAATAGGCCCTTTTTGGAAATACCGATTTTTGCCACAAAAGTAAGGCTATACCCTTTGCTTTTTGCCAAAAATAGGCCCTTTTCAGAAATACCGATTTTTTCCCAAAAGGTAAGGCTATACCCTTTGCTTTTTCCTCAAAATAGGCCCTTTTAGGAAATACCGATTTTTGCCAAAAAGGTAAGGCTATACCCTTTGCTTTTTGCCAAAAATAGGCCCTTTTTGAAAATACCGATTTTTGCCACAAAAGTAAGGCTATACCCTTTGCTTTTTCCAGAAATAGGCCCTTTTCAGAAATACCGATTTTTGCCCGAAAGGTAAGGCTATACCCTTTGCTTTTTCCCCAAAATAGGCCCTTTTTGAGAAATACCGATTTTTGCCACAAAAGTAAGGCTATACCCTTTGCTTTTTTCACAAAATAGGCCCTTTTCGGAAATACCGATTTTTGCCCAAAAGGTAAGGCTATACCCTTTGCTTTTTGCCAAAAATAGGCCCTTTTTGAAAATACCGATTTTTGCCACAAAAGTAAGGCTATACCCTTTGCTTTTTGCCAAAAATAGGCCCTTTTCGAAAGTACCGATTTTTGCCACAAAAGAAAGGCTATACCCTTTGCTTCTTGCCAAAAATAGGCCCTTTTTTGAAAATACCGATTTTTGTCACAAAAGTAAGGCTATACCCTTTGCTTTTTGCCAAAAATAGGCCCTTTTCAGAAATACCGATTTTTGCCCAAAAGGTAAGGCTATACCCTTTGCTTTTTGCCAAAAATAGGCCCTTTTTGGAAAACCCGATTTTTGCCACAAAAGTAAGGCTATACCCTTTGCTTTTTGCCAAAAATAGGCCCTTTTCAGAAATACCGATTTTTGCCCAAAAGGTAAGGCTATACCCTTTGCTTTTTGCCAAAAATAGGCCCTTTTTGAAAATACCGATTTTTGCCACAAAAGGTAAGGCTATACCCTTTGCTTTTTCCACAAAATAGGCCCTTTTCAGAAATACCGATTTTTGCCCAAAAGGTAAGGCTATACCCTTTGCTTTTTGCCAAAAATAGGCCCTTTTTGAAAATACCGATTTTTGCCACAAAAGTAAGGCTATACCCTTTGCTTTTTCCACAAAATAGGCCCTTTTTGAGAAATACCGATTTTTGCCACAAAGGTAAATCTATACCCTTTGCTTTTTTGCCAAAAATAGGCCCTTTTCGAAAATACCGATTTTTGCCACAAAAGGAAGGCTATACCCTTTGCTTTTTGCCAAAAATAGGCCCTTTTTGAAAATACCGATTTTTGCCACAAAAGTAAGGCTATACCCTTTGCTTTTTGCCAAAAATAGGCCCTTTTTTGGAAAAACCGATTTTTGCCACAAAAGTAAGGCTATACCCTTTGCTTTTTCCGCAAAATAGGCCCTTTTCGAAAATACCGATTTTTGCCCAAAAGGTAAGGCTATACTCTTTGCTTTTTGCCAAAAATAGGCCCTTTTTGAAAATACCGATTTTTGCCACAAAAGTAAGGCTATACCCTTTGCTTTTTGCCAAAAATAGGCCCTTTTCAGAAAGATCGTTTTTTGCCGAGAAGGTAAGGCTATACCCTTTGCTTTTTGCCAAAAATAGGCCCTTTTCAGAAATACCGATTCTTGCCCAAAAGGTAAGGCTATACCCTTTGCTTTTTGCCAAAAATAGGCCCTTTTCAGAAATACCGATTTTTGCCCAAAAGGTAAGGCTATACCCTTTGCTTTTTGCCAAAAATAGGCCCTTTTCAGAAATACCGATTTTTGCCCAAAAGGTAAGGCTATACCCTTTGCTTTTTGCCAAAAATAGGCCCTTTTTGAAAATACCGATTTTTGCCCAAAAGTAAGGCTATACCCTTTGCTTTTTCCACAAAATAGGCCCTTTTCAGAAATACCGATTTCTGCCCAAAAGGTAAGGCTATACCTTTGCTTTTTGCCGAAATAGGCCCTTTTTGAAAATACCGATTTTTGCAACAAAAGTAAGGCTATACCCTTTGCTTTTTCCACAAAATAGGCCCTTTTTCAGAAATACCGATTTTTGCCCAAAAGGTAAGGCTATACCCTTTGCTTTTTGCCAAAAAAAGCCCTTTTTGAAAATACCGATTTTTGCCACAAAAGTAAGGCTATACCCTTTGCTTTTTCCACAAAATAGGCCCTTTTTGGAAATACCGATTTTTGCCAAAAAGGTAAGGCTATACCCTTTGCTTTTTGCCAAAAATAGGCCCTTTTTGAAAATACCGATTTTTGCCACAAAAGTAAGGCTATACCCTTTGCTTTTTCCACAAAATAGGCCCTTTTCAGAAATACCGATTTTTGCCCAAAAGGTAAGGCTATACCCTTTGCTTTTTGCAAAAAATAGGCCCTTTTTGAAAATACCGATTTTTGCCACAAAAGTAAGGCTATACCCTTTGCTTTTTCCACAAAAAAGGCCCTTTTTCAGAAATACCGATTTTTGCCCAAAAGGTAAGGCTATACCCTTTGCTTTTTGCCAAAAATAGGCCCTTTTTGAAAATACCGATTTTTGCCACAAAAGTAAGGCTATACCCTTTGCTTTTTCCACAAAATAGGCCCTTTTTGGAAATACCGATTTTTGCCAAAAAGGTAAGGCTATACCCTTTGCTTTTTGCCAAAAATAGGCCCTTTTTGAAAATACCGATTTTTGCCACAAAAGTAAGGCTATACCCTTTGCTTTTTCCACAAAATAGGCCCTTTTTCAGAAATACCGATTTTTGCCCAAAAGGTAAGGCTATACCCTTTGCTTTTTGCCAAAAATAGGCCCTTTTCAGAATTACCGATTTTTGCCCAAAAAGTAAGGCTATACCCTTTGCTTTTTGCCTAAAATAGGCTCTTTTCAGAAATACCGATTTTTGCCCAAAAGATAGGGCTATACTCTTTGCTTTTTGCCAAAAATAGGCCCTTTTTGAAAATACCGATTTTTGCCACAAAAGTAAGGCTATACCCTTTGCTTTTTCCACAAAATAGGCCCTTTTCAGAAATACCGATTTTGCCACAAAAGTAATGCTATACCCTAGACTGATGAAATGGTCGTAGTTATCGCTATTGAAATACTGCCGGACGCTCCTAACTACGACTCATAATCAAACGCCATTATTTTGAAATGACTATGACTGCCTCGTTTCGATAAGGGCCTAGGCAGAAAAGCACAAATATTTGTCGTTTTCAAATGAAACACATTGATTTGAAAACTTCACAATAAATCAGTTAATACTTAGCGAAAGCAGCAAATTAGTACCTACGTACAAGATTTGATATTGTCGCCAACTGTTTTCATGGTCCTCTTGTTCGTAAGACTTTGTTTTGTCCGGCCCAGCTCCTTGAAACTCTGCTTTGAGCTTCGAGTTTCCGTTGGTCAACATCAATCAATCGAATTTGCAGAGATTCTAATGGCGTTGTATTTGTTGTATACTTTGTACATGACTGTGAATAGCAGCCTCGTTCACAAGGGTGTTCAAAAGTGAAAAAAGTCAGTCCAAAAATATTGCCGTAATATTATGAGTCCCAGTAAGAGCGGTCTCGGTCTGGTGTAATAGTCTCGTTTTGAATAGCGATTACTGGGACTCATCGTAATCAGTCTAGCTATACCCTTGCTTTTTGCTAAAATAGGCCCTTTTTGGAAATACCGATTTTTGCCACAAAAGTAAGGCTATACCCTTTGCTTTTTCAACAAAATAGGGCCTTTTTGGAAATACCGATTTTTGCCAAAAGGTCAGGCTACACCCTTTGCTTTTTCCCAAAAATAGGCCCTTTTCGGAAAATACCGATTTTTGCCCAAAAAGTAAGGCTATACCCTTTGCTTTTTGCCAAAAATAGGCCCTTTTTGAAAATACCGATTTTTGCCACAAAAGTAAGGCTATACCCTTTGCTTTTCTCCCAAAATAGGCCCTTTTCGGAAGTACCGATTTTTATCCAAAAAGTAAGGCTATACCCTTTGCTTTTTGCCAAAAATAGGCCCTTTTTGAAAT
The DNA here is from genome assembly GCA_039566865.1 of Aurelia coerulea. Classification (NCBI taxonomy): domain Eukaryota; kingdom Metazoa; phylum Cnidaria; class Scyphozoa; order Semaeostomeae; family Ulmaridae; genus Aurelia; species Aurelia coerulea. The sequence continues at coordinate 16,505,675 of CM076961.1, read as the reverse complement.
ACCGATTTTTGCCACAAAAGTAAGGCTATACCCTTTGCTTTTTGCCAAAATAGGCCCTTTTTGGAAATACCGATTTTTGCCACAAAAGTAAGGCTATACCCTTTGCTTTTTCCAAAAATAGGCCCTTTTTGGAAATACCGATTTTTGCCCAAAAGGTAAGGCTACACCCTTTGCTTTTTGCCAAAAATAGGCCCTTTTCAGAAATACCGATTTTTGCCCAAAATAGGCCCTTTTTGGAAATACCGATTTTTGCCACAAAAGTAAGGCTATACCCTTTGCTTTTTGCCAAAAATAGGCCCTTTTTTGAAATACTGATTTTTGCCACAAAAGTAAGGCTATACCCTTTGCTTTTCTCCCAAAATAGGCCCTTTTCGGAAGTACCGATTTTTATCCAAAAAGTAAGGCTATACCCTTTGCTTTTTGCCAAAAGAAGGCCCTTTTTGAAAATACCGATTTTGCAACAAAAGTAAGGCTATACCCTTTGCTCTTTCCACAAAATAGGCCCTTTTCTGAAATACCGATTTTTGCCGAAAAGGTAAGGCTATACTCTTTGCTTTTTGCCAAAAATATGCCCTTTTTGGAAATACTGATTTTTAGCCAGAAAGTAAGGCTATCTACACCCTTTGGAAAATGACCAATTTGTGACCTATCAATTTTTTGCCTTAGAACATAAAGCAATGACCTTTGAAAAATTCTTTTTGCCAAAAATTAAGGCTTCACCCATGGAAAAGTCACCATCCATGGGCCCATCAATATTATGGCAAAAGCAAGGCTTTCGCAAATCTTAACGTTTGGTCCAAAAATTAATCGGATCAAAAACGTGGTTTTCTGATTGTGTTAACTTTCTACGAAAGAAAGATTGAAGAAAGAGATTTGTGACGTAGCTTGTGCTTTATAAAAATCATCAATATTTATTTGAAAATACTAGAGATCCGTGAAGGGAGTTCAGTGTTCCAAGGCTTGCTGCAGGGATTTCTGACATCAAGCTAATTTACAAAGAGAATGAGAATAGATACATCATTGTCTTTAAAGGGAATAGACATAGCTCTATCGACAAGCTGCTGTAAATAGGCCGAAGAAACGCCCACAAACCCATTGTTTCCTTCGCCACACAATGAAACGGCAGGCGTCAAAGTTGTTGAATGCAATAGATTATATTTTTAACTTGGCCCGGGCCAGCTTTTAACTATGTTGATTCCCTTTAATACAGTAGAATCTCGCACAAAAGAACCTAGTTTAATAAGAACCTTGAGGCTGAAACTCCATGATTACAACTTTTTAAACAAGAACCCACAAGAGGCTGAAAGGTTCGTGTATGATACTTTATTAGATGGTACTTACTTGAAAACTGAAAGATATTTCATGATGTAAACTTTATCAAAACAGAAATATATTGAAAAACTATTCAATTCATAGAAGGAATGCACTGGCATGTATAAAAACACAGTTTCACTTTACCAACTATAAGTACTAATTTAAAAACATTGCAGGCTGGACCTGATTATGGCATCAGTTAATCAAGAACCTAATTCAGCCTGCCTAAAAAACCAAGGTTCTTCTATGCGGGTTTCTACTTTAAGTCATCAAGCAGCTATGTAAATAGGAGTGAGAGATGTCTTTGAGGTTAGTTTTGGCTCATAGCCAAACAGAGACGTCAACCTTTACAACACATGGTGTTCCAAAAAGTGCTGCCCCATTTCAATTTCTGCTGCGGAAGAGCTGCACAATTGTCTCGTTCTTGATTTAGTTCCATAGGATAGGTTCAACTTAGGATTTGGGACCTTGTTTTAGCCAACTTATCAAGTGCTTGCTGATTTATGGCACAGGAGGCCGAAAAAGTGATTGTTTCAAAAACAACACCTTCTTCCTTCTCCACAAATCTCAAATCTATTTGCATGTTTTCTTTATCTGAAAAAGGCTCAACATTTTTGTGTCGTCAGTAAACAAAACAAGTACACCTTTTTCAAACTGTACAGAAATTCCAACACAGCAACAAAGTAAATCCCTGCAAATAAGAACCTACAAAAATAAGAACCTAGAGGCTGTTTCTCCTAAATTATGCACCTTGTAATTAAGAACCTCTTTCAGTTTGACGAAACATATTTTCTGATTGCAGGGGTAGCAAACTTGACTTTGGATTGTCGTTATTAAGTTCATTTTTGTCCCAGTTGGCTGTTAAAGTTTGAATCTTCTCTTTTGCTGTTTGTAAGCTTAGACTTAGTTACTAGGTACATAATAACTTTGCCAAAATGAATGACAGGGCTGAACATCTTTGGTGAGGGTTTCAAAATGGCTTATGCAGGGCCCTCTTCAAATAAGAACCTTTATACCTTCTGAGTCTTACTACCTTTAATATTAGAACCTATTTCAGCCTGGCACTCAAAAAAGTAGGATCTTATATGCGGAGATTTACTGTATCCGTAATTTAGAATCCAAGAAGCTTTGATGAACCTGCAGCTCGCGTCTAAACCCTGACCTGTCTCATGGACATCTAAAACTCTTACTTTTTATGTGCAAAGTTTAACGGTATTATCTGCACCAGCAGTGAAAATCCATGGTTGTGAAGGGTGAAATACACAATCAGCAACACCTGCAAGACAAATAAAGTAACAGCTAGATTAAGGGCCTGTTTATACGAGGAGGGCTGGATTTTATTTTGCGTCTACATGGAGAGCCAGCCCTTCTAAGAGGGCTAGACAGGATGGCGCCAACCGTTCTAATCCTATTGTTCTGCGTTGATTCTATTGTTTCCGCCAGCCCGCCTAGGAGGACTAGCCCTCTTGATTGCGTTTACATGGGAAATTTCCAGCCCTCCTAGGCGAGATCTCGGGTATGCAATAGCGAGATCTCACCTAGACGGGCTAGCCCTCCTCCATATAAACAGCACCTAAAACTGAAAATCAACAACTTCCTGATTCCGAATAAAGAACAAAATTTAGCTTTGTATGTATGTGAACGACAAAAATGTGTCTGATTTAGTTGCTGATCAAACAAATTCTGGTTGAAATTAAAACCTTTAAAACGAGGACCAGACTTATCAATTTGCTTGTCATTTTGTCTGATATTGGTCACAAATAACTATATTGTAAGAAATCAAAATCATACCAATTTCTATTTTACAATTTATTCGAACATTTTTTCATATCTACATCTACTGGGTGTCCCAAAAAAATGTATACGGATTTGGTTGACTCTAGCATTGTGAATTTTGCTTTAATCAATGGCTAATCACTCTCAAAATGCTCCTCGATAGTTAACTTGAACATAGATACCTCGTTTGTTGGTATTGGTGCTTTGGGAGCAGAAATATCAATTTTGAAAGCTCAAATTTGCTTCTTCCTGCAAACCAGAGCTTTAGCCTTTTGGCCTAAGCAATTTCTTAAGGCACATCGTTTTAATCAACGATAACCTTGATAAAATTTGAACAATATTAGATCTTCTGTTATTCTGCTCTCCAGAAGTCACCCATGGGAAAATTTCTTAATTTTTCATTAATTTCAGTTCTACATTTCGATGTGCTTCATGAATTTGCTTAGGCCCAAAGGCGAAAGCTCTGGTTTGGAAGTGGATGCACATTTGAGCTTTCAAGATTGATATCTCTGCTCTCAAAGCACCAATACCAAAAAATGAGGTATCTATGTTCAAGTTAACTATCGAGGAACATTTTGAGAGTGATTAGCCATTGATTAAAGCTAAATTCATATCGCTGGAGTCAACCAAATTTGTATACATTTTTTTGGGACACCCGGTACATAAGGCCCAATTTAAATATCATTTTTTGCCATTTCGAATTTAATAGATGCTGCTAAAAACTTCTCAGTGTCAATTACATTCGACATAAAAACGATGTTTAAATCGCCTGCTGTTTTGAATAGATAAAACGGCAGGAGTTCACCAGCTCTTTCGTATCAATCGGCAGAAAACGACTTGATTTAAAAATCATATTTCTACTGCGTTTAATTAATAAATTCTAGGCTATGGTCTGCGGTTTCCACGTGTGCTCAGCCACTGCGGTTGTGCATCTTGAACAATGGCCATCAAGACTGATGATATGGTCGTAGTTATCGCTATTGAAATACTGCCGGTCTGGTGTAATAGTCTCGTTCTGAATAGCGATTACTGGGACTCATCGTAATCAGCCTTATTTCAATCCGACACGGCAAAAAACATGTTTAAACTAAGCCTAAACGACCTATAAACGTTAAAATGTTTAACAAATGAAACTACTTTCGATCAGGTACAACGAATTGGTTCAAGAACGCAGCTTTTATGAGGGAAGAAAATGATGGAAGTGAAACTATTCGAATGACAAAAATACTTAGAGGAACACGAGCAATTTTTAGAGCAATTCTTGGGGGGTATCTTGACTTATCACCTGATGGGATGTGCCATTTTGCCCAGAAAATTGGCAGCCATAATTCCACAAAGTTTGAAGAAGTTAAGGGTCATAATTCTGCAAATTTATGAAAATCTGGGCCACAATTCCGCAAATTATGAAGCATTACCAGAATTTCTAACTTTTGCAAATTATTCAGCAGAACAGGACCCAAGATTCCGCAAAATGCCTGAAAATTATACTCATAAATACGACAAATTTTTGAAAATGGCTCCCCAACAATTGGCACGTCCATATACTCTAACATATCATGATATCCACCCGGCCCGAGGAGTGAGTATCACAATTGAAACATCAAATTTAGTATATACTTACCGTGATCACCTATTGGCTTGTGACATCTGATAATCTTTACTGGAACAATTAACGGATTTTGTAACAAGTCGCTAAAATAGAGAGAGCTTAACTTTACATATAGGCAATAAAACAAGGTGACAAACAAGCTACATTCCCTGCAATAAACAAAACTTTTTGTTCATTGTGATATTAGTCTAATGGAATGAGTAAGAAATTGCAGAGCAAGTGAAGCTTTTACCTGATAAGTAAATAGATAATTCTGCAGTTGAATGCGAAGGCGCTTTTCGCATTGCACCTCAGGATTGAATGGGAATTTCGAACTCGAGTTAAAACGCCTATTTGATCCCAAGATGCAATGCGAAAAGAGAACTTGAGTGGGGGAATGTCTATAAGAAACTATTTTAGGAAACATTTTGAAATTCGACACTCCAACATCTTTTCCTTGAAAAAGTTAAGCATGTTTTTTTATATTGATTTGAAAAAAATCGTCTGAAAAACAAAATACATGCATTCCTATGTACCAGCCACAGCAGAGAAGGACACTGGGTCATCTGGTCTCCATTATGGCTGGCACTTACAATTCAACTATACTATACACAGAAAGAAAAAACGAAAAAAAAAACACATATAGGGAGAGGGGTTGCTGCTTTGTGTTATGAAATAATATACTGGCTGAGTCGAAAATGCCCGCCGACGTCTGGCACATAAACAATCTGAGTAGCTTATAGCATGTTTAAACTGGACCCAGAGCTTAAAGAAACGTATGCCCATTCGAAAAGGATGGAGAATCACTTAAGTTTTACGTATGAAAGTTGTGTTCTGTTTTACCCAAACATTTGATGGATTTCGCACATTGTTCAGTTGATATTGAGCATCACACAAGGCTAACAAACTGTGACTTGATAAACAAACCTGGATGTGATGGAAAATTTTGATGTTTCGAATGTCCGAGTAGGACTGACAGCATAGGCGCAATGTTTTTAAGCGGCGGGGACTCTGGAGGGGGAGCAGTAGCGACGGCGGCTTCTGTCGGTGGTGTTCACTCGGCCGGGGTTTCCGCTGTTCAGCATTGTCGCCCGCGCTGGCCTCACTTCCGATGTGAAACAGATCCTAGTATACATATCAGTATTTAATCGTTTCTATGTAGCTCTTTGTCATTGTATATCTATATCTAGTAGTAATTTAATTGGATGATGTTCTTCATTTCTTTAATGATTTATTTCAAGTGGGCTGGAAAATTTCTAGCTAATTGAAGCTAATTTAAGCCCACTATGCACGCTACATCCAGGCATAAGACCCGTAGTTTAACGTCGTCCCTTCCGAAGTACAAACAAATAACAGTATAAATAATCGAGCTTTGAACAGAGTTTTATTTTGTACGACGTTTCGGGCTTAAACCCATTATCAAGTGCCGTCCCTTCCGAAGGACGGCGAGGTGAGTTGCGAGGTCAGGCCCCCAACCGAGTTTGACCTCATTTGACCGAGTTTAACTTTAGTCACCTGACGGAAACTTCATAAGCCGCTGGACCACTCACTCATAAAATGTAACGTAATGGCCAGATAATTTTCATTGTCTTTTGCTCCCCGCTGGCATCGTCCTCATAGTGTTGTACAGTAGTTCGTATGTAGTGTCTTAAGTACCTTGTTGCTGTAAACAATTTTACTTGAATGCATCAAAAAGTAGGACTTTTACCTGAAAACTTTTCCATGACAAACAATTACAGAGCCGTCATCACTGGCTGACGCAAACAATGGGTATTTAGAATGGAATGCCACGCTCTGAATTGCCTTCTTATGATGCCTGAAACAGAAGAGCTCAATCAATTAATCAATTAATCAATTAATCATGTTTTCGGTCACTGGCGTTGTGAGCCAATGCTTTGACGAGATCCCGTGTGTTATACGACAAATTGTACTTAGGTAGCTTCATACCCATATTGAATTTTGAGTTTGAAAACCATTATTTAAAACACACTTACACTTAAACATTTTCTTCTCAGAATTTTCGCTGCCCTCCGGCAGCCTCCTCAGTGAGAATTGAGTTCGATTGATTGACACCGCAATTCAAAGCGATTAGCGACTGCAGACAAAGGAAATTCTCCCAACCATAAATTCAAAACAAACAAAGCCGCAAAAGTTTCTCTGAAACCCAAGTAGCTAGCGCGCTCATTGTGCATTTCACAAATTGTTTTTAAGAGCAAACATGAGCATATATTGAAAGGAGAAGGATATATATACACATCTACCGCGGGCATTTTATTTCTTTGGTTCAGAAGCTGAGCAGCAAGTGATTTAATTACACCCAAAACGATAAGAGATTTGAATCGCTTCCCAATCGGCTTTTGAACCAAATAAATTAAATGCCCGTGGCAGATGTGTGGATATATCCTTCTTCTTTCGATCTATACTCATGTTTGTTCTTAGAAACAATTTCTGGAATGCACAACGAGCGAGCTAGCTACCTGGGTTTCAGAGAATCTTTTTCGGCTTTGCTTGTTTTGAATTTCTGGTTGAGAGAATTTCCTTTGTCTGCGATCGATAATTGCTTTGAATTGAGGTGTCAATCAAAACCAACTCGTGCTATTGTCTTACCAAATCTGTCCTGTTCCCTTACTGGAATGTCAGACAATTACATCGCAAGAACTGGCTTCGAAATACGTCCTAGGTTAAGAAGTACCGCAAGTTTACGAGATCACTTAGAAACTACCAAGGCAAAGTTTATAAACGGTCATTTTGTTTTACAAGGGTTATGATAAGGATTTACTGACAGTGGTAAACTTACCTCAAAGTTTTGTAAGGCTTTGTTGATAAATCAATGTCGAACCAGCAAAGTCGTTTGTCGTAACTACCAACTATCAAATTATCACCTGAAAGAAGACATTTTAGCCACTATATAACCTGCGCATAAATGAACAAGAAAATCAAGTTTTAGAGGGGTGCACGAACTGGAGATACTCTACAGGATGGGTTTTATCAATTGTCAAAGGCCTCATTCCAGGCATTATTTGCATGAAGGAAAATTGAATTATTCTCATACCACTGCAAAACTGGATTCGCCACGCACTCATTACCTTCTAAAACATCACCTTGACTACACGACTTGGTCGTACAGCTACCGATTATTGTTGGTACCTAATTGGTAATACATTCCAACTACAGCTTTAAAACTCCCCATGTCAATAGCATTTAGAAACTAATGGATGTAGATGATGTTGGGACCCGACACAAGGATCCATTATGACTTAGGCATTGAAGCAATAGGGACAATAAAGTACTTTTATGATCTCATAATTTGCTTCGTTGTGTACAAATGAATTGTACAAGAGACATATCTTGACAGGCTACGTTTTGCTTGCTATATTTTGAAAATTGTCCTGCAGGATATCATAAATGGCAAATTTCCTGCCACCGCCCGATTGCATGGTCGGATGGGTTGGGTTTTCATGCCCGCAAATACCGAGTGCGCCAAAATAAATTATGCACGTTTGGCAGGCCACAATTTAACTCGTAACAAGTTACTCGACCGATTTTGAATATTCATGACTTTAGCAAAAAGCCTGAAATTAGATTCTAGGATTTTTTGCAAATTTTTCTGCTTTCAGTTTTTAGTGCTTCTATTTTCTAAAGAATCGACCTGAATGGACAGATTTGGGATTTAGAAATCGATTAATTGTATCGATTAATTGTATCGATTAATTAATCGATTTCTAAATCCCAAATCACCACGAACAAGTTTTCTCTTTGTCCATTCATGTCGATTCTTTAGAAAATTTGATCGACGTTTTTTGATCGTTTTCAGTGTTTTTGAAAACGAAACTTTTAAGAAACTCTCGTCTAGCTCTAAAAACTGAAAGCAGAAAAATTTGCAAAAAATTCTAGAATCTAATTCAGGCTTTTTGCTAAAGATTAAGTCATGAATCTTCAAAATTGGTTCAGTGTACGATTTATTGTGGCCTGTCAAACGTGCATAGTTTATTTTGGCGCACCCGGTAGCAAATAATAAATATGGCAAACTGTTTGTAGATACCTTGAGGATGAACAGCCATACTCGATATCCACTTTGTACCTGAAGCAAGTTTTTTTACAAGTTCCTGCTTCTGCAGGTTGTATACACGGATGAAAGTTTGGGTCTGCAATAGAAGTAAATGAAGTTAGTAAACGATCCTGAGAACAGCACTTTCTGGTAAGGACTCTTAAAAAGGCTAACTTTGCGGGCCTAAACCTTTTGGCTTCCTGACCTCGATAAGTTAATGAAAAGCAAATTTTCTCTGAGAACAGTGTTTCTTTCTTTATAAAAGAGGTTGCACACCATGTAGAGGTCCTAGGACAGCTCACATTCTAGTACTTCTTATTCTTAGGCAAGGTGGCACCAAGCCCCTGTGCGTTGTCAATGAAAAAGGGAGTCGCTTCGAACATGCACAATTTTATTAATTTCATCCGCTAATTTAGCAATGTACGCCTGCTGAATCTTTGCGAATAACGCCAAATGGAACTTACCGCCACAAAAAGGAAAGGCTTTGTTGGATGAAATTTGACGCATTGAATAAGGCCACCTGGTTTCTTGAATGGAATCTGTAAATGATATGAAGATCAACGAATTATTGAAGATATTTGTAATGCAACTTGAAACTTTTTCTTGAACTTTTTCAGCTCCGGAGATGCCTTATTTCCCGACGATAAACAATATAATGTGATGTATTTCAACCGGTATCTTTCATACCGTAAAAGCTCTATTAAGCCCCCGGGGGGGGGGGGGAATTCATTTTCCGACACTAGAGAGAGAGGCTTAAAAAATAGAGGGGCCTATTAGAGAGGGTGGCTTGTTCACAAAATCAAATAACCAGGATATATATGATAGTTTTCAGTTACTTTATCCCATACTTGACCGATTCAACTATACAATTTTACGAGTCAAATGCACAAATTCGACACAGTTTTATCTCAAACCATATAAAGATTAAGATGCAAACTTTTTAGCTAAATAAATGTAAAAGCTTTGGTAGTCTCTGCGATTCGATATAAGTGAGGGGGGCTTAATAGCCCCTCTATTAAGCTCTGTTAGGCTAATTTAAAATTTTGGCTCAGAGCGGAGTTTATTAGAGGGGCACCTAATAGAGCTTTTATGGTATCTTTAATTCAATTCAACGTCAATACTGTACTTTGTCTTAACTACCAAATGAGCCCATTTTGGCCAAGAAGACCCCTGAAAGATAACGAATTTTTAGAGGTTAACGTTTCAAGGTGACTTGATCACATATCAAATGAATAAAAAGAGCCAGTTATATTGGCACAAAACTTACAAGTAAGGGCAACCAGAAATGTACCTCTAACCTTGCCTCCAAACCACGATAACAAACAAACTGTTTCTTAACAAAGCACATTTCTTCGTAACGAAGATCCGTCTTGGCCCCGTAATGCCATCAACAAAATGATAAGCTTTTGTGAAATATACCGGGTGCGCCAAAATAAACTATGCACGTTTGGCAGGCCACAATAAATCGTACATTGGACCGATTTTGAAGATTTGTGACTTAATCTTTAGCAGAAAGCCTGAGTTGAATACTGGGATTTTTTCCAATTTTTTCATTTTCAGTTTTTAGAGCTAGAAGCGAGTTTCTTAAAATTTTACTTTTCGAAAACACTGTAAATGATAAGAAACGTCGATCAAGTTTTCTAAAGAATCGGAATGAATGGACAAAGAGAGAACTTGTTCGTGGTGATTTTAGGATTTAGAAATCGCCTAATTGCAACCTGCTGTACGAGAGTTCGTACTAAACCCCCGAATCACTCTGAAAACATTTTCTCTTTTTTCATTCATGTTGCGTCTTCCAAATTTGATCGGCGTTTTTTTATCGTTTTCAGTGTTTTCGAAAACGAAAATGTTAAGAAACTCGCTTCTAGCTCTAAAAACTGAAAATGGAAAATTTGCAAAAAGTCCTAGAATCTAATTCAGGCTTTCTGTTAAAGTCATAAATCTTCAAAATTGGTCCAGTGTACGATTTATTGTGGTCTGCCAAACGTGCATAGTTTATTTTGGCGCACCCGGTAGATAACAACAACAAACAAACTGTGCAAAAGTTACCTGACTTTTCCGTCGAGTTAGCTGGTGTATTACGACAGATTGACTGCCACCTATGACGAACAGTAGAAATCTTATACTGTGCAAAGTATGTAAGAATGCAGACATTTGAGTTGACTTAGAGCATCTTTTAAGAAATAAAACCCAAGTTTTCATCAAATTCATGGGGTAATAAGGGGCCGTCGACTTTCGATTTTCATATTTTTAGCGGCATTTGGCCGTCAAAGGGGGAGTGTGTTATGTGTTGGGCAGCTAAGACAGCAGAAAAATTTCTGTTGCAAAATTTCTACTTTTGAATGTATAGTGATATTTGTTTATCATGATACTAAAGTATTCAAATATCGTACTTTAATCATTCTCGAGATTCGGAGAGAATTTTCTACATTCTCACTGCATTGCTCCAGGTAGCTCAGGCCTAATTGTTTGCGACATTGCTTTCTTATGCCTAGTTTAAACATCGTTTTTTTGCCGTGTCAAATTGAGCTGTATCAAAAATGGCATAATCTGCCGTGTCTAAAAATTTGATTTAAACATCGTTTTTTTGCCATGTCGGATTGAAATTAGAATGGTTAAAATGGCCATTTTTCAAAATGCACAAGCGCTTTCAAAATGATCACACGTAGAAAACTCGGACCATGGCCTATAATTGATTAATCAAACGCAGCAGAAATACGATGTTCAAATCAAGTTGTGTTTAGAGCTGGTGAACTCCTGCTGTTTTAACAATTAAAAAAGGGCAGGTGATTTTAACATCGTTTTTATGTCGAATTTAGTAGAAATTTAGAAGTTTTTGGCAATATCTATTAAATTTGAAACGGCCAAAAAAACGATGTTTCAACTGGGCCTTATACCGAAAATCGTGAAGGGATTGAGGGGATCTAATGTTAGCATATGAAAATCGAATGCCAATGTCCCTAATAACAATAGTGCGACTGCCTACATCTTGGAGATATTTCTGGAAAACAGCTGCTAAAATATGAAACAAAACCAATATAATCAAATTCAAGATTCTCTCTTTTAAAGTCCAGCATATAGTCAAATAGACCAGGAGACAGGTCTACTTTTTACCTTCAACTTGCACGACAGCAAAATAATCTCCCTTCACATGCCAAGACCCTTGCTTAATGATCTGTGAAACAAAAAGGGGAATTTCAGGACATCTTGGAATTAGAGAAGCAACTTGAGCATCTTGTGAGATACAGTAGTGTCCCGCATATAAGAAACACAAATTTAAGAAGCACAGACCCTGGTTTTCAAAACAATAACCCCATTTTATAAGAAACTAGTACAGGTCTGAAAAAAAAATTGTTTCTCATTCAACAAGACTAAGCAAAATAACACCTTCCTGGAATAATTTTATCATTTACTGGAAGTGAAAATTTCAAATGCAAATCAAGATAATATGTTTTTTATCACAATCATAAATTTTGTGTCTGAGTAGTTGATCGATAGTGCATGAATTTTCTAATAAGAAACCTGACTCTGATTTGAATTGTACCTCCTTCTATAAGAAACATGTCCGACCTGAAATGGAAAAGGTTGTTTCTTATATAAGGGACACCACTGTAGCAAATTCGAACCGTTTATATCATAAGGCTTTCATTCATCGGCACAGCTTTTGATGCCAACGATGATAAATGATTTATAAAGATGTAGTATAACCTCTAAACATTTTAGGATCTCTGTGTCGATTTTTAACGTTTGATTCTAGACGTAGCTCAGAAGCAGTTTTGCAGCATTGTCCGGGAAGAAAGAACCAGTGAACACACAAAGAAAATTTTTCTGTGAATCCATCCTGTTGTGACTGATTTTTAGTGACGGCATTCAGTTGGCTCACTTAAACAGGTTGCAGTCTGTTTTTCGCTTCTTCTTTGCCAAATCAGATCTGGTGCACACCAACCATCAGCATTTCTCAAAAAGTGCTGGAACTTCACCACCATTGTACCGTCTAGTTGCGATTTCAATCGTGCAAAACTGATGAATATTTACAGTAGATAAGGGTTAGACCCATTGCATAGTTTGGTATGGAACTGCCAGTCCCTTCTTTTCTTTTGACCATTTGTATGTTGTCTTTTTAGTTCTTAGTTTTATTTCTATTTTCTATCTTGAAGCTGGATTTGTAAATTGTAAGTACCGTTCTTAGTGGAGGCTAGATGACCTTGTGCCTTCCTACGCCAAGAACGGACTATATAAAAACTAACGGACAATAACGGACAATATCTATTTATTTACATTAGTTAGTTCTAATTCATCACGAATAGAAACAGATCCGACGCTACAACCAATACCGGGTGAGCCAGAAAAAAGTTCCCACTTTCGACAGGCCACGATAAATCATTCACTTGACCAATTTTAAATATTTTAAGCATCCTTTCAAAGAAATGGTAAAAAACTGAAAGTGTTTGTATTGATAAAAGTGATACTAATGTTGTGCAATCATTAAACGACCGCTCGTGCGACATAAGCCATTTCAAATTCCCTAGTCATTTCGAGAAGCACTTGCTTCATTCTGCCAAGTTCAGTCTGAAAAATTTGATAACTGTTTTTTCGATCTTTTTGGGCTGTCCGCTGGCAAAAAATTTCAAGAAATCGTAAATATACCAATAAGTAGGCCTTTGAAAAATCAACAAAAAATAACCAGGAATAATATTGGATATTGACAAAGGATTAAATCAAAAATATCTCAAATTGGTCCAGTGTATGATTTATCGTGGCTTGTCGAAAGTGGGAACTTTTTTCTGGCTCACCCGGTACTTTACATCAAGTTCTTCCTGCATTCAAAGTGACTTTTTCTCTTCTCATCAAAATTCCTTTAAAACCCTTTAAAATGTTTACCTTTTCGTGTACTATATGAATTCTCAGTCCCCTGTTCCTCTCAGATAGTGTTGGAACTTTCCATGAAATTTTGTCGTTATCTAAAACATTAAAAGTGACAAATTAGAAGCTTGCACAATTTTTCAAACAAATTTACAAAATGCTAAATGCCGTTATTTTACAAAACCGCCAACGAGGATAGCATCGCTGTCACAGGAAAAAAATGTGTATAAATTTCATTAAACAATAAACATCTTGCTTCCTCTCAACGATGGCTTTACCCTAACCTTCTCAAAAAAGCGTAATATTCGTACATTGAAAAATCTCTTCGTCTCGTCCAAGAAATTCTTATCATTTGGGTCAAATTTTCTAGTTAACCAAAGCGTTTTTTCCTCACTCGAAGAAAAATCAGAGCACCAGCGATAATAGCGTGAATTAACGACGAAATTAACAAACAAACGAGCAGCCAGATATAAATAAACATTAATAAGATATGAAAAGTAACCAATTCTAACAGCTCACAATAGACCGTTTAGCTATTTTACAAAAGAGTCTGGAGCGTTATTTTTTGATCATTTTTATACGCGAAGTTCGATTGAGTAGCGTTAGAGCTTCTATAACTATTGTGCACATTCGAAAATTCTACAACATGTAGGCAAAGATCGTTTGATTTTGACTCTTTTTAGAATAGCTAAAAGGTGTATTTTATTTCAATGAAATCTACAATTTTGTTCAATAACTTTCGCGATCTTGTCTAATGTCTGCTGCGTCTCTGTGAAATGTATCCAGTGAAGATATTCTGACGAAACCCAGTCATATTTAATGGATATAAGCAAGGAAGAAATTTGTAACAATAAAGATTCAGGTCTCCAATATGACAAAAGTGATTTGCGATATTCAAAAATAGCCAAGAAAATCACAGTAAATAGAGAGAGGAACAATGGCAGATTTTGTAATACCAGGTGAGCCAGAAAAAAGTTCCCACATTCGAAAATTCGTAGCACCACAAGTACTTCATGGATTTGAACGATTCAAATTCTAGTTAGAAGCCAAAAGATCAAAGTATTTTTGTGATTTTTCTCGTCTTCTTACGAGCACTGCAAATATAGGTAAATTCAACTTTACAAAAATCTAATGGTTGCAAAATGACTGAAAAAGAGCCCAAAATACTTGATCAAATCGTTAGGACTCTCCTCGCACAGAACAATACGTACGGGCGTTTCACCTCTCTCAAGAGTAATAAAACATAGATTCTCAAACAGTTACTAAAGATTTTCAATCCCATGGCAATAAATGTGCAGACAAGTTAGAGTTTGAGACCTTTTTTGAGGCAGTCAACAAGGGCAGATTTTGTAATACAATAGCAACAGTTGCGTTTGATTGACACCTCAATTCAAAGCGATTAGCAACTGCAAACAAAGGAAATTCTCTCAACCAGTAATTCAAAACAAACAAAGCTGCAAAAGTGGGCAAACTCTCGCGTTGTGCAAGCGAAAGCCTTGTGTAGAATAGCCATAAGTCCTATTGCCAAAAATGAAAGTAACAAATTAACAAATTTAGGTTTGAAATAATCACTATTCACGATTAATTGAATGTTTAATTATACGAAACAGAAACTTACACTGCAGCGGCAAGCAGGCACATATTTGAGTTTGGATTCCATTCAACAAGAGTGACGGTTTCTTCAAATTCAATCGTCTTTAGGCAGCGGCAAGTTGAGACTTCCCAAAATCGTAATGTTTTATCTTCACTTCCTGTAAACAAAATATTGAGAAAATTTTGCTGGTGAAGGGGAAGGTGAAGTTGCGGTTTTTAGCGCCAAGCGCTGGGATCGCAGAAGTAGAGTAGGCCTAATCGAGTCCGCGACCCCTTGTCATGACGCTGAAGTGATGGGGCTCTACCTGGGGTCGAACCCGGTTCACCTGACTGTTCTGGCTGCAATGTCAAAGGATTATACCACTGCGCCAAAACACCTTCAAAGCCGCTAAAAACTGAAAAACAGTTTGATAGCTTCTCTGTCTGGATTTCATCTCATTGGTATTTCTTTCAAGTCAGTCTCATCCCCAGAATGAGTTCCTTGCTCTACAGCATAGCGCTCAAATCTTTCGAATCTTTAAAAAGGTGGGTGTAAAATTCTATGACATTTTCTTTGAATTGAATGGCTTGAGAGGAACTTATGGCACTTTGCTGTAAATCTGACATTTTTCTATACCTTGATTTCTTTCACAATGGGGGCAATTTGATTATTTTTGAAAAAATTCATGGAAAATTTTGAAAAATTTAAATGATCGTAAATAATATAACCTTCAAGAAAACCATAGTTTATGAAGGTCTACAATATGGTGTCAAGCAGAAATCTGCAGCTTTTCTAGTTTGGATTTATAAAATTTGAAGACGTCATAGCCTCAAATTTACTAAATGCCACTATTTTGAAACTAATCAAGATATCAATAAATTTCCATGGCAGATTTACAGCAAAAACGCTTAGTTCCTTCCACGCCATTCAATTAAAAGAAAACTGTAATAGAATTTTACACCGATCTTTTAAACATTTGAGCCCTATGTTTTGCTCTACCTCTACTCTGGAATACAAGTGGCTGTTTTGCAATTTGATCGGTCATTCAAAAACAATACAAAACAAAACATTTCTCGAAAACTTACTAATCACTCAAATAAAACCAACATAGTTTAGTCACCGAGCAACAATCACTGCCATCCTACTTTGTTTTTGGAATCGTAGTTACATAATTAGCGTTTAAACTGATAACATGTTCGTAGGTTATCGCTATTGATAGACTGATGGGCGCTATAGCTGGAGCGACAACAACAACAACATCAATTCACTTCAATGAGATGAGCGAAAGTTGAGGGTCCTTGTGTAGTGAGGCTAATTAGCGTTTCCTGCCCAAGGCCAACTGTAAATCTATAATGGCTGCTATTCTGTTAAATTTTTAAATAAATTGTTGTGACATGTACCAGGGTGTAAAGAGCTAAACTTTCTCAAAATAAACGACCTTTACGAACTAAAAATACTGAAATTCATGCACAACATATACCATAATGATAATAACGTGCCAGACGTGTATCAAAACTACTTCCGCACAAACGAAAGTAGGCACAACTACGCAACACGCCAAAGTAAACACTACGAGATCCCTACAACGCAATGAAAATGGGGCGAACAAATGATATTGAATAAAGGAGCCCGTTTATGGAATGACCTTCCATATAATCTTAAAGACATGATTCAAGTAAAAGCATTTTCAAAACAAATTAAACAAAGATAATAAACAACTACTAACTTAGCTTAGATTACGATTAGCAACATACCGCGACGAAACCAACAACTGTTATCGCAATACATACTAAGGCTCTCTGTTAAATTTTGAAACAGCTACATGGTACTTGTACTATTTTCATTCAGATTTTTAATATTATTTTCTCATTTTATTTGACGGTCCAGGCTTGATAAGCTATGCTTCTCCTGGGTCGTATAGAATACACATTTTTAATGAGAACTTTGTATTAAGGTGTATTCCTATGAATAAAATTGAATTGAATTGAATTGCTCACTCAGCTTCTTGAGTAACGTATGACGTAGGAACACCCTGGGCACGAGGTTGATTTCAAGTGAATGAAATGTGAAGGTTGCCTTCAAGACAAAAACAATAACTGGACATGTTGCAGGCTTTCATCAGGCATGGAAACAGTCTCTACAGGCAGTTTTTATCATCCTTCCGTCTGCATGAATTCCTTCAATTCTAATTCAGATGTTATAAAATCAAAAAGTCAACCAACCTGAAACAAGCCATTGCCCACTGGGATCAACAGACAAGCAGCGGACAGCTCCTTCGTGGCCTCGATACACCTAAAATCAAAAATATTCTGGTATTTATGAATGAATATCTAGATAAATATGTGGTCTGATAAGTAGTCTAGAATTCTTCTGTGTCGTTTTCTAATCTTGCAGTTACTGTCTGAATCTTATTTTACAAGCCTGTTCAACCGACCGCCATCTTGAATCAATTTTCACGCCTCCGCAAGCAATCTGGCGAAGGTTGCTTGCGGAGGAGCGAAGCTTCTTTCAGAAGCCGTTGATGCAGAATGGCGTTAGAAAGGATTCACAAACTGTGATGCTTTCTTTTTCATTACTTTATCTAACGTTGGATACATGTTCTAGCATAATTATAAATAAATACAATCAGCTAATTGATACCTACTGATTGTATTGGCTTGGAAAATGCGATTCAGGCAGTCATTGTGAGATTAGGAAACGACAAAGAAGAACTTGAGCAAGTTGTCTTTTTACCTTAACAGCGGAATGAGTTAACTACGTAGTCAAATCATGATGTGAGTAGCTTAGGCCATTCTTAGCTTAAAAGGCCATATAAGCAGAATTATTCGGTAAATTTCTTGGCAAATTCAAAAAGCAATTCTTATTGTAGCATATGATGTTTTTGACGATGAGATATACTCAAGCAATCGAAGCTGATTACATGGCAGGTACCTATCCCCAATCCTCAGGAGCCCTTGATGTCCCGAGGAATTTCAAGGCCAAGCATTTTGAAGTCCTACACATTGAATGATGAAGCAGCTACTGTTGGATTCAAAACTATTTCAACAGGTGCACCAGATCCTACGACCTGAGGTTGCCAAAATTTCTCGTGCAAATCTTGGATCTGTTAATTGGATATTATGAGGGGGGGTTATAAAGAATTAATAAACAAACATTACCAAATTTTCACTTGATGGGAACGGTTGTAGATCGCGTGGTTTAGGCAATTTCGGTATCAAGTCTTCTGGGTCCACTTGTAACTATGGAAGAAAGGAAAACACATGTTCATGCTCTATTGCGTAGATATTGCAACACGTTTAGAGAGCTTTCACTAACGATAGAGTTCCTTAAACATTGAAATAATCTTGTTCATTGAAAAAACCAACAATCTCTGTCTTCTGTGCAAAAAACCGACAAAGTAAAGCACAAACTGAACTAGAATAGACAGAAATATCGTGGAAAGACAAATTATGGATTAATGGATGAGTTTGGAGAAAACAGAATAGCCTTAAATAACGGACTCATCATATTAAACCCATAAACGCAACAAAAACACCGAAATCAGTAGAAAGAAGACTATTAACTCCTGTAAAAGAAACAACAACCAAAATAAACCTGCAACAGGAGAAGAACTGTTAAATCCTGTCAGACAAAACCGAATTAACCTTAAAACCTGAAAGGAAAGAAATAAGTTAATAACTCACCAGTAACTGCTGAAAAGATAAACGTGGAAATCACCAAATACTAGTTTCGTCGCACTCTCATCAGTTTGGTTCGTGCGAAGAACAAATTACCAATAAAACGGGCCACTTTTATAGCAGACGAACAAAACAAAACCTTATTTTTTGTCTTACAGGTTTTGTCTTACAGGATTTAACAGTTTTTCTCTTGTTACAGGCTTATTTTGGTTATTGTTTCCTTTACAGGAGTTAATAGTCTTCGTTCTACTGATTTTGGTGTTTTTGTTGCGTTTATGGGTTTAATATGATGAGTCCGTTATTTAAGGCTATTTTATAATTTTGTACCACGAATCATTTGTTTAGAAAACAGAACGTAAAACACAAGGCATAAGAAGAAACGACAGAACATGTATTTAACTGCATAGTACATAGAAGAGCCCTGGGATACAAAGATCAAGTTGATATTGCAAAAGAAAGCGGGCTACCAAAACTAAAAGAGGAAGCTTTTTTTGCAAATGAACTAGAACAATACAAAGATGAAATGGGCACACCATGTAAAAGAGAAAGAATATATAAAGATCCATAAAACAAAGAGACAGTTGAAAAGAACAAAAACAAAAAGACAAGTTAGTCATCAATCTAAGCCTTGCTCTTCAATAGAATGTGCCCAGCAATCAATACTGAAGGGAGCTTTGTGAAATATCGCTAAAATATCGCTAATAGGAACTAGGCCTCTTACAAGGTGGGCCGGTAAAATGTTTCCAGACAATAAACTGAGCCCTAAAATCAACTATTGATCTAAACTAATTTAACAATTGAACTTTCTTCTGGTTCGTTGAACGGGTGTGTAGCTTAGCCGGCCTAGGCACACCTAGAACTGGCGTCGGGTGCATTCAAATGAATAAATGAAAAATAAACAAACATAGATTTCAGTCCTACGGAAGGGACGTTAAACTAGCGGTCCCATGCACAGCAGACCTAAATTAGCAAGAAATAGCTAGAAATCTTTCCAGCCAACTTAGAATGAATGAATGAATGAATGAATGAATGAATGAATGAATGAATGAATGAATGAAAGAATGAATGAATGAATGAATGAATGCATGCCTAAACTTCCATGATAAATAAACTATAATGCTTGGATTGAAATACACTGAACGTGATATGGGGCGTAAGCATTTATCAGTAGTGATGAGAAAATGAGAAAATATAAATATGAAAAAAGTTACCCGTATCTTTCTTTGCCGAGGACATAGATACAAATCTAGACACCTCTCAAATCTTTCCTGTATAAAGCTTTGGTATCCTGGAACTTTTCTCAAGCAATCATATTTCTTTGGTATAAAATTCTTTCGCCTGTCCTCTGGGTCAAGATCTTCCCACTGTTTCACCTGGGATGAGATGTAAGAAAGACATCTAGAGTGAAACAGAATCTAGTATAGTATCCTTTAATTTATAAATGTTTGTAGTGTGACTGTATACGGTTTAACGTTTCGTGTTTTTAGATATTGGCCATGGGGTAGTCATTGTCTTTCGCTCCCCATGGTATCGTACCTGTAGTGTCGCATAGTAATTAGAATTAGGTATAGTAGAATGTAAAGCATCCTGTAAAACTTAATATTTGAATAAAAAAAATGTAAGAAAGATGAGAACTGGAGTCCATAAAATATTTCATTGTTAAATCAGCAAATATATAATTACGCCGGACAGAACACAACAGCATAGAGCCGCAAACGACCTTTATGGCTCTCATCATTCCGTCTGATAATAACAATCAGTTGCTATTTTGAAAATGCAAAACAAGTAATAAATCTTGCGTCAATTTTCATAGAGTACTTAAACATCGCTCAGGCCTGGCGATGAGACTTATAGCAAGGGAGCGGCAAAAGGTTTTAAAATATGATAAGGAAGTGGGATGGCCCAGACTGTAAATGTAGTGCCTGTCAATATGTATCAATGAACTAGTTTTCTTTAGTTTCCTATATTTAGTTAGATTATCAAAATACTGTAAAAATATTTATTTATGTAATTATATATATCCATCGATTTAGATTAGTTTACTTTGTACATTTGTATACAGTAAGCTAGAGTATGTACATAATCGATGTAAAATAATTTGACAAACAAACAAACAAACAAGCAAAAGGTTATCCTAAAAATTTTCAAGGGGGCAATTTCTGAATGATTTTTATTTCATTTTTCTGAGCATTGAAAATAAAGCTAAAGTTGGATTCAATTAAAATTTTCCCGTTTCCTTCCATTTCCTTCCATTCCCTTCTTCACGTCGTTACGTGTAGTGCTATGTCCGTGTTTCCTGTTTTATGTTGCCATGAAGTAGTCATATTTTTTTTGCTCCAAATGCTATTGTGATAGTAGTAGGGTATAGTATTTTGTAAGTAGTGTAATTAAGTAACGTGTATTGTAAGTTTTTAGATTGAATATAAAAAACAAAAAAACAAAAATGAAAATCCCTTTGCTTCGAATAACGTGCAACAGGGATCAGTAATCTCCTCACTTAGAGTCCCGCCTCGTTTTCAATTTTCGCTCCTTCGCATTTCTTCTATAAATTACTAACGAAGAATCACTGACGCAGAAAAGAAATAGATTTGGAGCAAGTCTATACTTGGATCAACATTCTCAAACAAATTTTTAAACATGTAAACATAGTTTGGTCTTCCGGCCACATAATGATATCAATAGTCAAATAGAACACACATGCAAGCTGCCTAGGAAAAACCGTATTTCTAATATCAATCCATGAAAAGACAGCCACAGAACAAAGTAATGTTTACCTCTTCTTCACTCAACAGATACTCGGGTGGCGGATTGTATGATTCGTCGTGACCTGTGATTTGCGAGAAAAAAATACAATTTACCTTAGAATCTAAAAAACCGGCAGCAAACTGGCGCGATGAGTTCAAAAACGTATTCAATTATTTTCAGAACAGGCAAGAAACCCGCTTAGGACTTTAAAACATTGATCATTACAACAACTAGTGTACATTGCAGCAAGTATTCTTGCAAACATCACAACATCTCTGTAAATTAAACTGGAAATAACGGGATAAGGAATAGATTGCAACTTTACCTGGAAGTTTCATTTTAGGAGCTGGCCAATTCATTGGATGATCTTTTGTCTGAAAGAAAGAAACAAACAGTACATAGGTAAATTACACTCATACATTCATTGATATAAAGACACAATGCTATGTTTCAATAGCTAAAATGTTCTGTTGAATCATGTGGTAATCCTTCTTCTAAATTTTGGTTAAAGTTATGGGTATATTTCTTTTCTCCATCATCGTGGACTTCTCTTTGCAAATCCAAGGACATGATTTTCGTAAGGTTTGCACTTAAGGGCGAGATAGCTCGGTCGTAGCGCCTTTGACTATCAATCTGAGGGCTGATGGTTAGAGGAGCCTGCTACGTACAGGGTGTCTCAGAAAAATTGTTCGACGTTTGATTAACAATTGAAAAATAACGATAAAAGGTACGGGCTCTTGGTTAGATATCCCTGTTCCTCAGATTTTAAATTAATTTTAGACGCCAGAATCTTGCGAATCCGCTAAGAATTCACGGAGTTACAAGCTTTTGAAGTTCAAATATGTGCGAAAGCTGAAACCAGACGCCCCTAACTGACTTGTTTTCCAAAAAGACGTTCTAAAATCGAGGTAAAAGAAGGCTGTCCAATGTTTTACCTTTCGTCGATATCAGAGCAAACCACAAAAGATTTCCAAAGTTATCTAATTCATGTAACCGTTGCCAAAACTTACTTAAGACTGCAAGTATTTAAAAACACGGAATGAAAACTTAATCAATGAGAGATGGGGCAATTCTAAATTGTGCTGAACAGGATTCCTCCAAGCATCCATAACCTTGATTCAATGTTATAGAAAGCTAGTTGATCGAAAGTGATTTTCAAATTGCATTTGATTTGCTTTGAATAAACGAGATTCTATTTTCACTAAATATGCAATTTAGGGGCGTCTGGTTTCAGTTTTCGCACAACCTTGAACTTCGAACGCTCGTAATTCCGTGAATATTTAGCCGATTTGCTAGTTTCTGGTGTCTAAAATTAATTTAAAATCTCAGCAATATGGTTATGATAACAGGGAGCCCATTCATTATTTCGTTATTTTTTTATATTTAATCAAACGTCGAACAATTTTTATGGGACACCCTGTAGAGTTAGAAGACTTGCCAATTCTCTGTAATTCCAGGCTAAAGGAATCACAAGGTGTGGTCAAATCGAACAGGAGGACCAGAACATAAGCTTAGCTTCTCAGTATCTTGAAGCTACCTCCAGGTAGAAATAAAGGTATAAGTGCAAGAAAGTTAGGTAGAAATAAAAAGGAAGAAAAAAAGGCAGAAAACAATGCAAGGTAGAAATAAAGAACAAATGTTCGCACTTGTTAGTCATTTGCCACAAATTTGTCTTGTCATTATCATTAATAGGGGAGAGGTTGAGGCGTATTAGAAATATGTCCTAACAATTTTAGCCCCTGCATTCTAGCCATAACAAATTTAGACCCTATCTAATTCTTTCTCAAAGTTTCAGACCCCAAACAGTGAAACCTTTTTCTTGAATGAGTAAATATGCCTTGTTATCACTGAATAAAATGAGAGGACTTAATAGACAGAAGAAACTAATTGCCAACTTTAATAAACATGAGAAATTAATAGGGGCAAAATGTACAGAATTTGAAATATTTGAAAAGATCAAAATATTTGGCAATTCATTTCATAAACCAAAAGAATGACAGACTTTTACGCGATGCCATATTGTAGACATCCATAAACTATCGTTTTCTTCGAAGTTAGTTCATTTTGCATCAAACAGTTTAGAAATTACGATGGTTTCAAGTTTTTTTGAAAATTTTTCTTAAATTCTTGAAAAAGAAGGAAGACACTCTAATTCTGACAATATTGAAGATTTCAGGAAAGTCCAACGGTAGAATCGTAGAGAAATACCTAAAGTTACTTTGAAGTCATTCAGTTCAAAGAAGTAGGTCATTAAATTTTACACCAACCTTTTTAAAGATTTGGAGCCTATGTGTTACAATTTAGGGCGGCTCCATATGACAATGCTGCACCTCTGAAAATAAAAAAAGGCTTATAAAAATTGTAACAAAATTTGATAGATTTCTTACCTTTTCTTCGTTCCTCCACAATAAATAATATTTATTTTTCTCATCTTTGACAGGTTTTGGTTTTATCCATCCATTTTTTATTGCACGCACAATTTTCATTACCTGAAAAGAATCAGTTCACAAGCTGTTAGTTTCAAGACTTTGCAGTAATACAAATTTCATTTATCTAATTACACTTCTAGCGGCATCGTATACTGCTGCATATAGCGGAATTTTCAATGAAAGAAATCTGTTAAGTTTTCAAAAGAACTGTACTGTTGCTCACTTGCAAAATAAACCTTGACCTTTTTGTGGACAATGTAGTTAAGAGCCTAACGCTTTAATACTGCAATCGATGTTGGTGAAGATGAAGTTGCTATTTCTAGCGCCAAGGGCTGGGACCGCAGAAGTAGAGAATGCCTGGTCGAGTTCACGATCCCTTGTCATGACGCTCAATTGGTTGGGCTCTGCCTGGGACCGAACCCCGTCCGCCTGATTGTTCTGGCTGCAAAGTCAGAGGATTATACCATAGGGTCATAACACCTTCTTTCATGGAAATCGTTTGAAACTCTTACCCTTTGCTGCTCCCATTTCGATGGCATAAAACTCCTTTTCGACGCTGGTGTATCCTTAATTGGATGGAGCATCTTGTCACCAGTGAACCAGTCAACGTATGGCTGCAAAAAAGAAACGAGATACGAAATGAATTATGCGATAAAGGCAAGATTCGGAATGACATTTTTTCCAAATTTTCAAGCAAAACTAAAGCCCTTATACTTGTAATAAATAGGTTTCGTTTCTAATGACAGAAAAATCAATTTTTTAAGCCCAGAAAACATGAAATAATTTTCAAACTTCTCAAAATCTGGCTCTCATAACATTTTTTTTTCATATATACCTTTAACAATTTACAATACATGCTACAGATTTGTCTAACTACAAACTACTTAACAATACTACAAGAACTATACGACGAGCAGCAATAGACTACTACCCCATGGCGTTAAATAAAAAATAAGAATTAAACTATATACAGTTTGACATAAATGCTACAGACATAAACGATAAATACTTTACTGGAGAATGTCTAACATTAGATGTCAGGTTGGGGCTGTAATGACTCAAAAACAAATGAAAAACGAAGAAAAACTCTTTTTTGTTTTGTTTTTATTATCATACCTCATACCTGACATCTAATGCAAGACAGGATTTCCAAACAAATAGAAACGTTACTTTAAGAGACTTGGTGGTTGCATGGTATGTGACTAGAATTTGAAATGATATTTCATAACATTTCTTTCACATTATAACGAATTCATGAGTTTTAAATCTAAAACTTCAATTTTGCAACAATAAAATTATTGAATGGTTTCCAAAAATGAGAACGTGGTTTAATCAATGGTAGAACCTTTCCAGGACAAGCCTTGTCAGTCGCATCGAAAGCTAACTTCTGAAACTAACTTCCAAAGCGTCATCATTATAGCTGGCCAATTTGGAGGGAAGATGTGCTTTTCATGCAGTAACAGGAACGGAGTTTTCGTCACGACTGAAGTAAGATTTTGAGCCAAAACAGAATCTTTTCAATATGCTTGAGGTCAACGCAAAATGGCTTCTCATGCAGGAACGGAACGACTGAAGTAAGATTTTGAGCCAAAAACAGAAAATGTTCAACTTTTTTGAGATCAAGGGAACATTTGCTTCTCATGTCACAATGCGAATTGTGTATATCAATTTAGTATACACCATTCCCTTTACAGTGTAGTGCAGTAATGGAAATCGTGAGCACACTTTTCTTAAGCAGATTTTAATCTTTTGTTTTCTGGTCCAGAGTTTTGTTAGATAAATTTCTTGATAAACTGAATGTTTTCAGAAAGATAAATTTAGCAACATACATAGCAACATAGCTGAAACAAACTGTTCTCATATCAAATAACGATGAAAGGAAACAGTATATACGTCCTAGAAAAGCAACTTACTTCATATGGATCCATCGTTGGTTCTGGGAAATGAGATGTCTGAATATTTTTGATAATTTCCAGATCTTCATCAGTGAGCTTTATATTCTCTTCGTTAGTGTGGTCACGAACTGTTTTCCTTAAAACATGGAGAAATAAGTCTTTATAAGGCAACATCAGTATGAAATTAGTGGCCATTAGTCGCAGAATGACCCTCCTTTGAGACCAGACAATAGACCTTTTAGCTATTCTACAAAAGAGCCTGGATCGAGCGTTATTTTTATACACGAGGTTCGATAGAGTGGCGCTAGAGCTTCTATCGATATTGTGCATATTCGAAAATTCTACAAAGTGCACTTTATAGAATTTTCGAATTTGCACAATACTGATAGAAGCTCTCAACACCACTCTATCGAGCCTCGCGTATAAAAATAACGCTCGATCCAGGCTCTTGTGTAGAATAGCTAAAAGGTCTATTATTGAAATAATAGTGAAAAACAAAAATGTATTTCGCTCTGCAATGCACCAGCTACTGAAAGATGTACCGGGTGTCCCAAAATGATGTATTAGTGTTTAATTGCTTAAATGTCCATAACCAATCAACCGATTTTCAAAAACATTGTTTTATTTGGTTGCCTAAAGGCTAAATTGTATTTTAAGGTGTTGGTTGTGGTTTTACCACAGCGTTTCCATGTTGAAAAGAAGATTGATAAAGCTGCTCAAATTCAAGCCTTTAGATGGCATGAGAAAGAAACGGCCTATTTTCCAGTCAACATTTTGGATGTGATACAAAAGGCTGAACTCCTATTCGTATTCTCTGAACTCAGTATTAACTGAATTTGTATTCTCTGAACGACATATATTCTCTGAACGACAAATAAGTTCAGCCTTTTGCATCACATCTAAAATATTGACTGGGAAAGTAGGCCGTTTCTTTTTCATGCCATATAAGGCTTGAATTTGAGCAGGTTTATCGATCTTCTTTTCAACGTGAAGATATCGGCCTAAGCCCCAACCAACATCCTCAAATACAACTTAGCCTTTCGGCAGTCAGATGAAGCAAAGTTTTTGAAAATTGGTTCATCGGTTATGGACATATAAGCAATCAAATGATAATATATCATTTTGGGACACCCGGTATACGTTGTAAAGTCTCACTCTATGCCGGCTTTGCAATGTAAACTCCTTTCTGAAACTTTCATTTAATTCAGGAATGTAGATTTAACTCAAAACCATCTTCAATAGAAAATTCTCAAAACGCATCGAAATTGACTTTCTTTGGCATTCATCTATTTTGCCAACTGTGAATTGATTGACAGACTAGATTTCTTGAGATCAAAATAGAAATTTCAGCTCAATTTCGGCAACGAAATTGGAACACCTTGTGCAGCTGTTAGGGGTATTGGAATGGCAATGAACCAAAATATACGAGCACTAGAAAAATTGGTAAGTTCAAGTTTACAAAAACTTGGTGGTTGCAAAATGACTGAAAAAGGCCTAAAATACTTGGTCAAATCATAACGGACTCCTCGCTCAGAACAACAGAGAAAATGCACTTTCTCATGGGTAAGAGATTTCGTCTGCACATTTATTGCCATGGGATAGAAAATCTTTAGTATCTGTTTGAGAATCTGTCTTTTAACTCTTGAGAGAGGTGAAACGCCCGTGCACATTGTTGTGCGTGAATAGAGTCCTAACGACTTGATCAAGTGTGTTAGGCCCTTTTTCAGTCATTTTGCAACCATGAAATTTTTGTAAAGTTGAAGTTACCTATATTTGCAGTGCTCATAAGAAGACGAGAAAAATCACAAAAATACTTCGATCTTTTGGCTTTAACTAGAATTTGAATGATTCAAATCGATGAGGTACTTGTGGTGCTACAAATTTTCGAAAGTGGGAACTTTTTTCTGGCTCACCCGTTAGATAAAAACATTGTTGTGACAAATAATGGAAGCCAACAACATACCAGAAATCAGGATTGTCTTCCATCGAGAGAAATTTCTCCAACTAAAATGAGAAAGAAATCATAAAGGAATAACAGAATTGAATGTAGTCGCCTAGAAAGAAATAGGACAGATCTGAGTAGATACAGTAAAAACCCGTGTATAAGAACCTAGTCGATTAAGAACCTACAGGCTGAAATTCTCAAATTTTCCATTGTTTTATAAGAACCAATCCATTGTATTCATTGTTTAAGAACCCAGGCTGATTTGCAAAATAGTACGCTCTTATACACGGGTTTTTACTGTAGTCTAAATGGATTAAAATATTCACAAACACTGTTGTTTCTTCTATGCTTCTTTGGTTGTAATTTCCCCATGCATTTGTCTGGGTCATCAAATAACATTTTTCCATATTTTTAACCCTCTATCTAATAATAATTATCAAAACTAATAAAGATACAGTAAATTGAAGATTTTAATATTTGAAACACCATGCACATCGAGAATATCTTCAATAGCTAAATGAATTATTCAATCGATCAGTCACCCAATCAACTACGTAAATAATTGATCATACAATCAGCCAATCACTAAAGTAGTTAATCACTCAATCAATCAATCCATCTAGAAATCATCAAATCACATCCTAACTGATAAGTCACACAATAAGCTAATCGTTTAATCAATCAATCAATCAATCAATCAGTCAATAAATCAATTAATCACTCGATCAATCAATCAACAAAGAGTTTGCTAAGTAAGTTTGAGCTATTCATAATTTCACCTGACGTCTTATCTGCCACAAGTTTTGATTAATCAAGAATCAATCAAATAATCAGCTGAAAAACAAACGATCGACAATTCGATCAATCACAGATAATCAATCAATCACTAACAATCATTCAATAAGGTAATCAATCAATCAAATGGGATAGACTATTATGAAAGACAAAGCAAGTGTACCTCATCTCCTTGAGCTGGTCTAACTATCTTCTTTCCTCTAACATCATATCCAATGTGTGAATAATCTCTGTACCATTCCATGGGGATATTTCCAACTGTGTTTCTTATTTCCTGAAAACAACGACTTTCAGTGAGAGGAGCACAGCATGGAAGGAGATGAAACTGAACAACACCACATACTTTTTGGTAGCATAGGATGGACCGAAACACTCCATTTGTTTGAAAACTCATTCAGTTTTCAGTTTCACTTCATTCAACAATCATCCTAAACACAATACCAAGTAAACAAATACAATACATTTTCCTAATACAATATACAATATCATTAAAAACTTGGTAAAATATATAACTAGAAACTTGATGTAGAGAGGTTGGACGACAAAAATACTGTAAGCTATGTTTTAACACACTGAGGCCTTTCGGACTTGTGTCCTCATCAGAGTATGATTTCATCATTCGAAATCATACTCTGATGAGGACACAAGTCCGAAAGGCCTCAGTGTGTTAAAACATAGCTTATAGTATTTTTGTCGTCCAAACTCTCAATATCATTATATGGAGATGACACATTTTGTAAATTGGTATGAACCAAAGTTTGGTTGATAACCAAAAGCCATTCATATCCAGAATCCAGAAGTGCTATCCATAGTCAGAACCATATGACGCCATGTCCATTTCTGGGATTCGGATGCAAAAAAAAAGAGAAGCTTTAGCACACTGGCTAAATCTTCTCGTTTTCTTTTGCGTCTGAATCTCTTTACAATTTATTATTAAGTACCTTACCTACCAAAGTCTATTTCTGGTATGTACAGCGCATAATATTGTATTTTGTTGTTGTATATTTTGGATTCTAACAGTGATAAAAACACTGCTGGAAGGCAAGATAGTCTTTGTGATTTTGTTCTATTGTTCTATTTATAGGTGAAATTTGATTTACAAACATGTATAGCTTCGAAAAGCATGAATAAGCCAAATATTTTGGCCAAATACTTCAAAACACTTCAGCCTTTTGGGTACGACGGGTGTAATTTACGGAATCCGGAACTACGGAATTTAGGAATCCGGAATCACGGAACTATGGAATTACGGAATTCGGAATTACGGAACTGGTTCGAAGATATGGTAAAAATGCATTTCCACAAATATTTTCCCCAGGGGACATTCAGCATATACGCATACGGGGGACCTTCCTTTTGGAAAATTAAAATTTTAAGGAACTTGATTATACCTCTATAAATTGAAAACAAAAAGAAATTAGTCTTCCCCTTTAACGGATCATATCTTGAGAAATATACAGCATTGGCCCATAAACTATATAGAGCATTTTGGGTATCAACCGAACTAGTTGATTGTAAATTACTGTCCAATACTCCAATCAAGTACATATTCTTCACAGAATAACTTTTCAAACACGAGAAGTTCTTTTTGATGGAAATTCTTCTTAATTCTAGACTAAGAGATTCTAGACAGACTAAGTTTTCAGTTGCTGAGAAAGATTTTACATTCAAGAATTGTAAAAGACAAACTTCTTCTGACTTACAACTTACAGCCTTCTTTGGAAAGCCATCAAAACATATCACCTCATCCTCATGAAAAATAAAGTCTATATCTGTGAAAATTATAAATTATGGCTTTGAAAAAACTTAGGGTGCTTTCGCCTTAGTTTGCTACTGTAAACGGCTTCATGGTCCACAATGAGTTTTACGTAAACTCAAATCATGGGCAACAATGTACCGTTGATGTGGTCTATTATGGTCAAAATTGTATTCTTACTCACTGTGTGTTGTTGCTCTTCCATATGGGATTGCAAGTGCTTGACAATGTTGCTATTCCTTAGTTTTTCTCTCATCACAACATATGCTGCCATCATTCAAATACAGTTGAAACCGTTGGAGCTCCAACACAGCTATACGTCCCATTTCAAATTTCCCTTTAAATAATGAAGTTTATTTGTTTGAATAATTTTCAACTGTATTTGAATAATGGCATGGCGGCATTTGATTCCTTGTTTTGACGAGAAAAGAACGAAGGAATAACACCATTATTAAGCTTTACTCGCAATCCCGTGAAAGAGAAACAACACCTAGTGAGTCAGAATAGACAAGTTTGATCATAACATAGGCCACATCAACATGCATTATTGCCTATGCCTAAATAAATATTCATGCAAATGTAAAAGCCATGTACCTCTTCATCTGAAGTATCAGCATCTTCAAAATTATCTGCAATTCTCTCTATTTTTACAATGCCACCTTGTCCTAATTTTGAAGAATTTAGTTCCTTTTCCCCTGCAGCATGTTCTACTGTATCCTCTACACTTTCATCAGCTATGCCAACATTGAATGAAGGCTCCATCGGGATGTCCTAAAAGCAGAATTTAAAAATTATAGATTTTGTGCTTATCATAAAGTAAAGTGCATCTTGCACTGGTTGACTTGCAAAATCTGTTCAAAGTTATTTTGACAAAATAAAAGAACAAATCATGAGTGTACCGGGTGTCCCAAAAAAATGTATACGGATTTGATTGACTCCAGCGATGTGAATTTAGCTTCATTCAATGTCTGATCACTCTAAAAATGTTCCTTGATAGTTAACTTGAACATAGGTACCTCATTTGTTGGTATTGGTGCTTTGAGAGCAGACATATTAATCTTGAAAGCTCAAATTTGCCTCTTCCTGCAAACCAGAGCTTTAGCCTTTTGGCCTACGCAAATTATGAAGGCATTGTATATAAATCTATGATAGCCTTGATAAAATTTGAACAATATTAGATCTTGTATTATTCTGTTTTCCAGAAGTCACTCCCCTAGTTACCCATTGGGCAGTTTCCTAATTTTTCATTCATTTCAGTTATCAATTTTGATGTGCTTCAGAAATTTGCTTTGGCCCAAAGGCCAAGGCTCTGGTTTGCAGGTGGACAAACATTTGAGCTTTCAAGATTGATATTTCTGCTCTCAAAGCACCTATACCAACAAACGACGTATCTATGTTCAAGTTAGCTATCGAGGAACATTTTGAGAGTGATTAGCCATTGATTAAAGCTAAATTCACATCACTGGAGTCAACCAAATCTGTATACTTTTTTTTGGGACACCCGGTATATCATATACTTATTTAGATCATGATAAACTTGATGTGTCGTCCAACCTCTCTACATCAAGTTTATAGTTATATACTATACCAAATTTTCAGATGATTTTATAAATATATACTTTCACATGATACCTTCACTGAACTCATTTTTAGTGAGCTAATGTTTTTGCTACAGTAGATCTGTGAAACATTCTCAATATGTCTTAGCTTTTTAGATAGAGTGCAAGATTTGGTAATTGGCAAACCTCATCGGATTCTTGAGTTGGGAGTTCTTCATCATCTTCTTCATTCTCAGAAAATTTATCGTCAGATCCTATAGAATTATTTTCCTCATCACTGGAAGCCTGCAATTTTCAATAAAGTAAGACTTTAACTAAATGTAACAACACATACATTGGAAAGTCTCTTGGGATAAAGATGATATATTTCTCAAAGATGGTAAATATCCAAACCTTACCAGAGGTCATGTCAAAGTGTTTAGGCTTGATCTGAGGATAGCCAAATTGGAAAAATTGGATTTCATTTAATGGAAAAAAGTAAAGCCTAATTTCAAGTTTGTCAAAAGGAAAATGTCTTATTAAGGAGTAACTGGTGACAGAAGAAGAAAATGTGAAATTTACAAAGAGGCAATTATAATTAATCAATAATCATTTACAAATTTCTTGGCAAAAATGTAGTCTTAACAAGGAAAGTCTTTATTCTTCATGAGATATACAACTTAACATTGTTAACAGCCACTACAGGTCAAGTGATAGTACACTTGGGAAATCATCTCTTTGTCTGTAGAAAGTTGTTTGGGTGCAAAAAATGGCAGCTGAATTTGTCTTTTCCCAACTGCAGCATATTTTGTCAATCCTGATCAAGACAGTTGTAATGCGCAGAAAGATCATTTGCTTCTTTGGAGGGGCTAAGAGGTATTTTTAGCCCAAGATATAAACAAAATGACTTTAATAAGAGAATGAAATACTGTAGGTCCTCCCACTCAGTATACTGCCGTGGAGTTCCCCCGAGTTCCTGAACTTACCTCTTCATTTTCTGAGGAGGAATCTTCTTCCTCTAGCCCAGAATAATAACTCTCGTCACTAGCTTCAGAGTCTTCATCATTGGCTACTGCTGCAGAGGCGGCCTGAAACAAGAATATATCAATATTCAGATATGACTTTTATTACTGACTTAAAATTAGCCAGACAGTATGTGCACTGAGCTTCCATTGTTTCAATACAACATCTCTTTTTAACTTCACGTTTTTTTTTTATAAGAAACTGGTTTATAAGAAACTAGTACTACGATGACCAAAAATTTAAGAAACTCTAGTACTACACTAAAGAACAGTTTAGAAACTCTAAAACTTTATTTCTTTATGTCTCTCTTATTCTATGTCTCTCTAACAAAGGTACATTAATCTTTTCTTGCATTTTAACTGCAAAAATTGGTAAATTTTTGCCTTGTTTGCATGGCTTCTTCTTGATGACAATGTCAATGCAAAATGGAAGCCCTTTCTCGAGAAGAAGGCTCAACTTCGAACAATACCACGATTTTAGGCCCAAAAAAATAAGAAACTGGTTAAGAAACTTTTACTACTAAAACACCGAAATTTTCATGCGAAATTAAGAAACTTTTAGTACTAAGTGCTGATCCAAGTTTCTTATAAAAAAAAAAACGTGTAATTGATATGTACAGTAGGCTGTTCTTTAGTTTCTTTCTTTCTTCAGTCAAAAAGTGTCAGTCATGCATACCATAGTGCTTCAGTGCCAGATTGGAAACTTTTATAAATTTATAAGGAGCTATCAATGAGATTCATAGGGCCTGCCTGTGGGGGGGGGGGCAATTGTCTTGTCATCTTGGCGCAAGCATAAAACAGACAGTTTTAGCCCACCTTTCCATTTTTTCCAGACTGAGAAGTTTGCCATGTGTGTTCCCCCGTGCAATCTTTGTAAAAAAATAATAGCCTTTTGTCTAAAAACAAAAGAATTCCCACAAATTCCGTGCAGAAAAAACTTTACAGTCTCCGTCCGGTCCGGAGCTTTTTATATCAATTCATCCCCCCCCCACCTTCCACAAGGTGGGGAAATAATTTCCCTACACAAGCAGGCCAAGAATCTATTTATTGCACCACTCATTTAGATTGCATTCTTATCTATTGCTTCATCTTAAATGGCCCTTTGTTTTCACTATTTCAATTTGACTTTGTTTTTTTTTAGGTTAGGCCTATTATTCTTTTTTCTCAAGGAATTATCTAGACTTTAACTTTTTCCCAATAAAAATACAAACCAAAAAAAAAACCAAAAACCTACCCAAAAATATAATTCATTCCCATATTTTCCATACATACCCTCTTTGATTTCTTTGTTTTTACATCTGTCATATTGCTGTTCTTTTCGTCAATGTTTCTTGCCCCCTTCTTGAGCAAAACTTGGGCCTAAATTCTTTTTGAAGCACGTGGCCTCATCTGCAACACACTTGTAGCCTCGAGTTCATTATTCAACTTCTGATTTGTGGTTGTGGTTGTGGGTCAGCGGAACGTCGTACCTTCTTTAAAGCATGCGCAACATTCTTGATATTCAGGGATGCCCCCTTTCAACAAGGGTAATTCTCTCGGCTTTCGAGTGGTTCTTTCTTGGCGGGTTTTCGGCACAAATTATCGAGGTTTACATCCTTGATTCTGTCTGCTGTTGCACTCAAAAGGTATGCACACAAGAGTCAAACTATTTCTAAATTTATTCTTATATTTTTAGAGTAAATGTTCCCATAGACTATAAAGTTTTGCCTAGGTGAATTTTGAAACAGAACAGGCGATGTTTTATTGAAATATAAAGGAGTAATCAGATGGGGGTGATAGAACCAATTTTGCATCTCCTTCGTAGTCTGTGTCCCCTTTCGAAGTGTTGGAGAAACAGGGGGCAAAAACCATACAATAACACTATTTTATACGTGGAAACGAGGGGGGGGGGGGATCACTTTACTCAAATAGC
Source organism: Aurelia coerulea (assembly GCA_039566865.1). Taxonomy (NCBI): domain Eukaryota; kingdom Metazoa; phylum Cnidaria; class Scyphozoa; order Semaeostomeae; family Ulmaridae; genus Aurelia; species Aurelia coerulea. The sequence goes on along the minus strand of CM076961.1, from coordinate 16,470,799 downwards.
CAATACCAAAATCTGGCACTCAAATAGTTCTTATCATAAAGTGAAACACAATCAAAGGAACATTAACAATAATAACAGAAAAAAAGAAGGTACTTTTTCTTCGTAGCAAAAGACCAATTCATCATCTACTTTGAAGTGAAAAGCATGGTGCAGTCAATAAATAGGGCCAAGAAAAATTGACGCACGCCATTGCTTCTCTGGATTCGTTTGTTAGTGAACATCATCGCGTTGAGATCATCAAATAAAATAGGCTGATTATAAATCTATGAGATCTCATCTTTTATATCAGGTAACCTTTACATCTCACCGTTTACTTTGATACTAAGTTCTATGACACTAAATACATGCTAATGTTGATGGTTACATACTTTGACCCTTGTTTCTGGAGAAGATATACCGGACTAGACTTGCTAAAAGTCTCAGTTTCAATCTCAGACAGTGTAGTAACGGAGGAGCCAAGGGCCGCATATTCAGTCTTTTGGTCCTGAAATGGCGCTCTATCATTTGAACTTAGACCTGGAAAAAGTCAAGAACCAGAAATAAAGCTATTGTTATAGCCTGCGTGCAGACTATACCCAAGGAAAAGGTATAGTCTGCGCAGCGCCGCTCACTGTTGTGTAGTGCGTGCTTCAGCATTTATTTCGCAATGGTGATAACAAAGAAAATTTATTGTTGTAGCAGCCAATAAAATGACTTTCCCTTGAAACAAGGAAGCAATCAGATTTGAAAACGACCATCATGTGATCAAATCTCAGGTTTCACTTTGTTCTCTAGGCAAACTTCATTAGCAACACAATACTCTGGAATTTTAACTACCCTACTGCAGACAATAAACAGACGCCAAGGAGAAAGGGTCATTCAAATGTCATTGAAATAAATAGCTGACGCATACACTACACGAAATTGAGCGGCGTTGCGCAGACTATACCTTTTCCTCAGTTGGGTATTGTCTGCACGCAGGCTACTATTGTTAGGGCTCTGGAAAAAGCAGATTATCAATAGCTAGAAGCATGGAATTAATTTCTACAGAGCCTAATTCTACTTATTCACTGACAAATGTGAATTTAGTAAAACAGAGGATACAAGAATAGATTTCACACCTTCAACATAGCCGACCATAATGTTTTTCTTTCCCTATCTATTTGTATTTGAATGAGTGCAGTCAGGTGTGAAACCTATTTTTCAGAAAGGCAAATCGCTTTGTCTATTCGGAAACCTGAATCGTTTTGTTTCACAAAATTTGCCAATGCCTCTTGCACCTCATTCTGCACGAAACTTGAGTTGAAAGCTTGTTCAGAACTTAGTTTGGTTTGAGTTAAATTGGTTAAAAACAGCCAAAACTTTTTGCATAATCAATCTTCATCTGGTGGTGGTTGATTCTGTCGATTGCGTCGTAAAACTTCACCAGGGCTTGGATAAGGTCGCTGTTGAAATAGAGGTCCATTCGCTGTTGTATCAACACCGGTTTTTACGTCTCTGTCTTCTCGTAATCCCGAATTCCAGTCTCCCCTATAAAATACAAGAACTTGAATATAGGATGCTCTGTAAAAGGTGCACACATTTGAAAAGCCATAAAAAATTAGACACTGGACTGAATGAACTGAAATTAGCTAAAATTGAGTTGAGAGACAACTGACCATTCCATCTATTCATTATTTGTATTTGTGGTACAGGAAAGGAAGATAATGAGCATTACCTCCTGCACTGCCCCCAGTTTACAGCTCAGCGCCAAGATCTCCTTGGTCAAGTCTCAGATGTCGGATATGATGTTGCTAGCATGAACTCAAAGGATCTTTGTCATTTGTTATTATATGGGAACCCAAATGAAAGCACCTTTGTAAACAGAATCATCATAGAAGCAACTATTTCTTTCATCAAAACTTCTGGACGGTTTAATTAAACTTTCTGGAAAAACAGCAGCCTAACCCTTTTTTTTTTCTTTTAGACTGAAGTGCTCCCGGAATTTGCGTGGGCTGTCTCTGCTCATCGCACTGCTGCCTCGGGTGCATCGGTTGGGGGGAGTCTATGGTAAATTGGAAAGTCTTTTTCCCCTCGGGGTTGAATCCCTGAAACTTTGTTTCATTCTCCCTGCCGGTGCGCTCGTGGTTGTGGTTTGGTGGGTGGTGGGCTGTTTGTGCGGGTTTTGGGGGTACTTCAGTTTTACCTTGGCTTTTACTTTGTCCTGATTTAGTGTGCATATGTATCTTATTTTTTTGTTTTTTGTGTTCTATTATTAGTTTATTGTTGATAGTACTTAGAAAATTGTAAGTGGCATTTGTAGTGAGGACCCGGTGACCATGCGTCTTTCCTCGCTGCAAATGCCACAGTAATTTGCATTAACTTGTTGTTTTTAAGTTTTAGATTGATAAAAAAAAAAAAAAAAAAAAAAAAAAAATCTATTCATTCCATCTGTATCATTCCATCTATATCATTTCATCTACACGTTTTTTTTTATAAGAAACTGGTTTATAAGAAACTAGTACTACGATGACCAAAAATTTAAGAAACTCTAGTACTACGCTCAAGAACAGTTAAGAAACTCTAAAACTTTATTTCTGTATGTCTCTCTTATTCTATGTCTCTCTAACAAAGGTACATTCGTCTTTTCTTGACTTTTAACTGCAAAATTGGTAAATTTTTGCCTTGATGTGCATGGCTTCTTTTTGATGACAATGTCAATGCAAAATGGAAGCCCTTTCTAGAGAAGAAGGCTCAACTTCGAACAATACCGCAATTTTAGGCCCAAAAAAATAAGAAACTAATTAAGAAACTTTTAGTACTAAAACACTGAAATTTTCATGCGAAATTAAGAAACTTTTAGTACTAAGTGCTGATCCAAGTTTCTTATAAAAAAAAAACGTGTATCTAGGTCTGGAAAAGCTTCTCTAATAAGCAAGGCTCTTTTGAGATCTAAAAACAGCTCAAGAGGGGGACTACAGGAACACTGTCCACTAGGCCCCCACAAAACACGAGGAAACATGAAGCCTATTCTTATGGTTGATGAACCAAGTTCCGAAAATTGTCCATGAGTTGATTGAACTTAGACTGATTATATGGCCGTAGTTATCGCTATTGAAAGGCTGCCGGACGCTCCTAACTACGACTCATAATCAAACGCCATTTTCTTTAAAGACTATTACTGCCTCGTATCGATAAGGGCCTAGGCAGAATAACACAAACAATTGTGGTTCTCAAATGAAACACATTGATTTGAAAACGTCACAATAAGGGGCCGATTACATGGAGCGGGCTAGCCCGGTTAACCGAGATGAAGGTTTTCATCCGGGATCCCGGGGTCAATAGAATTTACAATGCTTCGTATATTTTCGATTATATGGCAAGCGGGCTGGCCCGGTTAGCCGAGATCCCGTCTGCTGCCTACCGGGGTAGCCCGGCAAAACGGGCTGAGAGTAGCACAATTTTCTCATGTAATCGATTTCAGACCGGGCTGGCCCGGCAAAGCGGGCTGAGAATTCTGCAACGCATGCGCTTTATGAACAGATTATGCTATCATGGCGCCAAATATTTTACAGCCGAGCTGGATTTCTCCATGTAATCGTTTTGGTCATTTCAAGCCTCTTGGGAGAGCCAGCCCGCTTCACCGGGCCAGCCCGTTCCATGTAATCAGGCCCTAAATCAGTAACAAAATAGTACCTACGTACAAAGATAGCAGTTGTCGCCAACTGTTCTCGTGGTATTCTCGTTCGTAAGACCTTGTTGTTCTTTACTTTGTACATGACTGCCTCGTTCAATAGGGGGGCGTTCAAAAGTGAAAAAAGTCAGTCCAAAAATATGCCGTAATATCATGAGTCCCAGTATGAGCGGTCTCGGTTTGGTGTAGTAATCTCGTTTTGAATAGCGATTACTGGGACTCATTGTAATCAGTCTAGAGTGAGCTGACTATACGATTTCTTAAAGAAATTCTTACCTTGGGACATCAGAGTATGCGGCAGGATCCATTGGATCAAGCTCCTCTAAAATGAAAAGAAATTGACGAATATCTTCAGAAAAGACAGATCTCTTACCAGATATTTAGGAAAATTCACACTTGAACTTAAAAGAGGAAATCTTCAACAGTGAAACATTCTGGAGTATGTCAGTAAATATGAATGAAGGATTGAATGAATGAATGAATGAATGAATAAATGAAAAGGGATTAAATAAGATCTATAGACCGGCAAGAACCATAAAATAGCAGTTACTGTGCATTCTTCGTTCATATGTATCTCCCGAAAGTTTCGAAGTCTGGATTGATTTTAAAATCAAGTTGGTATGAATGATGGGGCAAAGATAGCCTGCGTGCAGACTCAGGCTAGGGCAAAGACTGATCTAAAACTTTTCGTCGAATAAAAAATAATAAATTGAAATTTTCATAACTATCTCACATTAAAAACTCCATGATGAAAAACCTTCTTTTGAGTATATGCGCTGGGCGAAATTTTTCATTAGAAGTGACTATTCTCTAGGTAAATGTCATGTGAATCCACAGCAATGCCTACTTACAGAATGTTTTGCAGCTCCTCCAGCATATTTTAGTTTAACCTAAAGATGGAAATCTAACTTCGTGGAAACATAAACTTTTTGCAAGTAGTCATTTTTTTCTGTAAAATTGTGCTCATGCTCAAGGTTGATAAAGCTCACTTCACATGGATAGATTTATTCAGTGGAAATCAGAAATCCACAACAAACAATACCCTTAGCGCATGTGCTCGTTAGTGAGTGGTAGTTAGGTAATATACAGATACAGATACTAAAACTGTAAAGCACATTGGTTTCAAGAAAACTTTGGGTTTCGTTCAAACTTGATTCAGACATGCGTTCTCTTACATATTCACAACAACCCTAACCCTAACCCTAACCCTAACCCTTACCCTAACCCTAACCCTAACCCTAACCCTAACCCTAACCCTGGGTAAAATAAGAATAAAATAGGAGAAAAATGTCGATAACAAATTTCTTACCTCTTTTGTTGTTTTTGCTTTTGTATGGGTTTGTTCTACCCTTATCTCTTTGTACCTATGAAAGTTTTTAAATAAATCATTATTAAAACTGCGTTAAGCAAGGAAAGAATAGCTTGCAAATAACTTTTAATACTTGTTGGAAATCCATTCATATCTCCACCATTCCAAAACATATGGAGAGTTTATTTTTGTCAGCGCAAATAACAAGATGTGACATTCATTTTGAATTTACGGTAAAGACTCTGCACTAACCAGTAGCCTATGCGGGGCTAGCCGTTCTGTTTAAAAACAAACAAAATCTGAAAAGCAACAATCCATCTTCCTTCCACCTTCCATTTCAAACCTCAAGACTCGAAATAGTTTGAAACAAGTGGACGTTCTAGAATTGCAAGATGGGGTCGAACGAATAGCATTGTGGTATAGCTTCAACGAGCAGAGGCTGCTGGTGAGCGCAGATCGAGTCGAGTCTTTATGTTCTCGAAATAAGATAGTTCATCAGAAAACATTCATTTGATCGCATCGTGATTTGACTACGTAGTTAAAGTTAACTCATTCTGCTGTTAAGATATAATGACAACTTACTCAAGTTCTTCTGTGTCGTTTCCTAATCTCGTAATTACTGCCTGAATCGCATTTTCCAAGCCAACATAATCAGCATCACAGCTCGAGCCCCTTTCACCACCATTATTTTGCATCAACGGTTTATGAATGAAGCTTAGCCCCTCCGCAAGCAATCTTTCATTCAAGATGGCGGTACGTTTCGGTTGTATAGGCTTGGAAAATAAGATTCAGACAGTAATTACAAGATTAGACTAGATATAACAACAGTCAGCGATTGCTGCCGATTAGTATTTGTACCAAATGCGGCTGTAGCGAGGTCAATTTTATAGAAATCAATTGAATGGTTACCGCTAAGGAAACGTGTATTATGCTTGAATTTACAGTTGGGTAATGGTTCAAAAGGTAAATGATTTAGAATATTCAGTTACTCTCCTCCGCCGGTTTCTAGTTCCTGAGTCCAAGGCTCTTGGTTCCGTAGTTCTGTAGTCCATGGTTCCGTGGTCCGTAATATTGAGTTCTGCATTGTCAGAAATAAACCTTTGTCGTCCATTGACGTAGTTAGGTAGTTAAGTAGGTAGGAAGAACTCATTATCTTTGTTGTTTGTTGGATAAATGCTCACAAGCCGCGAGCCCGCGAACCGCAGCCGTGAGCTGGCCCGTCTACATAGCCAAACGGCAGGCAGGCAGGCTAATTTCGCTCGCTGATTGAAGAAGAATAGTAAGGCTGCCTTCGGCAGCAAAAACGATAAAGAAGAACTCTAGTAAGTTCCTATTATATATTAATTGCAAATTCAAATCATTATGTCTCCTCTTGTTCATGCTCGCAGTCGTTAGAGAGCCGTCGACTCGTTCGAAAATCGTCAGTCTTACCTTAAGAAGGCTTGGATGTTTTCCTGTTTTTACTTTTGGTGGTAATTTCTTGTCTTCCTCTTTCCTTGATTCATTCGGTTCGTTTTCAGTATTTTCTTCTTCACCAGGGACTGCAGGCTGCTCTGGTGGCAATTGCGACTCTAAAAATTAATTGGATAGGCGGGAAAATAAAAATAACAATAAAATAATAACACCAATTCTTAATTATTTAAAAAGCTTTTCACATTTTGCCATAGTGGGAATGCATGCGTCTAAAATCTATTTGAGAAAGAAAAACATCAACAAAACTGTGTGGTATGCAAATAAACAAAATTCTCCAGGCAGATATTAGATTTACCCAGTGGTGGAAAAAATAGTTACGTTCTTGCGAAGCACCCTCAACCTAAAGTTCTTCCTTCTGATGTTTTATCGATTTTTTCTTGTGCCCAGATTTCAAGACACCATTGAACTACTCCACAACATTGCCTTTTTCAGTTCTTTTCTTCCTTCTTTACTTCTTTCCTTCTTTCCTTTTTATATTTTCAGTGTTCATTTTATTTTTCATCATGTCTCCTTTCCCCTGTCCATTTTTCGTTCTTCTTCACCTGCTCATTTCTTTCTTCCTTTCATTTCTTCCTTCCTCCCTTCCTCGTTTCTATCCTTTTTTCTTCCTTCAGCTTGCTCTTTATCTTTCCCTTTTCCGCTTTGGAGACAAACCAGCTTCCTCCGAAGCTACTTCGCGGCTTCATGCACTTCTTCCACCTCTGGATTTACCCTTCTTCATTCGTTATAAGCAAATAACTTCTCTTAAAAACCACCTTTCGCTTGCACAAGGCGAGAGTTTGCCCTATTAGTTTCGGAGCAACTTTTGCGGCTTTATTTGTTTTGAATTACTGGTTGAGAGAATTTCCTTTGTCTGCCGTCGCTAACGGCTGTGAATTGAGGTGTCAAGTAAAGCAATTGTTTGTGTTACAAAATCTGCCCTCGTTGTTCTGTTATAATCAAAGTTTGATGATTTTTCAAAAGTTTCACTTTCTTGGGTCTTCTGGTAGTGCAACTGTTGATATGATATCTCCTTACCTTTGCCTAGTTGAAATGATGCTGGTAAAGTTATGTCTGCTCTTGGATCTGGATAAAGTGAAAACAAGAACATTTCAGTCAAATAAGCAGAGTTAAAAAATGAGCACCTTAAATTCACGTTTTGACCAATTTTTGGCCACACCAAACCAAAGCTATGTGTGTATCATTGCAATAAATATTGTGTATGTATCATTCGCCCAAATTGAAAATATTCACAAGGTTATAATAGATACAATACAGTAAAAACCTGCACATAAGAACCTAAGATTTTTAACTCATTTCATTATTGTTCTTTCGCAACCACCTCTAAGGGGACCATCATGGAAATAAGGTCAATATGACCTTTTAATGCTATCCCTGCCACTACAATTAGGGGTGTTTTTAACGTATTTAATGAGCATTGTCATCGTATTTTATCTATTCTTTAGCTTTTTAAAATTTGTAAATTCTATCTATTTCTTGTAAATTGTTTTATTTTACGTGGCAAATTTTAACACACATACATAGCCTGTTTAGGTTCTTATGCAATGAGGCACGTCCAGTAATAAGGGTGTAGGGTTCTTGATATACGGAAATATGTGAATCTAAATCTTAGTCAAACTTATTTGCACTCTTGGCCCTATCCATTTCGACCCAATCTTACCCAGTTTACCCATGCAGGCTCTGCCTATCACAGTTCTGTAAGTAATGGTTTGGAGTACACGAAGGAGGTCGATTGGCAAAAATGTTGCATTTATTTCCCAATGAATGAATGAAACCCTTTATTAAGAACCTAGTTAAGATATCAGCCTGAAATGGTTCTTGTTTATTGGGTACAAAATATGTTATTTCAGGCTGTAGGTTCTTAATAGATGAAGGTTCTTATGTGCAGGTTTTACTGTACATCTTTCTGCAATACAATCTTTCTGCATATTTTGGACAACCTTTTCTTTGATCTTATGTTTGAACGTATTAATATTAATATTGTTTGTTGATTTCAACTCAGATGGTAGATTGCTCCATATTTTCGGCCCGATATATGCTAGACATTCTTTGTCCTGTACAACTTTTGCAAAATGGAAATTCATGTTTGAATTTGGACCTTCGCATTGTTCAGCCCTGGTTGACTGGATGGAGTATCTCAGCATTGTAAGCTGGGGCAGTTCCTTTGAAAATGTCATTATGTTAACACAGATACATTGATCTATACTGTTCTTTGTGTGGAGCCAATTTATAGCCTTGCGTTCTGGATTTTCTTCGAAAATATATATAAAAAAATCTGGTGATGACCGAAATGGATATCCTTGAAAGAGATATAAAAGAACCAGCGAAAGAATTAATGTTACAAATAAACTATTCCTTGGAAGAGTTTTTTTTTTTCTAAAGCTGGTCATTACCTTGAGGATGTACCCATGAGACCATATTTGTATGTACATTCCAGAAGTAGCTGTGGCCGCTAATATGGGGAAAAGTTTATTGAAGTTACAATGTGCAAATTTCAGTGAATAAATTCATGTTCAAGTTAAAGCAATAAACATCTTGAAATTTGAGGCTAGTTTCAAATATGCAAAAAGAGTACAATAATAAAGATTTGTTCTATCATATGATACAGTACAGGGCTTGAATTATAACTCGAAGAAAGTTTTAATTATGAAATCAGGGTATCACAATGACTTTAAAATAGGGTAATCTGACGACAAATGATCCAAATTAAGAATGGTTCCTGCTCACAATATCATTTAGATAATAATTTGCAAAAATCTCTCAGTAAAATTTAAACGATAAAAGACAAGTATTTGCATCTCAAGGCAGGTTCAAGTTTCGATGTGTTTCATATAGAGAATATTTTTACAGCACTGGCCTTGTGCACATTAACATGACAAAAATTCTTGAATTTCTACATACTATAATGAGAATTCTTAAGCTATATGAAAAACTATAAATTTTCTGAAGAAGAATTGTTGAGAAACTACAGAGAGTGAGTATTGTAGGCCTGTACTGTAGAAGAAACTACTACACATCGTTCATAACTCAGTGTCTGCAACTAAACGAAATTACCTTTTTGAATCAGGAACAAGAAACCACCCTGGTGGTAAAGGTTTCGCTTCAGTACTCTAAAAAGAGAAATGAAACAAATTTCAAGTGACATCTGAAGCCAATATTGAAGTTTATAGCCCAATGGGGTAATTATTTGACATTGCAGCAAAGGATAGTACCTTGATGGCAAGGCAGGGGCGTTGAGAGGGGGGGTTGGAGGGGGTTAAATTCTGGGGCTCAGTCTTCAAAGGGGCCTGCAGAAATTCACTACCTGTATTGATTATTGCAAAGGAGCGAATTGAGCAATGTATTTTTGCTATTTTTATTGACTTTCATGACAATTGTAAGCCTAAAAGTTTTGTGACCATGACCTCTGTTGACAATTAAATCACTTTGTGTAATACTTTGTAGCTTGCCTGCAATAGAGTTTACCAAAAATTATGAGGAGTAGAGTGACTTAGGATAGGCTGGGCTGATGGATGTTTCCTGTTGAGGATAAGACATGATTTGAACGAGTTGCACTCTTTAACACCTTCAAATTTATTGCAACCCTGACCTGACATCTGATGTAAGACAGAATCTATGGCATCTATTAGTTTCTGATCGTTTGTAGTGTAGTTGTATTTAGTTAAACGTTGCATGTCTTTCTAGATTGGCCATGGGGTAGTCATTGTCTTGCGCTCCCCTTGGTATCATCCCTGTAGTGTTGTATAGTAATTAGGAACGCGTAGTAGCATGTAATATTTATTGTAATATTTATATGAATAGCAAAAAAAAAGACATGATTTAAATGATTCTGTAGATACGGGAAAGCCTTTTGAGTGTGTGCCAATTTCTTACTGATATTTTAATGTCACTGAAAAAAAGATATCCTTGACAAATATGTTATGTACATCCTTTTTTCCAAGAACTTGAGATGGAAGTTTGGGCAATTTCTCAAAAACCGTTAGTACTTAAAAAGGGCCGTTTCCCTCATTTTTCAGGAGTCTAAGGGCGTGGTCATGTAAAAGTTTCCTTGTGGTCCTCTCGTAGAAATCATTCCGAGGCCCAACCCGGCTTCTGACAGCCATGAAACATGGGGTCCTGGACTCAATGAATGATTCAAATATTGCTGTGATCTAACATGCTTGGCACCCAAGATACAAGACACATCTTTCATTGTTTTGGTTGTTACAACAATTATTAAACGATTACGAGGTCCATGCTGGAAAATATTTGGACGGCAGTTTGACGTGCAGACCGAACGCAGTGAGGTCCGTACAAGGAACTAAGGTCCAAATATTTTCCAGCATGGATAAAGTAATCATTTAATAAAGGCTTTATAATATGGCAGAACCATTTGATAACATTGTTTGTTGTATTGTACTTTTCTATTCTGTCTTTGATCCTGTGCATCACTGTAGTTGGTCGTTTCGATGTTAACTACATTGGCATTTTCCTCCGCGCGCACGCACAATAAAAACTTTGCAGACTGGAATAATAATACAGTAGCAATATCAAATTAATATAAACTTAACCACAATCAAAAATAAAACAGAAATAAAATGACAAAAACATAGCAATAATAGCAATAATAAGTAATAATGATAATATTAATCTTTCATATGAAGCTAAAGGAGATTTTTAAATCGAAACGTACAAAATTTTTAACAGTGTTGTTTTTATAATAATCTTTCATATTTATACAGGTTAATTTGTTCAGCAAATGAGAATAACTTTATAAATCAAAGACCTGTATTTTACAAAATAAAAGTTAACATTTACAAGAATAAAAGTTAAAAATTTACGAGCATAAAAAGTTAGATATTACAAGATTAAAAATTGAATGTGATCAACAAAATTAATGATTATCAGAAAAATTTGCATAAAAACAGCCAAAAAAGCCATGTTTTACAAGTGTAAACTTTCATACGATTTCTCATCTTTAGAGAACAATGGTCCATACAAATAGCCAATCAATTGCTTCTATTACCATAGTTTTCTTTGTTTCATTGATTAGGGTTACTTTTGGCATACCTTTTTACTGTTCCCTTTTCCTTTTGCTCCTGCAATTCCCCAGTGCTCTTCACAAAATTTTACACATGTGTGATAAGGATTCCATGCATTGGGACATTCCTTTTTAGCTGTGTCATCTTCTTTTATTTCTTGAGGCTCTAGGAATTATAACAAATTTTCATGGTCAAGATCCACTCACGAAAATTCTTTGGTCTGCATGCTAATTGTTTGTTTGTATTGAAACATTGTAAGCGCCCCAGACTCTATAAGCTCTGCTTCCTCTGGGGTGCATGCAATCATATGTAGTTAGTTTTAACTGATATGATATTTCATGAATCATTATCATCATCATTGTTGTATCCACGAATTTAGTGTTTTGATAAACCGGTTGTCCCAAAAATATGTTTCAATATTCGATTGAAGTTAGTCGAAAGAAGTTATGACTCTGGCAATTTTGACTCATTCTAGTTGCATGCTAGATATTTCAACTTACAGCTTGGCATATGGTAGGAAGAAATTAGTAATCTGAAAATGGAGTTCAGATATGAATATGAGCTCTAACATTTTATGTTCATATAATTATATTGAAGAAACCAGTCAGTGCAACGTACTGTCATCTCATGATTGATAAAACACTTTTCGTTGTTCGTTTAATATTCAGTGGCAGTTGTGCAGACAGAGTAACATGTTTCTTACCCTCTTGCTTTATTAAACCTCTCTTCTGCAGTCGAGCTTGCAAGGCGGTTGGCAGTGGCATTGTAGGAAGGGACACTTCTTCTTCAAAGACAAGCTGAAAAGCAAAATCTGCAAGTAGGCCAATTTGCCTCGATTTCAATGTTCATCGTGTTTGATACCGAGGCAACCGCGTCTTTTTGAACAAATGCCCTTGGCCCTTTCTGCTTCCAGATGGATCTTTTATTTCGCCTGTCTTTAGCCCGCTTCGCTCGCAGGGGCCCTCATTTCGCAATTTTATCCCTGAGCCTCAAAAACCTCTCGGCAGCCGTGCCAAAAACCAAAAGTTTACTTCAAAGTTTGACCGAACACTAAGAAATACTCCTGACTTAAAATTTTGTCATCTTTCATCTTTAGCTTGACTTGCCCCAAGTCTGTTTTGTCAACTGTAATCAGTCTACCGAAAAGTATATTACAAAATATTATTTCGTTTTTCACTTTTCCCTTCAATTTTTCTTTGACGAAACAGACTTGGGGCAAGTCTAATCTTTAGCATGCGCTACGAAATTTACAAAGTTATAAAAACTGGTCCGAAAAAATAACGCTAGGAAGAAGCACAATCGTCACTTTTTGCGTTTCCTGACCACAGGACTTCAGAGTTCACAGACTTCACACGACTTCTTTACAGACTTTAGAGAAGGCTATCTTTTTTAACACATAATCAATGGATAAAACATGTTTTCTTATTTTCTTAATATATAAAAATATCAATTGCCAAACAATTTCATTGGGACACACTGGAACAGGGAAACACAAATGCAGAACATGCTGAAGATATTTGTCACCCAAGGTTAAGGTTCTTAGTGGGCAAGCTGCGATTTGTCACTCTCTGAAAATTCAAGTAAGCGGAAAATATGGATCCACAATGCAATGCAAAATATTACTGGGCGAAACATTTTCCATGTAATGACAAACTGATATTTACAAGCTTTTGACCGTAGTAGAGGAAGGATGGAATTTCACCTCGGGGAAACGGGCCGAAATTTCAACCCGGTGGATCCACAATGCAGTGGTTAAACTGATACAAAAGTTCGACTTCGGTTGGCTTGTCTGTTAGTTTAAAAACTGCAATGTCAATGTATATTTTCTGCTCAAGCAAAATTAATTTTCAGACAATTAATCTATTACAGCATCAATCCAATGGGTTCAGATCCCTCGTTTTAAATCCACAAGAACACGGACCAAGTATCCTAGAAGAGCAAGCAACGCAATTTCATTTTCTCAGTAAATTTTTTAATATCAGCTTCCCTTGCTTTTGGGTCATTCCATATAATTTGAACAAAGGCATGTCAAGTCATGTTCGAGAATCGCCCTCAAATTTTTTTCATGTAATTGTTACCTAAAGACGAGGTTGACTTTCAAATTTCAGCTTCATAACTTGAACGGTTAATTTTCTATGGCTGATTGAAGTTTTTAAAGACAGCTCGATCAAAGATGAAGTGACACTTTCAATGATTTTTAATTTCAATTACAGGACTCTGTAACAAATTCTGTTGAGTGAAAATCATTTCAGATGCAGCATATCATCAGCAAAAAGAATTTTTTTGCAAGTCGAAGCTCACAACCTTGTGTAGGTGCTTATCAAAATCCTGCTATGATAATGAAAAATTCTGAATTAAGCCACTTTGGAAGGAACTTGCATGAATTTTCCTGTTAAAACGGCAAAAGCAAATTAATTACAAATGATACTCTTGTGCTACCATGCTGTTAGAAGTCAGAATAAAATAAATAAAAAATTCCATGAGCTTCTACTTAAAAGAAAATTAGATATCAAAATGGCACAAACTTGTATGTTTGTGCAATTTTAGCAGATTTGAAAAATATTTTACAAATTTTGGTATGAATAATTCCAAATTGCTTCGTCACTTGTTAATGTATACTAGTTGAAGTTTGCCTAGACTGAATATTTTTGATTGAATCCACTTTCTAGTCAGTGAATTTGCCTTTTGAAAGTAGCTCAGACACAAAAATGGCCGATATGGGGCATGTTCAGTGGCTGCAAAATGTACCGGTCAGTAATGTCAGAGTCTTGAGAATTTTACAACCAGTTGTCTACTCTGTTACCTTCTGCTGACAAGAATTTCATGGTTCAAATGGAATTTTAAGGCAGTAATTAAAATATTTTTGACTGCCTGTTTGTCGAGAAGTTGGTAATGTTGTGGAAACTCTCTTCAGTTGGAGCAAGGTCAAAATGTCATGAAATCATCATTGAATAAGGTGAATGCAAAGCTTCACTTACCTTCAAGGATTAAAATGCAGAGATATGTCTCAAATATTGGGTTCCCATGAATTTAAGGGGGGAGGGACATTAATCATGTAATGTAAATACATAACTCATTGACCGAATAAACTTATCAGTTATTCTACAAAGGAGTCACAGAAAAGATCTTTGGAGAGAATGATCTATTGGGGATATGAGGCAGTTTCTTCTAGGTCAAATGTTAGCCTTCAACATGAATTTTAAAATGTACAACTAACTTGCAATTTGTCAGTTGATTGAAGATCAGGAAACGTTCTAGTGGGCAAAATTTTGAGACACAAAACGAAACTCAGTGAAACTTTGATTTGATAGAACTTCAAATGGTAGATTGAACAACAACGTTCAGGAACTCAAAAGCTGAACAAAAGTCATTTATGCACGAGTGTCTAGAACCGAGTCACCACATCTTTTATCCCTCCAGTTGTAAAGTTGTACTGTCTTCCAGCCGAATTGGATGTTGGAGGAACTAACAAGCTGATAATGTGAGCTGTTGGGACCCAGAGATGATGATTTCATGAGATTTTGACCTTGCTCCAACTGAAGAGAGTTTCCACAACATTACCAATTTCTCGACAAACAGGCAGTCAAAAATATTTTAATTACTGCCTTAAAATTCAATTTGAAGCATGAAATTCTTCTCAGCAGAAGGTAACAGAGCAGACTACTGGTTGTAAAATTCTCAAGACTATGACATTACTGACCGGTACATTTTGCAGCCACTGAACATGCCCCATATCGGCCATTTTGGTGTCTGAGCTACTTTCAAAAGGCAAATTCACTGACTAGAAAGTGGATTCAATCAAAAATATTCAGTCTAGGCAAACTTCAACTAGTATACATTAACAAGTGACGAAGCAATTTGGAATTATTCATACCAAAATTTGTAAAATATTTTTCAAATCTGCTAAAATTGCACAAACATACAAGTTTGTGCCATTTTGATACCTAATTTTCTTTTAAGTGGAAGCTCATGGAATTTTTTATTTATTTTATTCTGACTTCTAACAGCATGGTAGCACAAGAGTATCATTTGTAATTAATTTGCTTTTGCCGTTTTAACAGGAAAATTCATGCAAGTTCCTTCCAAAGTGGCTTAATTCAGAATTTTTCATTATCATAGCAGGATTTTGACAAGCACCTGCACAAGTTTGTGAGCATCGACTTGCAAATAAATTCTTTTTGCTGATGATATGCTGCATCTGAAATGATTTTCACTCAACAGAATTTGTTACAGAGTCCTGTAATTGAAATTAAAAATCATTGAAAGTGTCACTTCATCGTTGATCGAGCTGTCATCAAAAACTTCAATCAGCCATAGAAAATTAACCGTTCAAGTTATGAAGCTGAAATTTGAAATTCAACCTTGTCTTTAGGTAACAATTACATGAAAAAAATTTGAGGGCGTTTCTCGAACATGACTTGACATGCCTCTGTTCAAATTATATGGAATGACCCTTTTAAAAATATCAAATATAAGCTTAAAAGGAAGAAATAAGATCATAGATTTTCAACTCAATGTCACTCCTCACTGGGGCAATCTCTGGCAAAATGACCCGCCTCTCCGCAGTGATAACATTTGTCGCTACTTTCACTGGTGCAGTCGCGGGCGAAATGACCCTTCTTATTGCATCGGTAGCACTGGACCGATGACCGGCTGTTGTCGGAACCCTTTTTGGGGCAGTCACGTGCGAAATGGCCAGTCTCATAACAATAATAGCATTCATCTTTGTTGTCTTCAGCAAACGGGCAATTCCTTGCAATATGACCATGACCTTTGCAACGGTAGCACTTATCACCTTCGTCATCCTTACAGTCTCGAGCCATGTGACCTGCATTGCCACACTTATAACATTTGGCTGAGTCGCTTCGGCTTGAGCCGGAATTTGATGGGTTGGGGCAATCACGAGCAATATGGCCTACAGTATTGCATCGGTAGCAGAGGCGCGTGTCTTCCAACTCTTCGAGACCCTCTTCAGTGCAATTCTTTGCAACATGGCCACTCTTTTTGCATTTGTAGCACAAGATGTCATCACTTCCATCACCACTCAACGGACAGTCCTTGGAGATGTGTCCGGAGGCACCACAGCGGTAGCATGTTTTTTCTGAAATAACAAAATATCAAAAATGAACTTTTTCGTCTTTACAATTTTTTCATATTGATTTAAAAATTTTTTAAACTACAAAATAGATACTTTTGCATGTACCAGCCACAGCGGAGAAGGACACCAGGTCATCTGGTCTCCACTTTGGCTGGCAGTTACAATTAAACTATACTAGATATAAAGAAAATGAACAAAAATAAACACATAAAGGGAGAGGGGTTGCTGTATTGTGTCATGACATGATATTCTATGAGTTTAAAGTACTCCCCGAAGTCTGGCACAAAAATTACAATTGATTCTAAACTGATAGAACTATGAAAATTTTGATGTCAAAATAAAATACCAGATGATTCAAGACATTGTCCCGCTGTTTGAAAAACCATTCCAGCAAAAGTAGTTTCTCCATTATCAAAAATTACTTTTTTAATACCTAAATGATTGATGTATTTTGCTGTAGTTTTTGGCAATTTTCAAAGTGGTAGTCCCTGGGAAAATATTTAAGCAATTGTTCATTTTACTCAAGGAATCCTGGTATGCTTTTACTTTATTTTCACTTGTTTCCTTTACGATATTACTTGAAAGGTGTTTGGAGTAACACCGAAATATCAAAAAAGCTTCAAAAACTTCTTATTGAAAATTTCACGGGGGTAAAGAAAGTACACATTGTTGGGGAACTGGTAAAATTGCCTGAAAAGAAAAGCTTGTTTTCATGATTTGAAAGCTCAAAACTGCTTGCTTGCAGTGCAGAGAGAGAAACTGTTTTCAAGAGAACCAACAGAGATAAAAGCCCCGCACAATTCCTAGCAGAATTTGATTCATTTCAATCCATTCCATATACTTGGTCCAGAACAATTTCAAACATGCAAAATTTTTGGTAAAACAATTTACTTACGCATTAAGTATCATTATTTTGCTCAACATTTAATGCAAAAGAGAGGAGATTTCTTACCCCAAGTAGGAGTAAAATGGGCAAGGCAAAAATTTAATAAAGGCCACAAAATTCTTGATTCCAAGATTTCCCTTGCTTAAAGGCATCAAGTCCGCATACATAGCCTGCTCATGCCCAGTCTTCGTAATATGAAAATGGGCCGCGTGCGGCATTTCGCACGTCTAGGTTAGTTTAGGCGTGCGATGGCGTGCGATACGAAAGTGCTAACTTTTATCATCATGATTTCGATTATTTGTTGTTTTTCATTCTTCTTCCCAAGAAATATGGGTTGGTTTCAAGATGACCTTTCATATCGTAAACTACCGTAAATTATGAAAGCTGATCGATAACGGCGTTTTATTGCCCTCAGATATAAGCTTGTGAGGGTGATCACCCCCAATATAGCGTCGCTTTTTTCGAGTGTTTTTTGCTCTTTATTGATAAGCTTTCAATACGTTGTTCTTGCATCGGTGAATGCTCTCTTCCACGAGACTTATGGCTTATTTCCCTGTCGAGAAGAGAGAAGGCAGGCAAGAAACTGCCGTGCCACTAAAGTTAAGAAAAATATTTCGTCGAGTGTGTATTTCTCTGTCGTACTGCCTTTCTAGTTAGGGAAAGGTCAAAGCAGTTAGGCCATCCAGTTTCCTGTTTTCCCGTTTAATAAAATGTGGACTTAAATTAGGTTTCAAGTCTAATTCAAAACAAATAAAGATTTCACAAAAGTTATTGACAGATTAAAGAAGGTGATTAAGTAGCGAATATACGCTCTAGAAAAAGCAACCAAACCTTTTAAGGCATCTAAAGTTTATTGGAGAGTTTACGCAAACTCCTAGTTGGCCCATGAGCGATAGGACACCAAGTGTGTGCCACCTTAACGTTATTTTGGTAGCGAGTCACCTTAATCAATTGTTTTTAGTGTTTTTGCCTATTTTTACTTGGTAGTGAGCCACCTTATCGCGGTTTCGCCATTTTGAAATTTTTGGTAGTGAGCCACCTTAAGTGCAGATCCACCTTAACCGTAAAGCAAAATGGCGAAACCGCGATAAGGTGGCTCACTACCAAGTAAAAATAGGCAAAAACACTAAAAACATTTGATTAAGGTGACTCGCTACCAAAATAACGTTAAGGTGGCACACACTTGGTGTCCTATCGCTCATGGTTGGCCTACTCTAGAGATGCACTGCAGAAAATCCAGAGAAGGGTTTTGTGTCAAAGTCAGATTAAAGTGAGTATTATTCATCATTTTCGCTCCCTGATTCTTGACGACGTTAACACTTTGGTTCAACTAGGAACAACATGAACAAAGAAGAGAGAACGATGATAGACCCACAAAGAAACTTTTCTATCGCAAAATACAACAGATTGGCGAGATTATCAAAGACAAGTCTATCCTCCGCATCTTGCCGTAAAGAGACCGAAGCGCTATGCAGCAAAATCGAAGCATCGAGTGATGAATGAAGGATAAATTTCAAATTCTAAATAAAAGGAGGGCTCTGTTTTTTGCGACATTGTTTGTGATTGAAATTTTATGGAATTCGGTAAATTTTCAGGTTTGCCCGTGCGACGTTTCGCACGCCTTGGACAATTTAGGCGTGTGCGGAGGCGTGCGCGTGCGATCGCACGCCTCATATTACGAAGACTGCATGCCCAATATCACATCATCATCAAATAAAGGCTGTAATCACTATTGAAAGAGAATAAGCAAGGATTAAGAAATCTTTGTTCCAAACTGCTATAGATGCTACCACTATTGTGTGATAACAAAGGGCCATCAGCAGTTTGTCAGCAAAAATTCAGGACAGCGTCAATGCTTGTGATTTCATATGGTATAGATGCCTTGAAGTTCCCTCCTTGATGTCATGAACGTGACTTGAAAATTCATAATCTAGCTTTAGCTAGCCATCAAAATTTGGTTGGGTCAATTTGGGCTCTCCGAAACATCAGGCTTTTTGTATTGCTTGGTAAGAACTCTCTGTTTCAAACATTTCAAAAGCCAATTATTTGAAAATCCTGTGTTTCGAAAGGGCTTATGATAATTTACCAAACTTTAAAAGGTTTGAAAGCAGGCCTTTGCGTTTTACGCGGGCGATCGCCCTCACCCTCGCCAGCGCCCTCGCAATATGTTTTACGTGGGCAATTGACTGCCCTCGCAAAAACGTATTTCGCCCGAAGCTCCAACAGGATTTCGTTTACAAAAGACTTTTGGAACGAAGCCGTCTTGATTTAAATTTGTTCCTTCAGTCATCACTCGGTGCTCATGTTATTTTACAGAATAGCTTTCTTAACATAACTTTGTTACAAAATCGTTCTCCAGTTTAACATTCTGCAGCCTTTCTCTGCCCCGTAGATCAGGCCTGCTACAAGTTTGAGTAAAGTTTTCTGACAAAATTTTAATGGAGACTAACTTGGTTGTTTTGTTTCAAGGGCTTACATCCACTACTCTAATTGCCTTCTCTAATCTGTTAATGACTTCTGTAGAATCTTTATTTATCTTGACTGGGGCTTCACACTCAATCAAGGGAACAACAGGAAAGTGGCTGGCTTAACTGCTGTGTGACCTTTTGCTAATGTAGCAAAAATAATGGAGCAACAAAGAAGAACGTTGCAAACAAATGGAATAAAATCTTCTTGTAACTTTGCATCAAAAAATGTGTAGTCTGTTCGACTGGACTCTTTTCTCTCTGGTGAAGTGAACATAAATGAGACAGTCCAAGTTGCAAGAACAAGACCTTGATGGAAGCTTTCATTGCTTATCAGTAAAAACAAGTAAAAACACGAGACTATTTTAAGTTTAAAAGGCAAAAAGGCCCAAATTTTAAACAAATTTGAAGCTTTGAAAGGCCCAAATCAATCCTACCCAGTTTTACTCCAGCCGACCCAATACCCCTGCTGACCCTAGTTGTCCATAAATGCAAATTAACAAATAAAATTCAGCTACAATGACATTTTGTGGAGAATCTGCTCCTTCCTAATTCCTAAAGCCAAACTTGGACTATGGGGTCTGCCCTGTGCCCTCCTCCTTCCATGAGATGAATGAGATTAGACTAAATTCTCACTCACAGATTTTTATGAATGAAATCAACCAAAGTGGTCAATCAATCTATATTAATTCAAATCAACTTTGGAGTGAACTTTCAAAAATACTGCAATATATATCATACTTCACAACTGGACAAATCGAACTGCAATACCACAAGGAAGCACTCCTTGATCTGATGATATGAGTCATGCTGGTACTTTGCCTGATTTTCAACGACATACCGTACCTGGTATGGTAGGCCCAGTCAACTGGTATATTGCTCCCGTTTGACTGCAGCACAGCACGGCTTTTAGGTGGCAACGAATACATTTCAGTTGTATGTTTTTACGTTATTTCACACCATTTCAACCAGTAGTTATCCCACGGGCGATTCTGTAACAAGTATTGGCTTATGATCGCAAGTTCTTGGCCCTAGGCCATCAGTTAGATTGCGACCAGTCGACATTTTGTAAATCGTAGTTGGCCTAAGCATGGCAGCGTAAAAAGATGTCGTTAAAAGAGCAGATACGTTACCTGTTGCATTACAGTTTCTTGATATATGGCCGGACTTCCCACAGTTATAACAATCAGGCATCTTTGCTTGTGTACGGTTCTTCAAAGCATGTCAGTTGATCAGGAAATATCGATGGTTGCGTTCACAAGACACCACGCTCGCAAACCGACATGGAAAAGGACGATCGCCCAAACATTCGCGGAACGTAGAACCACGTGCGACTCACTGGTATGGTGTGCGGTCATGACCCCAACCCGGCCAATGGTCCCTGTGACGTAGTATTGGCTAGAAATTCGAGGGAGAAGGGGTTGTGAGGGGGCAATTCATTCCAAAAATAGCCTGCGAGATTTTGTTTTTTTCAAAGTCCCTCTAATTTTGCAAAGATGTTTGAGAATTTTTCAATCCTAGATTTTTGTAGAAAGCCGCAGAAGTTGCCATGAAACTCAGGGTAGCTAGCTCACTCATTGTGCATTCCAGAGATCGTTTTTGACAGCAAATATAAACACATATCGAAAGAAGAAGGATACATCTAAAAACTTCTGCCTCAGGCATTTTATTCATTTGATGCAGAAGCCAATTTTGACTTTGGAGGTGATTCAATTCTCGTCCTTTTCTAGGTGTAATCATGGGTTCGAGGAAACAATATTTTGTTTCTTCGAACGAAATGTATAAATAAATCATACCTGTGTCTTTATTCTTGTTGTTTTTGCCTGCAATTTATGCTCAAATCTCAAATCAACTCCCAAATTCAAGTCTATGCAATGGCCTAAAAATCTGTGTCCTGTAAAAGTGAGGCTGTCCCCGTCCGTCACCGCAAACCGCAAACGAAATCAGAAACGAGGACAGCCTCACTTTTACAGGACATGGATTTTTATGCCATTACTTTTTTATTTGAAAGGTATCTAGGTCTAGGCTAAGATGGCCTCTCTAATTACATACAACAGATAAAGCTATAAGATGAAACTAAGTTATTACAATATCAAATTAGCTACAAAACAAAGAAACCAATTTAAATTGTCCTTTTCCTACATAATAACAACATAACAAATACAATCTTATTTACACGATGTTAATTATAGGCATTGAGTCATGGTAAATATAGACTTGCCCCAAGTCTATCTCTTCCGCCCGTCTACCGTTCCCATTACGGTAGTTCCTGGATCCACCATTTCCTGGATCCGCCATTCCAACATTCCGTCCAGAGAGCTCGGTATGATCTATTTATACATTTTGTTCAAGGAAACAAACATATTGATTCCTTGAACCCATGGTGTAATTAAAACACTTACTGCCCAGCTCCTGTACGAAAAAAATAAACGCCCAAGACAGAAGTTTAGATGTATCCCTCTTCTTTCGATATATGCACAACAAGCCAGCTGGCGACCTGAGTTTCAGGGCAATTTTTGCGGCTTGCTTCTTTTTCGTTTATGAATTGACCAACCGGGCATGGAATTCCCTTTGTCTGCAAGGACAAATCGCTTTCTATCCAGGTGTCAATAAAAAGTAGCGGGTCCTATTGTACCGGGTGTCCCAAAAAAGTACTCCTGTTTACAAAATCACCAAAAATTGATTATGAAACCTTCGACAAAATTGTCTTTTTGGGTTGTTTTGTAAAAGACCCAAAAATATTCATAGATGATAAAACGTTTGCTTTTGATACAGCAAGGTAGAAACATTACACGTTGAAAAACCTTATTTTGAGCTATAGTTTTCAAGCAAAATACTCAATCTTGCCTAAGAGTCCAAATTTTCAGATTTTTTATCATCATTGAAATCTCCAATGATAGTGCGCATTTCTTTCTGTCATTTATGACCAAACTAGAAGCCTTACACGCACAAAGAAGTTGATCCGGCAATCATCAGTGCTTTTTTGAAGTATGATTCAAAATCCGGTAGCCCTAACAAGCTAGTTTACTAATTTTTAAAACAATTATAAGATCAGCTATATCTTGGAAATAATTTGGTCCTTAATCTAATTCACAAAATAAGAAACTTGAAGATCGGCCGAGCAATCAAATTTTGGTGACTTTTCAAACGGGAGTACTTTTTTTGGAACACCCGGTAGCCCCGGGGGGGGGGGTACTTGACTAGGGAAGTGACGGGGGTGTGCGGAAAACCTCTCCACACCCTGCACCCTGTCGCATAAAAAATAGGCCAAAAGTATACCCTGTCGCATAAAAATTTTGCCTCTCAAATACAGTGTAGAACGCAATTTTTGCTTGTGATACCCTGTCGCATAAAAATTTTGCCTCTCAAATACAGTGTAGAACGCAATTTTTGCTTGTGATACCCTGTCGCATAATTTTTTTACCTATTATAATACCCTGTCGCATAATTTTCGCTAGAAAGTGACACCCTGTCGCATAATTTTTACCGCAAAAGGACACCCTGTTGAGCGGCACATCCCGTCAGGTCAAGTATGGGAGTGCCCCCCCCGGGCCGGTAGCATCATCTGTTGTCGGTGTTTTTCCAAAATTTGCCCTTACTTGAATCAAGAAAAGGGTGAAATCATTTTGATCTAGCGACAGGAACATGACTTGCCATGAAAAAGGAGGTCTTGCCTCCGTTGTAACAACACGTGAAAAAACCCTTTTCAGGATAGAACATTTGAGGGATGAGAAATACCAAAGAAAATGATTCTTAAATTTCATTTTTATTTCAAAAACGAGCGCGCCTTGATGGATATGAGTTGTGTTTGCATATTCTAAAATCAATTTATTCAAATATTATCAATCATTTTCCTTTATAATTTGGGCGTCTCTTCTCTGCGAAAGCTTTGAGTCCTTCAATTCTATCCTCTGTTGGTACAATCTGCAAGACCAAAACAAAACATATTGCTAATGAGCATTCTTGTCTAAAAATGAACTCTACCGGGTGAACCAGAAAAAAGTTCCCAAAAACTCATAGCATCAAAAGTACTGGATAGATTCCAATGAATCAGTATTTGCTTCACAGCCAAAAGATCGAAGTATTTTTGTGATTTCTCTCGCCTTCTTACGAGCACTGGCAAAATTGGTAAATTCAAGTTTAGAAAAACTTGATGGTTGCAAAATGACTGAAAAAGGCCTAAAATACTTGATCAAATCATAGAGGATTCCTCGCTCAGACCAACAGAGAAAATGCAATTTCTCATGGGTGAGAGATATCGTCCGCACATATTTTGCTATGGGATTGAAAATCTTTAGTATCTGTTTAAGAATCTATGTCTTACAACTCTTGAGTGAGGTGAAACGCCCGTGCATATTGTTCTGTGTGAGGAGAGTCCTAATGATTTGATCAAGTGTTTTAAGGCCTTTTTCAGTCATTTTGCAACCATAAAGTTTTTGCAAAGTTGAATTTACCTATATTTGCAGTGCTCATAAGAAGACGAAAAAAATCACCAAACTAGAATTTGAATCATTCAAATCTATGAAATACTTGTAGTTCTACGAATTTTCACCCGGTAGAACAGAAAAAATTTATCATCCATGATGAAAAACGCATGAAACAAAATAATTTGAACAACTTGAAAAAAAACTAAATTTGACAGGTTTCAAATGCTCTGATGGAGACCATCTATGGACCTCACCAAAATAACTTTGACAGTGACATCAATATATTGGCTGCAGTCACACTACTGTATTTCCCGTTATGATGTGAATTTCTTCATGTTCTTGCAATTCATTTTCATAACCAGAAAGCACGGCAACATAACGGTACAACAACGCCCGGTCATACAGTGATGTGATGTATCATGTGACAGCTATGCAAGGCTGCGATTGTTGAGTATAAGCTCCCTGGGGAAGTAATGTCTTTTCGCTGTGACAACTCTTTTCTGTATAAATGTAGAAATGTAGTTGACAAATCCTACTTTCTTGCGACAAACTTTTCTTGACATTTCTCGCGCGGCGTTTGTAGTATCGCGCGACATTTGTCGCCTTGTGGAAACCAGCGACCTCTTATTGTCTAAAATTCCGCCCGCTCGGAAAATTCCACTTACTGGAAATTAGCCTTAATGCAGTATGAAATTAGGCAACCCTTACAAATAGAGTTGCAATGCATGGCAGTTACCCATGAGCCCTTACAGGCAGTCTGTCGCACTCGTCACTGGTTGTAAATTGTAAAAGGGCATTAAATATTCGTATGACAGTAGAACCAGAAAGAATTGGAACGTGATCGTCTTCAATTTTACCGTCGTGAAAATATCCAGAAAGGATGTAGGCAGCATAACGGTATTGCTTATTGATCGGGAGCTATTGTTCAATTAACCAATCACGAATGGGACAGATGCCTTTACAGTACAGCCTATAAAATTCAATAAAAATTTCTCACCTGCGCGTAGCAAGCTTTTTCGACCGCCATCCCATGATCAATGTCACCCTGAAATATAATAGTTGATTAGTTTAGAGTAATTATTTTAGTTCTCGTTAATATACCTGATGACCTCGAAATATGGTACCAGAAAGAAACATCAAATCAAATCGAGTGGATAGGGCCAAACAGTGATAAAAAACATGCAATTTCTTGGTAAACAATTGTTTGAATATATGCTCCTTTTTGCTCTTGAAACTATTTCTAGAAGGCACAACGAGCGAGCTACCTGGGTACCGAGCTACCTTAGAAATACACGGACAACAGATGATGCTACAATATGACCCACTACTTTTTATTGACACCTAGATACAAAGCGATTTGTGCTTGCAGACAAAGGGAATTCCATGCCCGGTTGGTCAATTCATAAACAAAAACAAAACAAGCCGCAAAAATTGCCCTGAAACTCAAGTCGCTAGCTGGCTCATTATGCATTCCAGAAATGGTCTTATGAGCACATATGGAAAGAAGGAGGATATATCTAAACTTCTGCATAGGGCGTTTATTTTTTCGTAGAGAAGCTGAGCAGTAAGTGCTTTAATTACACCTAAAAAGTACGAGAATTAAATCGCCTCCAAATTGGCTTCTGCACCAAATAAATAAAATGCCCGAGGCCGATGTTTTTAGATGTATCCTTCTCCTCTCGATATGTGCTCACAACGAGCGAGCTAACTACCTGGGTTTCAGAGCAACATTTGCGGCTTGCGTTGGTTTTGTTTATGATTTGACTGACCAGGCACAGAAATTGCCTTTGTCTGCAATCGCTAATCACTTTGAACGTAGGTGTCAATCAAACTGGTGGATTCTATTATAACGTCATCTGTCCTTGTTGTCTGGCATTGCTTGCTTTTGCTGTTTGCTACTCGTATATACAAATAAAAAAAATCGCAACCCTGTCAAATAAACAAAATCCACACGAAAGATCTTTAGATTTGCCCTTCTTCTTTCGTTATAAGCACATAACTTCTCTTAAAAACCACCTTTCTTGTGCACAAGGCGAGAGTTTATCCTACTGGTTTTGGAGCATTACTAGTTGAGAAAGTTTCCTTGGAACCCGGTATGATTTAGGGAATGGCCGCTAAGGGGTGGGGGAAGAAGAGGGTCTCAAGTTAGGGGCAAAATGCCGCTAAAGGTTGTGAAAATCAAATATCAACGGCCCATAAATTTTGTAAAGGAACTTCTTACCTGGATGCCTTCATTGATTGCCTTCTTTGCCATTCTAAGTGCAACAGGTCCTTGTGGCAATATTTCCTCGGCTAATTGTATTGCTCGGTGGTAAGCGGCATCACCATTTTCATTTTGAGCAACAGCATAATCAACTACGCCATAATTAACCGCATCTTGACCTTTCAAAGCTCTTCCTGTGAATATCAATTCCTTTGCTTTCGATAAAGGGATAAGCCTTGGCAGTCTCTGCGTCCCACCTACAAACAAAAATTGGCTATACAATCGCAAAAAAATTAAACAGGAAAATCATGATATAATTATGTTTCCTCACAAAATTTATTCATTTATATTAGAATTATATTAGACACACTTGATCTTTTCATCGCACAAAATGGTTTCTTAATTTTGTATATAAGGATTTAAACGCTTCGTACATAAAGTTTCCATTTGTTTAAGGCTACGTACGCTTACGTACGCTTAAGGTGGATCTGCACTTGAGTTGGCTCACTACTGAAAATTTCAAAATCACGAAATAGCGATAAGGTGGCCCACTATCTAGTAAAAGAAGTTAAAAACATGCAAAAAGCTTGTGGCTCGCTACTGATAAAACTTTTACAGTGATACACACTTGGTGCCCTATCGCTCATGATCAAATCGATTGTACAAATGAAGACACGTCGCCTTCTTTTGTTGCATTTTTAAACTAGACGCTACATATCCGTAATTTTTTTCCGAGATCTGGAACGAGAAGTTGCCTCACCAGCTCCTGGGATGATTGCAAGTTTCGTTTCTGGAAGACCAATCCTTGCATTATCAGCAGAAACTCTCATGTCACAAGCCATTGCCAATTCAAGTCCCCCTCCCAAAGCATGTCCATCTATAGCAGCTATGGTTGGGATTGGAACTTTGCTGAACTCGTGAAATAAGTCTCTGGCCATTGCAACAAATTTTGGAATATCTGCCTCTGTCATCTTTGCTCGCTCTTTCAAGTCAGCTCCAGCGCAGAAGACACCTGGAAAAAACAGCGATCGAATGAGAAAAGCAAACATTATACCAGGTGATTGAAAAAAAGCAATCCCTGCAGAGACATAGGAACCGGGGGGGCACTGGGGGCACGTGCCCCCTCAAGATTTTGGAATAAACAAAGAAGTGCCCTTTCATTTTCAGGAAGTGCCCATTCAGCTACAAGAAATGAGTGCCCCGCCAAGTTTGAGTTGCTTCCTACGTCCCTGAATCCCCGTTTGAAAGGCCACTACTCCCTGGATATCAAGGCAATAACAAGTTAAATTTCACAAATTTAAACACAATTTTGAAGATACCACAAATACTATGTGTCCGACAAAAGATGGTATTAAAGATACGGAACACTTCTTGTTGCTTTGATGTACAGAGACAAGACCTCCTCGCTAGAATCTATGCATAAGTACGACCACTTGGATATGTAAATCTTGCAAATGAAGCTTTGTTACCACTTTTATTGTATGGCGATAAAGATTTTCCCAATGCACTGAATAGACATATTCTTGAGCTAACGCTACATTTTATCCATGAAACTGGTCGATTCGAGTGAATTTCTGTAGTCATTTGTCCATCCCTTCATAAGCCACCCAATTTTGTAACTCGTTTGTAGGAATTGTCGTGCAGTTAAAGTAGTTTTTGTCTTTTATTACCTCTATTTAATGGCCTCGGGGTATACACAGCCTTTTGGTCCCTGGGGTGGATCGTCCTCGTAGTATTTTAGAGTAATTTTGTATTGTAAAATTTTATTTGGAATTTCAAAAAATAACATTGGCTGGTACATCATTGAACCGTGAACATGTTCAAATCCATTTCCAAAAATTTACCTGATTGAAATCAGCCACTCCGTTCTGGAAAAATGAGGGATTTTCTCAAGATAGCCCTTTCAAAAAACGTTCAAAGCGTGCTTAAGATCACAAACAAATTTTCCCAATATCTGTGCCTTCCAGTAATGACTTCAACACGTTTCAGCATTTGCTATCCGCTTGGGATGGTGAAATTTCCCAGAATGACGTTGCTATGCTACCACTACCAGAGATGATACTTTCATCCCCCCAAAAGGGATAGCACGTGCTGAAGTATGTAAAAGTCATTGGTGTAAAGCAGGAAATTTGGTCGAGATTTTAGGCATGTTTTGAATGTTTCTTGAAGGGGCTTTCTTGAGAAAATCCCTCATAATTTCAGAACGAAGTGGCCGATTTCAGTCAGGTAAATTTTAGAAATGGATTTGAACATGTCCACCATAAAGGCAAGAAATATCCTCCAAGTTTGACGCACTGTGGTTCTATTTATTTATAACAGAAAGGCGAACTTAAATGTGGAAATTAAATTTTTCGAAAATTTATCATTTCGTTCAGGTGACTGGCGATTTTGCTTGGAAGGCGTTTTCGGAAGAGCTTGAAAAGGACAAGGGGTTACACTCAAATTTTGGAGGTATTCAGCTTTAAAATGGTAGCAATTGCATCAAAGATAAACCATGCAAATGCGAGAGACTAATGTGTATCATTTTTTTTCCTCCTGTTTGTGCTCGCTGTTCGTTGTCACTGTTCATAAGCTAAAAATCATTCAGCATGTTCAAAGACAACTCTGTAACAAAATTTCCGATTACTCGAGGACAAAATTGCAAAATAAGTTAAACTTAAAAAAAACTCTCTGACGAAAAAATGTCGGACAAAATATTTTCGGGCAAATAAAGTTTGGACATTTTTTCACCGAATTTCGGACAACGTACAGTACCTAGTAAGATTTCGGACCACTATAGAAAATGGTCAATTGATAGTTTTCTTTGGTTTTTCATGATTGAAATGCTACAATTTCACCAATTGTACTTCATTTCAGTTTCTAAAGGGATCCTTGTCAGAAATTGTTATTCACTAACTATTGTTGAAAAACTATAAAGATTTCACAAAGAAGCTCTCCCAACAAATTCCTTTCTATTCAAAATATTTCATGAGCAAAACATTGATAATGATATTTATTCACAAATCAGCTGAAACTAAATACTTGCTAATTTGTATGCCCTAGAAAAAGCAATGCTGATCTGGTATAGGGCAAGGAAAAAGCAATGCTTATCTAATCTAGTCTTACGTTTTCAAACTCTAGGGCTCTAAAGATGCTTTCTTGTGACATTTCATCAAAACACCCAGTGGTTCAAATTTCGAAAAACTGTTTTCAAGCAGATACGATCTTTTCAATAATAAAATTATTCACAATGATACATGGTTTGTTCTCACCTGGGACATCACTTCTTAGTACGGCAACACGCAATATTTGATCAGACTTCAGAACTTCAATGATCTCCTCAAGCTAAACAGGAAGAAATGAAGGTAATAAGGTTGTCAAAATAATGATTTATGTGACAGCAAGAGTAGCTCAGAAAATTCTAGTGCTTGACAGAAACACATGGATCATCTCAAAAAGGATCATCCCCAGTTTTTAACTAAAAGGTAATATACACTAGCTATGGTTACGCCACTGGATAAATTGCATTGTAGAGTTATACCTTATCATAAGACTGCCAGAAAATATGGTACCTTTAATTAAAATACCAAAATCAAAATGACACAAAAGTTGCGAGAAAAGAATTAAGAATACAGAGACAGAAAATGACCACACAAAGGTTAAAAAGTACTACAAAAACATAAATCAACATAATCAACATTGATATTCACGAATTGCATTAAGTTCATGCAATGTTCATATCCTTCTATAATTAGGCAGCTCAACAAAACCCTATTTACCACTTTGATGAACCCAAAACTGAGAGAATTTTTTGCTTGTGGCCTGTTAATTCCAATGACAGCAATTCCTGCAAACAAAAAAAAACAAAAAATGTGGTCAGATATAATGACTGTTGCAATTGAAATAAGGGTAGCAAATAAAACGAAATGAATGCAACTTGAAGCATTGCACCCAAAATAGAGAGTTTCCTCTGTGCTCCAAAAAGGTGTCTCAAGTGAAATTTTTACACAAGCAACCTACCAAACATATTTGCAATGAGTAGGGAGATTTCAATGGATGGAGCTTTCAAAATGGTACATATATTAGCAAGGATCTCAACTTCAGACGAAAAATAACTGAAGTTGATGTTAGCCTGATGAGTTCAATCCTACACTGACCATACCTCCTGGGCAGCCTCCCCAATGCTGGAAAACATCTTGCGTGTTGTCATGCCCAAAGATATTTGCAAATTTAATTTGGCATCCGATGATGAGGGATATAAGTGAAGCGAGTGGGGCCCGGGGGGGGGGGTACATAACATGTTTAGGGTATGGGTATGTGCCCCCCATATGGGTGGGTTTTTGGGCCTAAGATTCTCTAAACAAGGGTTCTTTTTCAGCAGATTTTCCATAAGCATGGGTGTGGTTTCGCTGAAATTCGCAAAAAATGGTTAAAATGGGCAGTTTTCCGCCAAAATTCATCATAACAGTGGGTATCAAAAGCAAGTTTCGGTAATTAGAAGAGGGTAGCTTTCTGAAAACCAGGCGTTCGGTAATTAGAAGAGGGTAGCTTTCTGAAAACCAGGCGGCAGACCCCCGTCCATCCACAAGTCATGTACCCTCCCGGGGAGTGGGAACTTGTGGGGAGTGATGTTGCAATTCTAGGGGGAAACTTTCCTTTTCTTACACAGTTCTTATTTGTTCCGTAAAAATTACTGCATTGCACAGTCCTTACACCCAGTCTGCAGAGTATAGCACTTTTCGACGAGATCCCCTGAATTTCTTTTGTTGTCCAAAGGCCTCTATAACCAATATAAATAACAGCCACATTATTTTGAAAATTTCTGGCGTTTGTACACACCTGATCCAGCTATATACGACAAACTGTATTACCTTTCTCGCTGCACGTTAGCCTCAACTCATCTCCAGATAGCTTTGTGTTGATTCCTGTGGCTGTGCACAGCCCTCTTGTCTTAGAAGCTGCACGCCAAAATCTTTGCACCGTTGCCGCCATCTTGTCCATTTGAGAAGACAACACAACCTGTTGCTGTTGTGGTTGCATTCAGAGACGAGATCTGGTTGTTGCTGTACGGAAATCAAAGAGACCCTTCTGGGTGACTCACGATAACATTTTGACGAGTAAAAATTAGAATTGCAATGATGATCTTGTATTTTGCACCCCCCAGAATAGAAGCGACCGCTCCGAAACGAAGCCCCACTAAGGAAAAAGGCTTCAATGAAATTCTCTATTGCAAGCGTTGCCATACCCTGGTCTGCTACCCAAGGTAGTGTTTCCGTTCCACACAATGGTAACATTGCAAATGGCGCGATGGGCAACTAATGTTTGTTGCTGCTTGCTTGGCCAATCCGACTTGTGACATCCCTAAACAGATTTGTATGAACCTTGTCTGGCGTTTCTTAGCTGATTCCAAGGGCAAATTTTGTCAAACAAAAGATTCAGGTTTCTGAAATCACAAAGCAATTTGCCTTTCTGAATACATTTCACACCCGAGTGCACTGGATCAAATCAAAATAAGCAGTGGGGGCAAAACATTATGGTTGACCGCGCTAAGGTGCGCGATCTAGACAGTAATCCTTTTGTTTTACAAAATTTGCCCTTGTTTGCAGATTCTATTTTGTAGATGTGTTAGTTTGAGGAAAAAGGGCCCGATAAAGTTTTGCGGATTAGATGAACACTTCAAGCAGTCCCTGACAAAAAAACCCTTGGAACAGACGTCCGTTTCACATCAGATGCCAGGTGAGATTTGTGAAAATGCACAATTATCATTGATGCAAGACCCTTAGTTCAATAGCTTATATTTCTGGAGATTTTGGCTCGCATCTTACTGTGTTCTCCTGAAGAAAGGTGCACTTCGAATCAAATATGTAGTTTTACCAAACCTGTCCTAACATACTTAGCAAATACTTTTAGTCAAATAAAGAGAAATGTGTTCTTAGCATTTGAGAGAGTTGGAAATGGTGCATTTGATAAAAGATACGCTGCCAGCAAAATATTTCATATGTGCTGCCCGTGCGTCAACCTTTGTGCACGTTTCATTACAGGCACAGGAATATGGCATCCTTCCCCAAAAGCAAACTAGCCTGATCCTCAGCGCTATCAAAAGAATTGATAATTATGGAAAAGATGGTGTTGGAGGGCATTTAACTAAGATGCATTGCATTTGGTAATGGAATCACCAGTGACTCTACAGGAATAGACAATTGCACTAAAGATGGCGGTGAGGAATTTTTTACCAAGATGCACTGCGTTCTTTAATCGAATTCCTATAGGATCGTTAAAGATACTTTATTAGAACGCAATGCATCTTGGTAAAAAATTCCTCGCCGCCATCTTTAGCGCAATCGTCTATTGTATTAACAAACACAATGATTTGTGGTCAAATGCCCTTTGATGTCATCTTTTCCATAATTGTCCATCGTTCACAACCTACCTGTGACCTACTACCTATGTTTTCCTCAAGAGTTGACGTTGACAATATGGAGGTGAGCTGACATGTTTCCATGACAATTTTGCAAACTTGTCTCATGTGAAAGGCAGCCAAAAGCAAAGTAAAGTAGAGATCTTCAGATAACAATTAACATCTTAAATTTCTCACACATTTCATGTTCCTGCCAGTGTCTAATTCGCAATTGTTAATTACAGTCTAAGAGTAAAATGTTGACCTCCATTTAGTACAAACTTCCAGATATCTATTGTATGGGAGTGTCTTCCACACATACACAAATTAATGACAGTCCAATTTTGTTCTTTTAGTTGTTTGCCTTGAAGTTTGCATAGATTTCCTTGAATTTATCAAATCCAGCCAGGACACCAGCACCAGCTACACCCCTGAGGATGTTTGCACCTGAAAAAGAAGGCCAACATCAGTAACAGCAAAATTACATTTAAAGACCCTGTGCTCCCCAAGATCCTTTGCAGTCTCGACATGAGTTTACTGTATGAAAATGACTTTGGCATGGTAAGTGTCCTTTTCTTTGCCTTAAAAATTGCTCCGAATAATCAGGGTCAATTAATTTGGCCTGGTAATCATAACATTGCATTGTATTTTCAAATGTTCAAATCAACGTTGTTATGCCATTGCTTTTTATTTATATTTCAGATTAAATAGGAAAAAATGAAATTTGCAGGATATATGAAAACATTACTCCTTCCTTTGCCTTCCCTGTTCCCTCCCATTTTGAAATTAATCAAGAGTGAGACTTGGAGCAAGTCCAAATAATGGGCTATGCTTGAACCTTCATGCTTAATTCAATTCATACCAAAGTGTTTATATTTTACTTTACACGTATTTTATATAAGAAACCAAGGTCCGGGGCTGGTAAGCAGTAAATCTTAAATTTTTGGGCCATTTTATCACCAAAAGTTTCTTACGTGTTTCTTGTATATTTGATGCCGGAAGTGTAGAGTTAATTTTGCTTTGTTTAAAGGGCTCCCAAGTTACTTAATAAGATCTCAAAACAGGTATATAATATAATTCAAAATCAAAATAATGTTTAAAAAACAGTTGCTATAATTGTACAGTGTCAAAACATTTCTGAGTACGGTAGGAGAATTAAAAGTGCAAATTACAAAAGTTTCTTAGCTTCTAAAATTCAGGTAGGGTTGTCTCTTGACTTTCGAAAAATTGAGCCTACTGTTTCTTATAAGCGGTTCCTTAAAAAAAATATGTGCATTCACTAATACAACCACAGTAGAAAAAATAAAATAGATATGGAAATCAAAACAACGAGTGCCAAACAACAAAGGCTACTAACCTGCTCCCTTCATGAGTGACATTGGTCCTTCATTTTTCAAGATTTGAACGGCACAATCAATTGAACCCTTGTATTTAACAGCTTCTCCTGAGGTCATCATCATTCTCCTCCTGATTGTATCAATTGGGTAGGAAACCAATCCTGCACTGATTGTCACACCTATACAAAATCAATACAAGTTTATTGGAAAGTCTACTTCTAGTACAGGGCTAGGGAATCACAATTACTGCATGAGCTCTATTTAGCCCCGGGGGTGGCTTATTCAATCTTGGACCCTCCAAAAATGGTGGGGGGCTTAAAAGAGAAGGGGGTTCATTACAGAATTGTTACTTTACTTCTATAGTAGCAATTACATGTATTTTTAAGTAATGGGTGGGTCGGAGGTCTGTTGCTTGCTTGGGATTTGTCTACAACTCCAAATTCAATTCCTTGACTGAGGCCTGGACTTGATTTCGTCAAAGCCTCTTAAAAATATCGATAAAATCAGTTAGGTGGCACTTTGGGTGCGGCATTGGGTGGTTGGTACATTTTGCCTGATTCACCTACAAGTTTTTGTTTCCTTCCATGTTATGGCTGTGGGATTGTCATAGTTTATTCCTTCCTTTGGTATCATCCTTGTGGTGTTTTGTAGAGTAATTGGTAGGTAGCATAACATGTAACTTGTCTTGCAAAAATTTCTAATGGAATACATACAAAAAAGTCCAAAAATTGTAATCGCAGAAACCTGCGTTGACTTACCATAACCCAATGCGAATGAGAGAATAACACCAGCATCATCACCAAGGACAATTGGTTTCAGGGTATCATAAAAACCAAAGTAACAACCACGGTACACCACAATACCAACACATGAAATAACAAAACCACGGTACAGTCCAACAAATCCATCACTTTTCAATGTCTTTGAGTATACATCAATGATACCATTGAATTGACGCTCACCACCTTTCTTTCCTGATTTGGCATCATTTGCTAACCTTGTTCGGGCATAATCCAAAGAATATACAAAGCATAGGGATAAGGCACCAGCAGCTCCTCCAGAGGCAATATTCTTGCCAAATTTCATGCCATAGCTGTCTTTTTTTGATGCTTTGAAAGCTGCCTTGACCTTGTCTTTGAAAGCAAAATTCAGAGCTTGTGTTGGGAAATATCTAATGCAGTTAGCAAGATTACCTCTCCAGAATGATACGAATCCTGAAACAGATTTTCAATAATGTTACATCTATTTCTTAATGAAGTAGAAATAAGGAAAAACACAACATCACAAAAACGACAGCGAATACGGTACCATCAATTATGATGCTGTTATAAACAATGTCCAGTTTTTACCAGATTCGCACAAGGAAAAAACTAGAAAAATAAATTATGATCGTAAGTCAATATTCTGCAACCGCAGCATGCGAAGGAGATTTGGTCTCGCCGAAAAATCTGCAGTACTGCAGCATACAAAGGATCAACATAATTAAATGGGCAGCTGTAGCAAGATTTTGCTTTTGTTTTGTAGACATATTCTTCTTTGAATAATGGGTCTAATTGTACACCAACATATTAGCAGTCAATATGGATTTACGATTAGCTAGTTAATGCTTAAGTGACCTTGATTTCCAACAAAAAAAATGGCCTATGAATAACACGTGAATTTGATCATATCTATTGCACATGCATTTTTGGCAGAAAAATGATGACAGATTTTATTGCAATGCAATGGTTATCTTCCCCCAAAAATTGCGCCAGAAGATACTTTTCAACTGTAAACTGACTGCAGTAGTTTTGGTTAGTGACCTGCATGCTTGCCTAATACGCATGCAATCTAGCAACAGAGCATGCACACTGAGCGGGCGCGCTGGTCGCCAACCGAAACTACTGCAAGTGGAGGACCGCCTTTAGACTGATTACGATGAGTCCCAGTAATCGCTATCCAAAACGAGACTATTACGCCAGACCGAGACCGCTCTTACTGGGACTCATAATATTACGGCAATATTTTTGGACTGACTTTTTTCACTTTTGACGCCCTTGGGAACGCCTTACACAGTCATGTACAAAGTATACAACCAAATACAACGCCATTAGAATCCCTGCAAATTCGATTGATTGATGTTGACCAACGGAAACTCCAAGCTCAAAGCAGAGTTTCAAGGAGCTTGGCCGGACAGAACAAAGTCTTATAAACAAGAATACCATGAAAACAGTTGGCGACAATATCAAATTTTGTACGTAGGTACTATTTTGCTGCTTTCGCTAATTAACTGATTTATTGTGAAGTTTTCAACTCAATGTGTTTCATTTGAAAACTACAAATGTTCGTGCTTTTCTGCGCCTAGGCCCTTATCGAAACGAGGCAGGCATAGTCATTTCCAAATAATGGCGTTTGATTATGAGTCGTAGTTAGGAGCGTCCGGCAGTATTTCAATAGCGATAACTACGACCATATCATCAGTCTAGACCGCCTTGGTCTTGACAGCAAAACAAACATTTGAACACAAAACAAGACATTACCTTCAGATCTGAATGTTCTTGTAGTACAGTCTATAACGCCTTTGTATGGCTCAGATAAACGACCAGCTCTAAGCATTTCATCTTGATTTTGCACCAACAGTTTCACCCTTTCAATAGGGGCAGCAGCAGTCTTTGAGATTA
Organism: Aurelia coerulea; assembly: GCA_039566865.1. NCBI lineage: Eukaryota > Metazoa > Cnidaria > Scyphozoa > Semaeostomeae > Ulmaridae > Aurelia > Aurelia coerulea. Next base: position 16,433,892 of record CM076961.1, on the reverse strand, counting down.
CAGCTGCAGCACCACTAAGTGCAAAGTTCTCAGCAAAGCTAAGTTTTTGAACTGATTTTCCTCCATCACCCATTTTGATTCTGAAAATAATAATGGTAAAAACATAAGGGGTCGTCCAAAAATCTACCAGTGATCAGTTAGCGGCATTTGGCTGCTGACTTCTCAACCCCCTCCCTCCCCCTCCTTAGCGGACTCATGTATGTTCTGACATGCATGTTTCAAATCTTTATTATGTGTCTAAATTGACCTCGCATTGGATTGCATGACATTTTGAAGCAACACCAGCAAAAGTTGGCAAAAATCATCGCAAAGAGCGCATGAAATCGAGCCTTGAAACATACATTTTCTTGATCAGGATCCCTTAAAGTAAAAATTTTTAACAATTAACGAATTTTGATGAAACCCCCTCCCCCTTAGCGGCCAAATGCCGCTAAGCGATCACATGTGGATTTTTGGGCGACCCCTAATCATGCCTGGGACCAGGAATATTTACTGGGCAAATGCCATGAGGTGTCCCAGCAGGGGATGGTCAAGGTCAGAATTGAATGAGACATTATCAGAGAAATCAGAGAGGTCCTACTGCACCCTTTCATTTGCTTTATCCAGCCAGTCCACCACTGGCACTGCTGGTCTGTAGTGAAGATTTTAGCTTTGGTTTACGTCACCACCACAACTATGTTTTCAAGATGACACCAGCATTGCTGATCAAGATGTCAGACAACCCTAACGGAGGTACCTAAATTAGTTAGCACCGAAGCCTCCGAGCACGCGGAGGCTGAGAAGGGACTGAGAGCGAGGGAGGATGCCACAGGAAGCCAACAGAACAGCAGGCCACAAGCAACTTTGCCGGGTTTTCCTCAAAATCCACGGCACTTGGGGTAACTGTTTTGCACTGCAGCTGGCGAGGCACTGGTTTCATGACCTCAAAACGATGCCTCAGGAGTAAAATGATTGTTATTAACACTTTCCAAATCCAAAAGTTGTCGCTGACCTGTAGAAATAGTTCACTGAGAAACACCTGGACGTGAGCCATATGGACGGCAACGGGGTTAGGCCCATTCGAATCCCAGCGGCTCTACCTGAACTTGTAACTTGCTGGAGTTCAACTGTTCATTGATTTGCCATTTAGACAAGGAGCAAATGGTTAAATAACCATTTTCTGATGATAAGAATGTAAGATTTAGTCCAATATGTTCATACTTACCGAGAAAAGAGTGGTTTGAAGTAGCGAGTTAAATTGCTGGCTGGTCTTGGAGCCTCTCCTGGCGAAAAAGGACTTCGGTTGCGACTGAAATTAATCACGTGGATAGTTTTAGCGAATCATAACGTCACAAATTTGAACATCCGGGAATTCACAACTGTGGCTAAGATGAAGATCAGGGCTTTGGGACGGTTTGGGACAGGGGCTCAGGGAAAGCATTGAATTTTAGGAAAAAGTGTTTTAGGCACACCAACAATGGAAAGGGAATTTGTAAATTTATTTTGCTAGGAACTTTGAATAAACTATTTAAACATTGAATGAACTTTTTAAGCTTTGAATAAACTTTTGAACATTAAAATCCCTGAAATTCTGCAGAAATCCTTTTGTCTTGGAAAATTTTCATAGTTTCTCTTCGAGCATTGCTTCAAGCAGCTTCGAGGCAAAAGTGATTGTTCACTGTAGCCCTTGGCTTAGTAGATGTCAGTTATAGAAATGATCGTTCACTAAATAAATGCCCCTTTTGCATAAAATACATTCTTTCGTTTCAATTTCATTTTTCAATTCAATTCTTTCTTCAATGAAGATTTATATTCAGTTTGAAAATACCTTGCTGGCGTCTCCATTCCAAAGTCTATTTTCCACAAAAAATGATTACTTACAGCTCCTTTTATTTTGGGTCATACTACTTGAAATTCCCGGGGGCACTTGGTATATTTTGTTGGCGGGGGACGGGATGTGCCTCCTTTCCAGCCTTTATTGTATTTGTATCCTCGGATGAAATATAACATTGGGTTATGATTGGGTTCCCGAGTTCTGCACACCTGCACACCCCCTTGCGGGCGAGACTTATAAGCAAGTCCAGCTTCCAATGTTTCCAAGCTACGCCCCAAAGCAGCTACGGCGCCTGTGTGGTAGCTATTCCTCCGCAATGTTACTCACATCTCCTCCAATGTTGCTGTTGTTGTCATCTGGCAGATGAAATAAACAAGAAGATGGAAAGGCCTAAGTAAAAAGTTGCTGCAAGAAATGAGATGAGATGCACATCAGGCACCCCCACGAAACGAAGATTTCAAGTGATGTTGAGTAAAAAGTTGTGATCTTTGTAAGTATGCATGGTCCAATCACCGAAGGAAGGAACGAAATGAAAAGATAGGTGAAACAGAGCAGACTTAGGCTTAGCGGAGGCTAGGCCTATCAACTAACCAAAAACATCAAACCAAATCTTTTCCTCTCATTCGTTCTCGTTCTCCTGGGATTTTCACCTTTTCCTGTCTTGTTTGGGCGGTGTCTTGGATTCGTTTTCTAAAAGATATGAGTTTGGGCCATCATAGACAATGAAATGATTACATTAATGACAAGCTGCTTCTTCTGACTGGACCTGGAAGCAAACCATAAATTTGTTCCAACAAGAAAGCTGATTGAGGATTATATTTTGTAAGCAATGCCACCCAGGGTGGAAAGTTCGTTTTTGGTACGCCAAAAGTTTACGCCACGCCAATTGTCTGAAGACAATAGGCCTATTGTTTTGCCATTGTTCTTGATGTTGCTATACGCCAAAGATATTTGGCGTAACATACATGTTTTCCAGCGTGGAATGCCACAAACTCCATCAGTTGTAAGTTGCTTTTCTTGGATTCAATGTTGACCTGCTTTTCGTTCGATGCTGGCCTTTCTCAAACAGCTTTCCTTAAAGTTTTAATTCAAAATTGATTTATTTATGCTTGATGAATATACAAAGTCCGGCACAAGGTACCAAATGGGTAACAGATACCCGATCAAGAAAATTTGCTTCCCAACTCAGGCAACTGATTCCCATTCGGATAACTAACTAACTAGAGAATATTGTGTGCACCTGAAGCTGGTTGAATGCTACACATAAACTTTATACCATTGGATTCAGCAGCCAAAAAAAACTTATCTCTGGTTGTGTTTATTCTTGCAATTTTTGTACGCATGTTGCACGATGTTTCACTAAATACAAACAAATAACAGTATAAATAATCAAGCTTTGAACAGAGTTTTATTTTGTACGACGTTTCAGGCTTAAACCCATTATCAAGTGAAGTAAGATTAGTGGAATGTAGGATAAAAGAAGAGTAAATTCGAAAGATAAAAATCGACTTTGAAGGAATCGGTGTGACGTAAACGAAAGAATAATAGGATAGATATGCATAGCAACAAGAACAGGAGAGGAAGAGAAGGGGTTAGTTAGAATAATGTCATTGTAAATAATTGAACTGCTTATTAAGTCCTGCAGGAAAGAGAGTTCCAAGTTTGAAAATTATGCGCTTCTCCAAAGTCTTTCTTTTGTCACTGTCCGTGGGGGCAAAAAGGAGGCCAAGAATCATCATGTCATCAGTTGAATGGTTGGGTGAATTAAAGTGTCTTGAGATGTTGCTATCAGGGTCATTTTCGTGTTGCTCGTTCAGATGGATCTTATGTTTAACGTTTCGCACATGCTCACCAAAATTGTTGTTGATTTGGCGAGACGTTTTTTTTTTTTTTTTTTTTTTTTTTTTTTTATATTCAATATAAAATTTTACAAGAACGAACTACTTAAGACACTACGTACAAGCTACTTTACTAAACTGCGAGACGTTTCTCCAATATATAGGATGTGGCATTGGGTACATGTGTTTATTCTTGTTGTGCTTATAGCAAAGATGGTGTTAAAAACATTTGGTATACTTTCTGGCAATCAATTTTATTCCTTGTCCATCTCATTTTTTCAGGGCTGGCACCAACCCATTATTTGAAAAAAACAGTTATAAAAATGTGCTACATCAAGAGCATTGCTTGATGTGCCTCTTTTCTATCTGCAGCATACCTACAATGTGATTTGCTATTTGGAAGTTTACAGAGAAGATTTTTACAATTTGCTGGCAAAATGACTTTTTGGGATGACCCAGAAACAGTCATCAATCATATCAGACATTCCTGTGTGACAAGTGATGATACTGGTAATGTCTGACCTGTTATATATTTTTCTTTTTTTGTTGTAGTACACAATTTTTAATGGGTTTCACACAACTCTGATGTGACTGGATGAGAAAATTAAAATTAGTAGGTGGCAATCTGTAGAAGATTGTGGCTGTTTTTTAGATTTGTACACATTATATTTCATTCCTGTAATCTTTTTTGATACATTATCTATATGTCCTCTTGTATTTAATCGCATCCAATGAATATTCTGAAAGACATAAAAAATAATCCCAAGTTCAAAAATTATATCCATTTTCAAGTATTTTACCTTCAGCTACTATAAATTGCTACTATCACTTGCCAACTGACGAATTCTGAAATGTGAATTGCACCAAACAGTATTTGAATGTGCTAAAACAAACTCCTGTGAAAGTATCAGGATACAACAGACAAAATTATCTTTAGGTTTCAAGTTAAGTGATCAATCCCTTGATAAACAACTTTTAAGTTCTTTAACATAATTTGTACAATGCCCTATGAATGCAAAAAGTAGACTACCTGTACAAAAATACAAGGCTAAACTTGGCCTTGTACAGGCCAAATTTTAGCCTTGTAAAGGGGATTATGACCTTGTTATGACCTTGTACTAACCTTGGAACAAAATTACAAGGCTATCAGTAAGATTCCAAGCCGGTTGGTTAAGACATAAACAAAAACAAAGCAAGCCGCAAAAATTGCCCTGAAACTCGGGTCGCTAGCGGGCTCGTTGTGCATTTTAAAAATGGTTTTTAAGAGCAAATATTAGCACATATCGAATGAAGAAAGATATATCTAAACTTCTGCCTCGGGCATTTTATTTATTTTGTGCAGAAGCCAATTGGGAGGGGATTTAAATTCTCGTACTTTTTAGGTGTAATTAAAACACTTACTGCTCAGCTTCTGTACGAAAAGAATCAAATGCCCGAGGCAGAAGTATAGATATATCCTTCTCCTTTCGATATGTGCTAATATTTGCTCTTAAAAACCATTTTTGGAATGCACAACGAGCGCGCTAGCGACCCGAGTTTCAGGGCAATTTTTGCGGCTTGCTTTGTTTTTGTTTATGTCTTGACCAACCGAGCATGGAATTCCCTTTGTCTGCAATCACAAATTGCTTTGTATCCAGGTGTCAATGAAAAGTAGCGAGTTCTATGCAACCAGTCTAACACAAGAATTCCACAAGGCGTCTACAACGCTTATTAGCATTTTTCAAGCCATTTACAAGGTTACAGCAAGGCTATTCTAGGCTATAACAAGGTTACACGGCCATAACTACAAGGCTTGTACATGGCTATTACATGGCCTTGTATTTTCGTACAGGATGCCCTATGAATGCAAAAAGTAGACTATTACCAAAAATTTGCAAAGAGTATAGCTACATGACTTGAAATGGGTAAAACAAACCTTAGCTAAAAAGGTCTCTAGGTAGGTAGGTAGGTATCATATTTAACGTGGCTAGCCTGCGAAAGTCTGAGAGAGACTTATTTCCAGCAGGGGCCACGGATGTTTTACCATCAACCCGCCGCAGCTACCAGATTTCCCTCACATGGCTCTGGTCGACCCAGGCTAGAGTTACGGACAGCGACCAAACTGTCCAGCGCGGGATTCGAACCTCGGCCGTTCTGACCTTTGGATTACGAGTCAGTCGCCTTATCTACTCGGCCACGCGCTCTTATTGCAAAAATATTGCACTTGAGCATGATTTAAGTGCTTTGTATAAACTATTCCCCAGGTATGTGTGAGATGGTGATTGTGAAAGATGAACCAGAAATTCATTTGAAGCAAAGAAGAAGGTTGGGTGGCAATTATGTTGATGAACTGTAAGTTTGTTTCATGTCTTTCACCTGGCACATTCATACTTTTATAGTAAGGGTTATTAGGATATGGAAGTGTGTTACCTGCAATGACAGTAGAATCTAAAAGTTAGTGAACTTGACCAAATGGTGTCCTGTAGGTTAGTTAAGACATAGGACTTGCAACTTTTTATGAGCTAAAAGGGGGTGTAGGATTTGAGGATGCAGTTATTCCATTTTTAATCATATAATTTTTCTTTACTGAATTTTTCAGGCCACAGAGATAGTAATTTAAATAGTATTAGTAATTTTCATTCTTCAATAGGATATTTTTGTTTTTTAGAAATGATTATGGAGAATATTCACATTCATTTGATATCGCTGTCAGTCCAAATTTATTTGGAAGAACACCAAAAGCTGGCAAAGGCAATGAAAGAGCAAGACGAAGGTAACAATAATAGACCTCTTAGCTATTCTGAAAAGAATCAGAATCGATCCATATTTTGCTACATTTTCAAATGTGTGCAATAGTGATAGAAGCTCTAACTCCACTCGATTGAACTTCGCGTATAAAAATTTATAAAAATATTTAGAAATAACGCTTTTAGAATAGCTAAGAGGTCTGCTATGCTGGACAACCTGTTAAAATGTTGACATGTTTTCAAAATTAACAAAGCTTCAATTCCATTATCAATCTTCAAAATTTCTTTTGGGCAGCAAGGTGGGGTGCAGCAAATCAGAAAAGTCTAAATCTCATTCATCAATTTCAAGCCTCTGCGGAGCAGAATGGGGTGGACTTGGTTGAAGTGTCACTATTGACCAATAAATAAACGGGAGGGGACCTGAGGAAGAAGAAAAAGGAAAGGAACAGAAGGGGGAAGGGCTTCCCCTTTCCTTTCCGTTTTCTCCCGTTTGTTTATTGATCAAGATCGAGACTTGGAGCTAGTCCAGCTGCAGGGTGAAAGGCCAAATTATGTCTCTACACAAATGCTTTTAGAGTTTCCTGGTTTTGAAGCAATATCAAGCATTCGTTATACAATTTTATTCTGCTTGTAGGAATGAGGAGAACCAATGTGTTAACATACAGTGGAAAGAAAAGCAGGAACCGCTAAGTGGTAACGAAATTTTTCTGCATGTTTTCATCTCTTACAACGAACCATGTACATTTTTCAATAAACTTCAGCATCAAGCTTTTCTTCAGTTGTCTCCGGGAGCATAGGAATCAAATGTTGTCCATGGCCGAATGGCTCGTGGCCTATGGCCGAAACCTCCAAAGCCTCATTTTCACGGACCAATCAGACGGCGAATAAGCGAAGAAGACAAAAGACACCCATGAAGATTTATTAGGGGAATTTTATGAGTCTAAATAACCTCTAAATTTTACTCAAGAATGTTATCTAAGATTTTAAAACAGAGGATTTTCAGGGATTTTTATGCGAATTTCATTTTATGAGTCAATCCGAGGGGCATTTCACTCTGTAAAAGTCTCGTACACCTTTGGAAAAATCCTTCGTTTTCAAGAAAGATCTGCATAAAAATAGAAAGATCTGCATAAAAATCCCTGAAAATCCTATGTTCTGAAAATCTCGTATGCCTTTCTGGAAGAGTGAAGCGCCCCTCGAGTCAAGCCGTGTTGCATCTATCGATTCTATTTGACTCTCTGTTTTTCCTTCCTTCAGAACACGACAGAGCTTCAATGTTCAAGAAAAAGGCACCATCAAAAGTCAGTCAGACGACACCAGCCCCTTCTCTGCTCAGTCAACTTGTTCGAAACACAAGCAGCACCCCTGATAACGCCTTTGTTGAGTATTCCAAATTCAACGGAGAGGTAGGGTTTATTGTTTACAACGTAATGTATTTGAAGTTTTGATAGTTAATAGTATTTTTCAAACGCTGTTAGTTTCTTACTCCCCTGGTTACTGTTTCCTCTTAAATGCTTGAGAAAGAGCTAACCTACTCTACTACGATTTCATACAGCATTTTTTGTGTTGTTATTATAAGTAAATACGTATTTGAAGCATAGGTTCCAAATCTTTGAAAAGGCTGGTGTAAAATTGAATGACCTATTTCTTTGTACTGAATGACTTCAAAGAAACTTTTACTATTTCTCTATAATTCTACCGTTGGACTTTTCTGAAATCTTAAATATTTTCAGAGTTGGAGTGCTTTTCTTCTTTTTTAGGAATTCAAGAAAAATTTTCAAAGAAACTTAAAACCATCGTAATTTCTAAACCGTTTGACGCAACATGAAGTAATTTGGAAGAAAACCACAGTTTATGAATGCCTACAATATGGTATCAAGCAAAAGTCTGTCATTCATCTAGTTTATGATTTAGAAATTTGATGACGTCACACCCTCAAATGAGCTGAAATGTAGAATACGCTGTAATTTTGAATAATATTCAAAATTTCTGGAAAGTCCAACGGTAGAATTATAGATAAGTATCTAAAGTTTCTTTCAAGCCTTTCAATCAGAAGAAATAGGTCATTGAATTTTACACCCACCTTTTTACGCCGAGTTAAAGATTTGGAACCTATGCTCGTATTTGAATAAAGTAGAGTTTTCTGAATAATCATAAAGCTCTTTTATTTCAGGGTGTTGAGGATACATGTCCAACACATAGTTTGCACATATTTCTTACATTTGGTCCAGTAGCGGTAAGATAGCCCCAGCAATCTCGTCCATATATTTGCTAACTGACTAACTATCTTTCAAGCTCTAAAGGGTGTTTTCTAATATCTACATATGGCAACGATAGTTGATATTATGGAATTCCCTATGCATGCATGTAACTTTCTAAATCACACTCTGATGAGGACACAAGTCCGAAAGGCCTCAGTGTGTTGTGATATATCTTAGTATGTTTTGTCGTCCAACCTCTCTACATCACGTTCCTAGCTATATTATAGTTAATAGTATATCATAGTTCTATTATCCTAGCATATTATGTTATATTATATAATAGTATTGTATATTATTATAGTATGTTATAGTCCTTGGTTATATTATATTTTACGAAGTTTTTTTGCATGCAGATGTACCATTTTCCATAATTAAAAATTAGTAAGAAGATGTAGGCAAAGAAACAAGACTTTAAAACAGCACACTACAGGCTTTCGAACTTATTTTCTCTTCAGAGTGTGAGTAGCACAAACATTTTAGTCACAGTCTGAAGAGAACATGAGTTCGAAAGGCCTTAGTGTGCTGATTTAAAGTCTCGTTTCTTTGTCTCCATCTTCTTACTAACTTTTAGTTGTTAACCAATTTTGAGGATGTTGATCGAATTTTTTCATTTTCAGGATCAAGATGTGCCAATGCATGTGACAGTCTTAGGTTAGTACCGGGTGTCCCAAAAAAAAGTACTCCCGTTTGAAAAATCACCAAAACTTGATTACACGGCCGATCTTCAATTTTCTTATTTTATGAAGTAGATCAAGGACCAAATTATTTTCCAAGACATAGCTGATCTTGTAATTGGTTTAAAAATGAGCAAATTCAGCTCTTTTTAGGGCTACCTGGTTTTGAATCATGCAGCAAAAAAGCACTGATGATTGCCAGATCAATTTCTTTGTGCGTGTAAAGCATCTAGTTTGGCCATAAATGACCAAAAGAAATGAGCACTGCCATTGGAGACTTCAATGATGATAAAAAATCTGAAAATTTTGACTCTTAGGCAAGGTTGAGTATTTTGCTTAAAAACTATAGCTCAAAATAAGGTTTTTCCACGTGTAATGTTTCTCCCTTGCTTTATCAAAAGCAAACATTTTATCAGCTATGAATATTTTTGGGTCTTTGACAAAACAACTTAAAAAGAAAATTCTATCTGTTTCGAATGTTTCGAACGCTGTTTCGAATATTTGTACACTTCGCCATTTTTGTTGGGGTCATCCAGTCCCATTTGAGTCAACCAAACTCTTTTATTTTGTAGCTACTGCTTCTGTCCAAGACGTCATTGGTTTAATCCTCTACAAATATACGGTGGAAGGGAAACAACCTCGAGTTCAGGTGAAAGATTGGCTTCCATTTTCGTTTTAAAAACTAGTACAGCTTCGAAATTAAATATTTCTTAAATTGATATGTAATTCTGCTTCTACACCAGTGCTGGGCGTGAAAGTCAAAATCTACATATAAGTGAATAGACCATTTTAAACTGTTTTTGTACCTGTCAAAAATGAACCTAAAGTTATGAGCAAAATCTCAAAAATTAAGTTAAAGCCTAAGTAAGATGAAGGATAGATAGATTCCTCGAGCCTGGACCTCAGAAGAATCTCTGGGTTGTTCATGTTGCTCGTCAAACCTTAAAGCGCCATGCCAATCACAATGGCGAATTGTTTGCTCTTGGGCTGTCCCTCCCATACGACTATTCTTGGAACAATTTAAATTTAATTGTAAGTGCCATACATAATGGGAATTCGCTGACTATAAGTCCTTTCCCACTATGGATGGTACGTAGTTAATTAGCCTTGTTTTTTTGTAAATAGTTGTTGTTTTTAAATGAACAAAGAAAAAAAAAAGATGAAGGAATTAAAATTTTACAAATTGGTTGCTTAGGTAATCCTGCTCGATTGTTTCAACAGTGAATACATTTGTTTCACTCATCTGGTATTGTCCACGAAACTTTGTTGATTGAATACCATGTATTTTCCATCAACTAATCAATTCATCAATCAATCAATCAATCAATAAACACTTTTCTTATCAATTGTTTGATCTCGTGTTTTTCTACATAATAGCAACAAGTTAAAAGATACAGCCTGTACATTGCAGAGGAGGATGGAGAAGTTGATATGGACTTTCCTGGTATGATTAAACTGATTAAACTTTAGTTTCTTTATCATTTCACTGTTTGGGTGTCTGATAGTACAGTTAAGCCTGAAATTATTCATAACTATGCCAAATTTTGAGTCTTTTCAATCGTTATATTTGCTAGCCAATTCACAAGATATTTCATTCCTTGAAATGTCTCTTGTAGCACTTGTTTCAGCCTTTTATCACATTCTTACGAAATTTCAGCCACAGTAAAATTGGTCCTCAAATAGAACGATGCAAAATACTCAGAATTTGGCATAGGTATGAATAATTTCGGGCTTAACTGTATGTGCTATCCATTTATGCTGCTCTTCTATTTAGAATGATTCGATGGAGTCAGTTTGGGTGTAAAAAATTGTGTGAAGAAACAAATCTGGAATAATTTATTTTGGAAAAAAAATTCTGTCCTTTTCTTTTAATCAAGACAACTCGATCTTTCAAAAGCAGATCTCTCTAGTAAAGACAATTCGATCGTTACAATTTGACCACTCTACCAGATACTATAAAGGATGTAAACTCAACAGCGATTTTTAAAAGAATGATTAAAGAATGGAATGGTACATGTAAGATCTGCAACTAGAAAAGTGCGATAACGGGGATCTCAAATTTGACTTTTTCATGTTTGTAGTATTGTAATTAGTTGGTTTGAATTAGTTTGTAACTATATATTGTACCAACTTGATAATGATAATAATATCAATAATTAACATGAAATTTTTATTAGGCCTAATTGTCGAGTTTTGGTGATATTTTACCGGATGGGGTGGGATTCTTTGGGAGGCCCGATGGCTCGTTTTGGAAATCCCCACACACGGTCCCTCGATCATAGCTCCTTTCTTGAATACCAACGTATTTATTTTCCAGCACTTGATGAGAAAGAGCAAATCACAAAATTTGGTTTTCAGTATTTGGCACTTGTAGAGGTACGTGACTAAATGCTTATGTCTATTACGTACTGTTGTGTGAAGAGCCTTTTTACAAGAATATCCAGACTGAGATTTTGCTTTCATTTCAAAACTTACCAAGAACTGCCCCAATGAAACCTTAAAATTTGAATTTAATACCCCCTTTCACACTGCCACGTTAAACCATCTTAAACTAAACCATGTTAGCAACTGTTGCCTTTGATTGGTCAATCCAACAAATTGAATATATTGATTGGTTGAAATTTAGTCTGGTTTAGATAAAGCTGGTTTAACTGTGTCAGTGTGAATGTGTTATAAGTTTGAATGTATTCAGCTCTGAACCAATTGTATTACCATTTCAATAAAATTTTATTCTATTACATGGAATATCTATATGTACTCTGTAAGGGTTAGGCCCATTGTATGTTACTGTCAGGGTCAGGGTCAGGGTCAGGGTCAGGGTCAGGGTCAGGGTCAGGTCATACTGTTAGAATAAGAGGATTTACGGTTGGGGTTAAGAACGTTGTTTTTAAGAACCTCATCAACGTTTCCATCCGAAAGTTTGATCTGAGAGACAATCAGTTGCTATGAGAGGAAAGAAAACATTTTTATCATGTTTTATCAAGGGCAGTAAGAAGAACCTTTTTATCATGTTTTATCAAGGGCAGTAAGAAGAACCTTTTTATCATGTTTTATCAAGGGCAGTAAGAAGAACCTTTTTATCATGTTTTATCAAGGGCAGTAAGAAGAACCTTTTTATCATGTTTTATCAAGGGCAGTAAGAAGAACCTTTTTATCATGTTCTATCAAGGGCAGTAAGAAGAACCTTTTTATCATGTTTTATCAAGGGCAGTAAGAAGAACCTTTTTATCATGTTTTATCAAGGGCAGTAAGAAGAACATTTTTATCATGTTTTATCAAGGGCAGTAAGAAGAACCTTTTTATCATGTTTTATCAAGGGCAGTAAGAAGAACCTTTTTATCATGTTTTATCAAGGGCAGTAAGAAGAACCTTTTTATCATGTTTTATCAAGGGCAGTAAGAAGAATTTATATGTATTTGAAAGTGAAAACCATACCAGAATGGTCCTTTGTGGTTTCTTTTATTGATTATTCTCTTGGCTTTGCTTTGCAAACGACGTAAATCCCTTGGTTTGTCAAGTTGAAACTCAAAACGTTTTAGCACATTTTGTTTACTTCGAAAACTCTACTAAAGTGAGGTAATTTGTATCGTTTGAAAAGCGAAGCAAACAAAATAATCAAGAAAGAAACAACGAAGGACCATGGTGTAGTTCTTTACTTTCAAATACATATCAACTCTTCTTACCGCCCTTGCTTTTATGAGAGCTTCCAATTCAATCTATACAACTGCCAATTCTTTTAGAGTGAACCCTGTCTGAATCTGTTAGGTTTGGATTCATCTGAAGAACAGACCCTTGTCCTTGATTACCTCCACTTTGCTCCGTCAACTAACTTTAACGATTCTTAATTGGAATGCAGTACATCTTGGTAAAAAGTGTCTCACCGCCATCTTTAGTGTGATCATCCATTGGAATTCCACTTTGCAGTACGAATCTTTTTATTCACAGAAACATGCTCCTGCAAAGCCGAAACCTTCACCGACAAAACAGACAGGGGATATTGTCGTGACAGTGTAAGTTCTGTGTCATATGCTCTGTGTTATTGATACTATCAGGTTTGTTGGTCAAAAATTATGGCAGACTCTGCCAAGAGAAATCAAAGAGTGCCAATCATTGGAGATTTTTAAAAGAAATATTAAGTCCATCAAAACTTTTGACTGCAGCTGTAAATTGTATAAACATTTTATATCAAATCTTGGTTTTTTGTAATTAGACGTTTGTATGTATTTTGTATAGTTGGCTTTAATTAGCTTAACGCTATCGTCTCTGCCAACTTTTAATAAATTGTTTATTATTATTATTATTATTATTATTATTATTATATGTTGCTTGTGCCTTTTGGCATATTTTTGTCTTATCTAATAAGCTACAAGAACGAAAGTTGCAGAATATAGCAAGGCTTCCCCTGTTTAACGTCCCCTTGATCTATTTCATTGTACGGCTTAGCAGGGGTGGAAAAAATAGCGGACCACATCACCAGTGGTCCCAGAAATTTTTTCAGGTCTCCAGAAAGAATAAAAAGACAGGATAAGGAATAACGACAGAAAAGCGAAAAATGGAAAGTTAACTTTACGTCAAAAGAATACAGTTTCTCTTTATTATTGGTGGCCGTTATTATATAAATTTACACTGTCACCAGACCAAGGAATTTCATATGAAAGATACTGTTTATAAGTCTGGAATTGGTTAGCTGAAAAATAAGCCAAATTTGCCCAACGAGAATCATTTACGATTGTGATTAAAGATTGATAATCAGTCTTCAAATTCTGTCCAATTAATTACATTTTTGAAGCGATTCTCCCAGAAAATTTTTTCAAGACTTGTTTTGGTCCCAGAAATTAAAATATTTTTTCCACCCCTGCGGCTTAGATTTACGTCTTAGATAGTCCAAATTCATGATTCGCTTCTTGTTATTTCTCAGAGACGTACCAGGCAATGGATTTTCTCGCGTCAAAGTAGATCGAACCGATGTGAAAATGAAACATATTTTATCGAAAATGGTTAAGAAACGAGGACTGAAAAAAGCAGGTATGTATATGTACTTTTCCATTTCAATTGCATTTTACATATGACAGCATCCCCTTATCGTTTTCACCAATTTTTCCTCGCACGGGGTATCAAAATAAGGCAATTTTCTAGAGCAGGCTGTCAAAATGTGTCAAAAGGGGTCAATAGGGGTAAATTGGGTCGTTTTCGGTCAAATTTTCATGTTTCAGAGTATACTTTCACCAATTTTTTTTTCTAGTACAGTACATGATTCGGAGCGAAATATTCTGGAGCAGGGTGAAAAAATCTCATGGGCACACCTCCGTCCAAATTTAGGCCAAGTACCCCCCCCCCCCCCCGGGTTTAGGTATCATGATAACCAATTTTGGTAGACTTTTTGAACTGCAAAATGATAAGGATTGTGTTTTGATAAAATTGCCTTTTTCATTTTTTCAGGTAGACAATATATTCTGGAAAAACAAGATGACCCAGGCAAAGCTGTTGATATGGAGGCAACTTTAGATACAATGGGAACATTTGAGTTTCGCCTGTTACGAGAGGGTAAGATTTCTCATATTACACGTAGTTGCAAATGTTAACGAAATAGCAATGTGTTTATTTTTATTACCCGATATTCAGCATAGGTCCCAGGTCTTTAAATCGGTGTAAACCTGACCTTGTTATGATATTTGATCTTTGGCAGTTGTCTATTGAGTTTAGCCAACAAGTGGCTTAGGTGCTATTGGCGTGTGATTTTCGGTTTTGTTTTGTTCGTCTGCTATAAAAGTGGCCTGTTTTTATTGGTAATTTGTTCTTCGCACGAACCAAACTGATGAGAGTGCGACGAAACTAGTATTTGGTAATTTCACGTTGATCTTTTCAGCAGTTACTGGCGATTTACTAACTTATTTCTTTCCTCTCAGGTTTTAAGATCAATTCGGTTTTGTCTTACAGGATTTAACAGTTCTTCTCTTGTTACAGGTTTATTTTGGTTATTGTTTCTTTTGCAGGAGTTAACGGTCTTCTTTCTACTGATTTCGGTGTTTTGTTGCATTTATGGGTTTGATATGATGAGTCCGTTATTTAAGGCTATTTTTAAATTTTGTACCACGAATCATTTGTTATGATATTGTCATATTGACTATTTCCATAATGGTCCCCTTAGAGGTGGTTGCAAAAGAAGAATAATAATGATAAACAACAGATGTTAAAGTGATTTTGGATGAAGCATAATTTAGTAAGACCGAATCATAAATGTGAGAGAGGAGGTGTGGTTTTAGTAGAACACATATACGTTGTTTTATTCCTCCAGCGTGAATTGATAACATCACGTGACATGTTGCCTGTATGAATATCTCTTTATTCATCTGTTAGATCCTTCATGTGGAATTATTTCGATTTTTACAGGTAAGAAGCAGGAGAAAGTTGTAAAAGAGCGAGATCACGTTGACAGTTCGCACGTGCAGGCAGATCTTATGAGTTTTCAATACAAGGTAATTATTCATGAGTGGGCGATGGGCCTAAGACCGTTTAGCTACACTGATCACTGATCACAGGTAAACCAGAAAATAATCACTGCTACAGTAAACATTGGCAGCGGTTACACTACTGTATTTTCCTGTTGTAATGTGAATTGCTTCACTTTCTTGCAATTTGTTTTTGTACCCAGAAAGTACGGCAACATAACGGTACAATGACACCCGGTCACACAGTGATATGATTTATCATTTGACAACTACGCAAGGCTGTGATTGGTTCATTCTCCAAAACAACGCTAAGATATTGGTCGGGACCTTGTTTTGCCCGTTGCTTTTCTTATTTGCTTATCATAATTATCTTATGGAATCAGCTCTCAGGACCAAAGCGCTGTAACAGCGTTGTATGTCAAAACGAAATGCGGTCACATATCACAGCGTAGTTAACCCGTTGTTTTGAAGGTATGCAACGAGGTAAAAAACGTCTAGTGTGACCGCAGCCATTGTCTATCTTCGTTCCCTGTGCGAATATAAATTGTCCTTCTTTGCCCCCTGTGCGCTTGGTTATTTCTCATCTTAGTCTCATTCCTATTGATACGCAACTAGAACAAATGGGACTAAGGTAAAAAGTGATCAAGCGCACAGGAAACAAAGATGTTTTAACGATCAAAATTGTCAAATGATATTTTTCTTATCTCAGGCATTGCTTCTAATGATACGGAAATTCATGCTGCCCCATCAATGCTGAGCATCAAAACGTCTAAATCTATATGATAGTGAACAAGCCATTGTTAGCTGTTTTCGGGCATATCAAGAAATATGACTTACAGCAAATTCCTGATTTCAGAAAGAATGCACGTAAAATTATGAGAAGAATCTTGAAATCAAATTGTAAAATGATGAAATTAACATTTTACAAATTGGTTGTGTATGTAATCCTGTACGATTTTTCAAAGTGATTATATTTGTCTGACTCACCAAACCCGGTGCACGATTCAACACTTCTCACCAGAACGAGAACAGCCACAGTATCGCAGTTTTTTCTGCTCAAAATTTTCTCGAAATTTCTCTCATCTGGCACGTTGAAATGCTAATTGTTGAACAATGTATTACTATAAAAACCCGCATATAAGAACCTAGTGTATTAAGAACCTGCAGGCTGAAATTTTGCAATTAGAACCCCATTGTATAAGAACCCATTCCGCCCGAAATTTTGAATCGGTTCGTAATTGTAGAGATCATGTGGTCTTATTCACAACAGAAATTTGTGGAAGAATCAGAAATTTTTATATTATCCGATGAGACGCTTTTGAAGGCTCTTCTTTGGATTATATAAAAATTTATGATTCTTCCGCAAATTGCTGTTGTGCATAGTACCTGATAAACTCAAGTGATGTGAACTGACAGTAAATAATAGACCTGAAGTTTGAATCTGAAGAAAAGAAATTCCTCAAAGGCGTAAATAAAATAAGAACCAATTTAAGAACCTGAACAGCCTCATTTTCCACTAAATACCCAACACATAAAAACCTAGTCAGGCTGATTTCAAAATTGTAGGTTCTTATACGTGGGCTTTTACTGTATTTCGGATTCTTAAGGCGCTCTCTTAGGCAATTCTTGAGATGAGACTGGACAGATTTTATGGTTTCTCCATAGATATTAACTTCGTCCAATTTTGTCCACAGTCTTATCGCGTTCTAATGGTACAACATCGACTTCTTGCTACCACAGAAATTCAGCTCGGTGTATATGGCAGGAAAATCGACATTGATCCCCTCAATCAAACCAAATCTACGAAATTTTGGCATAAAATGAAACCGGTAAGTCTCTTTATTGTCATCCCACCAAGGGCCCTAGGACGACAATAAGAGATTTTTCTTTATATCATTCATATAAAAATTTTACAATAAATTCTTCAATCTACAATACTTATCTAATTACTATACAACGCTACGGGAACGATACCAAGGGGAGCGAAAAACAATGACTACCCCACGGCCAAAAACATAAAGACATATAACGTGAACCTACATGCAACTACAGTAATTGTACACTACGAACGATTAGTAAACTAATGGATAAAGGATAATATACTAGATTCTGTCTGATATTAGATGTCGTGTCAAGGTTGGAAAGAACTTAAGAAGTTCATGAGCGCGGCTCGTTTGAAATTGAGATGCATAAGATGCCTGACATCTAATATAAAACAGAATTTACAAGGAAAACAAAGAACATTCCACGTAAAGGGACTTGGTGGTTGCTAAGAACATAGCTGAAGTTTCAAAGGATCTCAAACAAACCGACCAGTTTCGTGGATGAAACGTAAAGTCAATTCGAGTATACTTTTGTTCAAGTCATCAGAAAGGTCTTGATCACCATGTAGTAAAAGATGCGTCAAAGCATCATTTGAAAGGTTAGCGATTTATAAGAGATCTTACCTACCCAACATTTTCTTGGTTGTTTCTTTAATGATTATGATCTTGGTTTTGCTTTTCAAACAACATATATCCATTGCATATATCCATTTTTTCTCAAGTATAAATGAACTGTTTGATCGTTTTACTTTCGTTTCTTGGCGGCCATTTGCGATCAACATAAACGAAAGTGAGGTTACCTCACTTTCGTTTACGTAAATTGCAAATGGCCTGGCCGCCAAGAGATAGGTAAGATCTTTTAATGTAGGGCCCTTGATCCCACTGGGTGAATCAACGAAAGCTCACGGTGTTGGAACAAATACTGCTCCCCGCATTTCACAGCAATAGAACTGGTGCATGTCTTGTTTGGTAGTCGATATGTTCTATTAGATTCAGAAATTCACCCTGCTATAAATGTTCATTCCTTGTGCGTGGGTATGTTCTGCAGAAATCTCACTTCAAAACTTGCAAAAACGATTAAAAACAATGACAACAAATTTCGTCGGTTTTCCTTCCTATCTGCAACGACAACTGCATGCTTTAGCACATCATATGTTCTTGGGGGAAGGAATCCCCCAGAATATTTTTCATATGCCAATAGGGAAAAACATCTGCATCCACCCAAGAGGAAAACAAGTGCAAAGCATGTGCAAGTTGTTACTGTAAGGCAGAATGGTAGGGTAACTTGATCACGATTTAGGCCGCTTTTAAAGATTCTTCTCGAGGGGGCTTTTTCGGAAAATCCCTCATACTCTCAGAACAGAGTGGCCGATTTCAAGCTGGAAAATTCCTGGAGTTATTTTCAAGCCATTCAGTTTAAAGAAATAGATCGTTGCATTTTACACCAACCTTTTTAACGATTTTGAACCTATGCTGCAATAGACCATTTCGCTATTTGGATAAAGGGACTGAGGAGAGCGTGGCCCATTGTGGGCATTCATCTGGGCATAAAGTATTTCACGCAAATGTACAAAGATGCTATACGCGTTTATTTACAAAAGACCATCCTTTGTTTCACGAAATTTATTCTTCTCAATTTTTAGATATCGCTTGACGTTAACTGCCTTGCTGAGAGTGAAATAATGGAGGACAAAGCTGGTAGAACCTCATTTAGGATTCATTACAAGAAAGGAGAAGACTTGAAGCATTATGATTTCGAAGCACCAAGATCTGTTGCTGGTACGTTGCAGTAATCGATAGTACAGTAGAAACCCGCATAAAAGAACCTGTTTTTATAAGAACCTAGAGGCTGAAATTCAATCTTTTAAACCCCCTAAATAAGAACCCTGAAAGAGGCTGAAACTGGAAAAGGTTCTTATATAACAGCTTTAATGTAAATTATTAAAACGACAAGAATTTTTAGAATTCTTCATATTCTGATCAGACTTCTTCATTGGTACAAAAGATTTGTTCTCAAGAATGCTGAAGAAATCTCAAGAATTCTTGGGCTGGAAAACAGTGTTAATGTGTGCAAGGCCTGCTCGTATATAAGAACCTTTTTAAGAAACTTACAGGCTGGAATTTAGAATAGCAGCCAGTTAATTAAGAACCTATTCAGGCTGCCCAGAAAAAACCTAGGCTCTTTTATGCGGGTTTCTACTGTAACCTATTCTTGTCCAATTACTTACTCTCCTTCTCAGATCAACTAAGAGAAAGCTCCGTTTTTGTGCAAGTGTTCACACTGATCCGCACAAAAACGCCACAAAAGCGGAGGTTTTCGAAAACGCATCTCCTACTATTGTGTTACAAAATCTGCCCTTGTTTAATATGTGAAACACAGTCGTTATTGTCCCGTACTAATCACATCGAACCAATATTTTTGATAAATGTTGAAGGATTTTAAGAACTGCCTGTTTTCATTAAATCCTGATTTTCGCCAATTTGCCATGTTGATAAGAATATAACAAAATATCAGAGAAAATAGCCACGCCATTTAGCTACCAAACAATGCCTGAACCACTAATTTCTGTTGGTCTTTTATGCTTAAAAGTTTTTCTTGGTTCATTTTTTGGGTGATCCGATCAATATCTTGTGCCTACCTAGAATGCCAAATCTCTGTCTCTCTCTTGCCATGGACCTCCATTTTTAGCGAAGCTATCCTTCCTGCGCAATTTTGTCCCAAGCAGTGTTCTCAAAATCTAGCCCCCCAGGTTGAATTTTCAACATGGAATTTTCGATGCAAACATGTTTTTAAAATAGTTGTTTTTTCTCTCTCCAGATGAAATTGTGCAGAAAATCAACAACATCTTGGATGCAAGGGTTTCGTCTGTTAGATCAGAATATATAGCTAGTAAGCAAAGAAAAAATTCAGAAAGGACAAAGCGACATTGATTCTACCTTCCCTAGAGAGTAAACGATTGTCTTAATTTTGTATTAACTAAGGGTCTGTTCATATGGAGAAAGTTTCCCCGGCATTTCCCCGGTGAAGCGGGATTCCCGTTCAACCGAGATCTCGCCTCATATAGCGTTACCACATAAAATAGAACGAGCGTTCACATGAGAAAACATTTCCCCGGCTAGCCGAGATCTCGCTTGAGCTCTACCGGGATCCCGCCTAGCCGAGGAAATATTTTCCCATATGAACACATTTTCCCGGCTAGGCGGGGAAACTTCTTTTGTTTATCGTTAATCCTTTCGAATTCTTTGGCGTCAGAGACAAAGCGCTATTGTTTTATTTCCCCGGCTTGCCGGGGAAACTTCTCTCATATGAAAGGTCGATGAATATTTCCCCGGCTAGCCGGGAATCCCGCTTCACCGGGGAAATGCCGGGGAAACTTTCTCCATATGAACAGGCCCTAATTTGGAAAGGGAGATCAGATTTACTACCTGATTCAAACAAGGACAGATTTGGTAAGACAATAGCACGAGTTGGTTTTGATTGACACCGCAATTCAAAGCGATTAGCGATCGCAGACAAAGGAAGTTCTTTCAACCAGAAATTCAAAACAAACAAAGCCGCACAGGTTTCTCTGAAACCCAAGTAACTAGTGCGCTCGTTGTGCATTCTAGAAATTGTTTTTAAGAGCAAACATGAGCATAGATCGAGAGAAGAAGGATATATCTACACATCTACCACGGGCATTTGATTTATTTTATTCAAATGCCGAGTGGGAGGCGATTCAATTCTCCTATTTTTTTGGGTGTTATCAAAACATTTACTGCTCAGCTTCTGGACCAAAGAAATGAAATGCCCGTGGCAGATGTGTAAATATATCCTTCTTCTCTCGATCTATGCTCATGTTTGCTCTTAAAAACAATTTCTGGAATGCACATCGAGCGAGCTAGCTACCTGGTTTTCAAAGAAACTTTTGCGGCTTTGTTTGTTTTGAATTGCTGGTTGAGAGAATTTCCTTTGTCTGCAATCGCTAATCGCTTTGAATTGCGGTGTCAATCAAAACCAACTCGTGCTATTGTCTTACCAAATCTGTTCTTGTTACCTGATTCATTTTTGCCATTCGATCATCTTATCCATTACCAGAAACCAGCACAGGTTCCAAATCTTTGAATTGGTGTAAAAAGGTGGGTGTAAAATTCACGGGGGGGGGGTGGGGTTCTTGGCCAAATTTTGGGTAGGGGTCTGCCGCGAGCATCTTCAAAAGGGTACCGTTGGCTAGACTAATTTTTCGAAAATGGTACCCTTGGTTATACCAATTTTGACCATTTTCTCGACCAATATTGTCAAATTTGTGCCAAATATGATGTCATGACCGTTCGCTAGACCAATATTGTCAAAAATGATACCCTTGGCTAGACTGTTGCTGGCCAAAATTGCAAAAAAGGATACCATTGGCTAGACTAGAAGTCCGAAAAAGTATACCCTTGCTCGCGGCACATCCCCAGGTACCTTTACTATGGAAGAACCCCCCCCCCCGTGGTAAAATTCTACCGGGGGACCCAAAAAAAGTGACCCAACGCAATCTGTTATAGAAAAAAAGTAAGTGGCTGATTGAAATGCTTCAAACGTTATTCTGTCGCTAAAAGACCAGCCTACGTTATGCGTATTTGTTGCAATTTTTTTCGACACGGTAAATTTCCCGCCACGTATTTTGTATTTCAACTCATTTGACTATGTGACGCCATGAAACTTCTAAATCGTAAAGAAGAAAAGCGAAAAACTTCTGCATGATACCACACTGTAGACATTCATGAACAAAAGCTTTCCTTGGAAAATATCTGTCGTTCCTTTTTGTAGCCACCAGTTTAAAGAAATAAATCATAGAATTTTACGCCAACTGTCTTAAAGATTTTGAACTGATGCTCCAGAAACCTGGATAACGGCCCCTGCTTCCTGTGGCGATAAGACTTTTTCAAATGATTGGATAAAAGCAGGGGTGTTAGGACACTGATGTTTTGATTATATATTTATTTACCTTGTTTTGATCCTTATTTTCTTCTTTATTTCGTCTCAACTCGTGTCTTCAGTTCTAGAAGAATAAACTTCTAGAATTATAACAGTTAAAATTATAGCTACCGTTTATATGGAAGACTCGTGTCTAAACGTGGCCTTAGGCCTAACTGCTTTCATTTATTCGAATCTAATTCCATTGTATTCCGAACTCCCTTGCATTCCTTTCCTTCTGCGAAGACGCACTAACACACAAGAGTACAAGGGAGTTAAATTCGATTAACTGAAAGCAGTTAGGCCTATGGCCATGTTCAGTTGCAGGCACGAGTTTTGACGAAACATCAGTGTCCTAACACCCTTGATAAAAGCTGTAAATGAGCTTGAGTTTTGCTTGAGCTTTTGAAGGCCTTTGAACAGTGTTAGAGCTGTGTCGATTAAATGTGTTTGGCGTTTGCTCACATTTTTGCTTTAAGATATTCAAATAAGACAGAAGAAGAGGTTATTTTCATTTTTGTTTCATTTTTAATCATTTAATTACGATAGACCTGGCAGTCTACAGAGACTTCCCTACGAGGGGCCATGTGAAAAGATTACCAACTAAAAACCTCATTTAAAAATTATTCTATCTAAAAAAAGGTGTTTTTCAAACGAAATAGCAATAGTAGCACATTTAACGTAACTAAATCAAAACAAATACAAGATCAAACATTTGCCAATGTCTCTTTTAACCTTGCTTCCTAAGGGCCTGATTACATGGGAGTTTTCAGCCCGTTTATAACTTTAGCCGGGCTGAAAGGTCAGCCCGGTGTTGCGGTGAAAGTGCTGCAGAAAACAAAGTGGCGATTACATGATAAAAGTTTCAGCCCGGTCAAACAAGCTGAAATTTCAGCCCAGGGACGTAAGAAGCATCTCGAACTGGGGCACAGTGATCCAGAATGCAAAAATAAAGGAAGAAAATACAAAATATCGCAAAAATCAAATTTAATCAAAACCATCGTAATGATATATGGTCTTAAAGAGGATATGTTAAGGATCAAAACATAGCAAAAAGTAAACTTTCATGATTTCTGAGTCCGGAGATATTCACTTGCAAAGTTGGATGAAACTGACATTGTTTACTTTTCATGTAATTTTTGGTCAATTTCTACAGAATGGTCATTACAACAACATATTCATTTACAAATATCTCTGCCCAGGGTGATCCGATTTTAGCTCTGTTTCTTTTAATTGATAGAACTACTTGTCGCCTTGCAAGGGAGTTGCTGATTGCTTCAACTGGGTCCCAATTTTTTGTTCTCTTGTTGTTTTTTCCTAAATGCACTTATTTTCCTGAAATGGACACCAAAAATGCGTTATTTGAGATTAAAAGTACAAAATAAGAAAATTAAGGACGAATATGTCTACCAAACCTAGATTTTATCACAGCAGCACATTTCAGCAGATAGTCTGCCAAAGCAATCACTCAGGATCGTGCAGGGAAAAAAGTTATTTTATTTTGAAAGTGGCCACTACCACTTTTTTGCTATTTTGAGCCCCCATTATTTTCATGTGCACCTTCAGACAAACGCAAATCCTGTAACTCATGCTTAGGATATATCATTCTGAATGGTTTTATCCTTTTTCAACAAGTGTTTTGGACAAAAGTGATAGTAAAATTGGACGAAAAGGCATATTATGGCTCTCTAATTAAACTGTCTTGAGCCCTGGGATAGCATAGTCTGAACATGCAATTTCAGCCTTGGAAAAGTGCACGAGGAACGTTTTGTAGCCAACCAGCTTCAAGACAAGGCAATATTATATGGACAATGTTATGTGTGATGTTTTTGTACGCATCCTGATCGTTTCACTTCAGTAATTACCATGAAATGGATGTAATCAAGTCAAAACGATAGCATTTCACAGTTCCAACTCTACCAGTCTTGAGGAACCATCACTGATGACATCTTCAACTTTGTATGGATCATTTTAATTTGTGTGAGTTGAGATAACATTAAAGAAATTATTATTACAATGTTTTTGGTAATTGCATGCAGATATGAGTCCCAATGTTTAAGATAGTTCCATCAAAAAAAGTATAAAAGGCCTCTGCGGAGGAGATAGTGAATTTAATTTTACTTTTCAAAATGCCAGAACACTTGTTAACAAGGATAAAACCATTCAGAATGGTATATTGTAAGCATGAGTTACAGGATTTGCGTTTGTTTAAAGGCGCACATGAAAATAATGGGGGCTCAAAATAGCAAAAAAGTGGTAGTGGCCACTTTCAAAATAAAGTAACTTTTTTCCCTGCACGATCCTGAGTGATTGCTTTGGCAGACTATCTGCTGAAATGTGCTGCTGTAATAAAATCTAGGTTTGGTAGACATATTCGTCCTTGATTTTTTTATTTTGTACTTTTAATCTCAAATTATGCATTTTTGGTGTCTATTTCAGGAAAATAAGCGCATTTAGGAAAAAATAACAAGAAAACACAAAATGCGTTCTGGAAGAAGCAATAAGGGACTCTCTTGTAAGCGGACATGTTGTTCTATCAATTAAAACAAACAGAATTAAAATCGGATAACCCTGGGCAAAGATATTAGTAAATGAACTTGTTGTTGTAATGAGCATTGTGTAGAAATCGACCAAAAATGACATGAAAAGTAAACAATGTCAATTTCATTCAACTTTGGAAGCAAATATCTCCGGACTCAGAAGTCATAAAAGTCTACTTTTTGCTTCGTTTTGATCCTTAACATATCCACGTTAAGACCATATATCATAATAACCGTTTCGAATAAATTTGATTTTTGCGATATTTTGTATTTTTTTCCTCTTGCTGGATCACAGTGTGGGGGGCACGACACTACAAGGGCATTTTTTCATTAAGCTAAAGGGGCACTTTCTGAAAATGAAATGGGCACTCCTTTGTTTAATGCAAAATCTTGGGGCGCACGTGCCCCCATTGCCCCCCCCCGGGTTCCTATGTCTCTGTTTCAGCCCGCTTTTATCAAACGGGCTTGGATTTTCAACTCGATCAAACTGGCTGAAAACTCTCATATAATGAGCCCCTAAGTAAGATAAGAGGGTGCAAGTTTGAAATTCAGGAGATTCAAGCAACAAGGACAGATTTTATAACACAATATCAGCTTTAGACTAGCAACACTAGTCCCTCAATTTCGCTGTTGTTATTGTTGCTAATGGCCAGCTCAATTAGCGAAAAATCAGTTCTTCTAAGGAGCATACAGAGATTGTGTAGCCAGTCTGTAGCAGCATCCGTTTTTGATTGACACTGCAATTCAAAGCGATTTGCAGACAAAGAAGTTCTTTCAACCAGTTGCTCAAAACAAACAAAGCCGCAAAAGTTCCCTGAATCCAGTAGTGCAAACTGTAGCCTTGTGCACGCGAAACATGGTTTTAAGAACAAGGGCAGATTTTGTAAGACAATAGCACGAGTTGGTTTTGATTGACAACGCAATTCAAAGCGATTAGCGATCGCAGACTAAGGAAATTCTCTCAACCAGAAATTCAAAATAAACAAAGCCGCAAAATTTCTCTGAAACCCAGGTTGCTAGCTCGCTCGCTCGTGCATTCCAGAAATTATTTTCAAGAGCAAACATGAACATAGATTGAAAGAAGAAAGATATATCTACACATCTGACACGGGCATTTCATTTATTTGATTCAAAAGCCGATTGGGAGGCGATTCAATTATCTTATTTTTTGGAAATCGAAACAATTACTGCTCAGCTTCTGAACCAAAGAAATGAAATGCCCGTGGCAGATGTGTAGATATATCCTTCTTCTCTTGATCTATGCCCATGTTTGCTCCTAAAAACAATTTCTGGAATGCACAACGAGCCCACTAGCTACTTGGGTTTCAGAGAAACTTTTGCGGCTTTGTTTGTTTTGAATTTCTGGTTGAGAGAATTTCCTTTGTCTGCGATCATTAATCGCTTTGAATTGCGGTGTCAATCAAAACCAACTCGTGCTATTGTCTTACCAAATCTGTCCTTGTTGGTTTTAAGAGAAGCCACGAGCGACTTTATAACGAAAAAAGACGGATAGATCTTAAGGTTAGTGTGGCAGATTTCGTTTATTTGATGCAGAAGCCGAGCAGAAGGCATTCCATGAAACAATTACCACTCAGCTCCTGAATCAAATAAACAAAATCCGCCATCCAGATCTTTCTTGAAGTTCCCTCTCTCCCCCCTTTGAAATTTAAAAGACGAAAACCCTGAAAATACCTGTTTCGCAACAACAAGAACAGATTTTGTAAGACTAAGCTTTTGTTGACACCTGAATTCAAAGCGATTAGCGATTGCCGACAAAAGAAATTCCCTCAACCAGTAATTCAAAACAAACAAAGCCGCAAAAGTTCTCTGAAACCCAGGTAGCTAGCGCACTTGTTGTGCATTCCAGAAATTGTTTTTGAAAGCAAACTTGTGCATATATTGAAAGAAGAAGGATATATCTACACATCTACCTCGGGCATTTCATTTCTTTGGTTCACAAGCTGAGCAGTGAGTGTTTTATTTACACCAAAAAAATAAGAGAATTGAATCACCTCCCAATTGGCTTCTGAACAAAAGAAATAAATGCCTGAGGTAGATATGTAGATATATCCTTCTTCTTTCGATCTATGCTCATGTTTGCTCTTAAAAGGCAATTTCTGGAATGCACAACAAGCGAGCTAGCCACCTGGGTTTCAGAGAAACTTTTGCGGCTTTGCTTGTTTTGAATTATTGGTCGAGAGACTTTCTTTTGTCTGCGATCGCTAATCGCTTTGAATTGCGGTGTCAATCAAAAGCAACTCATGCTATTGTCTTACGAAATCTGTCCTTCTTTTTCGCAACTGTTTCGGTGTTTACTTTCAAATAAAGGCGTTTACTTTGCTTGCTCTTATAGCATGCTGCATTTGAAATTGGCCATACTTCAGTATTAATTTAATAATGAATAATTCCATTAACATATCCAAACTGCATATAATTGGAAAGAAGATAGATTGTGCTTTCGGACGGTCTACATTACATCTACTCAATTCTTATCAATATTTTCAATTTCAATTATCGCGTTTTGTCTGCTACACCCTGTATAGTGCGCCATTCACCATAGGCCAGTCATTTAAAAAAAGCCCTTTTCTACAAAAATTCTACAGAAAATATATTTGAATCAGTTGCCAAGATTGTTTCTTGATTTATCTTCACCGAAATCGGATGAGATATTCGGGGTACGACTGGTTGTCGGGAAACACGACAAAGATACTCGGTTTGCTGACATTATCCACGACCGAATCGTAAAGATCTGTCCCACGACCTTTGCAAGGTGGCGTTTTCATTTCCGAACTTCCTTGGGCGTAATCCCCAACCAGGACTCTAGCACGGTACATATACTGGAAACCCTTTGCGTCAGGACTTGAATATTTTGCTGAGGAAGAATAGCTTGAATTGACAGCAAAATAGTTTCCCTGACCGTATGCAGCAGCTAAAATAGAGAAGAAACGTTTATTTATGATGTGATGCTGAATCCTTGAACACTGATATCCTGTCACATTTTAGCGACAACTCACTCAAAATTTGTTTGAAAAGAGTTATTAAAATGCGTGATCCCAATCCCACTGCATTTCATTGTGGCCAGGCTTTTAAATCTCAATTCTAACGCGTATTTACTCTAATTTGAACCAAAATTTAATATTTTTCCTTACCGCAAACGCGCCTCCCAGTTTTGATCTTTGTTAGGCTGTTTCAAAACCGGGGCAAAGGGGAGGTCAATTCACCCAGTTGCGGTAAGGGGAGGTGCTTTCGTTTTAGAACCTTTGTTGAAGCTCGTTCCGGAAATCTTGTTCAGTTTCAACTCTTCATTTTCTCCTACATTTTCAGTATGCTCAAACTACCTCCCACAACTGTTTGAAAACTTTCCCATGAGTATCTGGAACGTTTAAGCATTCTATCATACCGGGTGAGCCAGAAAAAGTTCGCACTTTTGAAAATTCATAGCACCAAGAGTACTTGATGGATTGCAATGAATCAAATTCAGCTTGAAAGCCCAGAGACTGAAGTAATTTTGTAATTTTTCTCGCTTTTTACATAGGTAAATTCGACTTTACTGAACAAGGGCAAATTTTGTAACACAATAGCATGGGATGCTTTGTTGACACCTGGATTCAAAGCGATTAGTGGCTGCAGACAAAGAAATTCTCTAAACCATAAATTCAAAACAAACAAAGCCGCAAAAGTTTCTCTGAAACCCAGGTAGCTAGCTCGCTCATTATGCATTCCAGAAATTGTTTTTAAGAGCAAACATGAGCATATATCGAAAGAAGAAGGATATATCTACACATCTACCTCGGCCATTTATTTCTTTGGTTCAGAAGCTGAGCAGTAAGTGTTTCAATTTCAACCAAAAAATAAGATAATTGAATCGCCTCCCAATCGGCTTTTGAATCAAATAAATGAAATGCCCGTGGCAGTTGTGTAGATATATCTTTCTCCTTTCGATCTATGTTCATGTTTGCTCTTGAAAATAATTCCTGGAATGCACGACGAGCGAGCTAGCAACCTGGGTTTCAGAGAAATTTTGCGGCTTTGTTTGTTTTGAATTACTGGTTGAGAGAATTTCCTTTGTCTGCGATCGCTAATCGCTTTGAATTGCGGTGTCAATCAAAACCAACTCGTGCTATTGTCTACCAAATCTGTCCTTGTCATTTTCTTAAGTCACTTTACTGTAAGAAAATTTCATGGTTGCGAAATGCCTGAAAGGGCCTACTAAAACACTTGATCAAATCATGAAGAAACTTACGGTACAAGACAATAAAGAAAGTAAAATTTTTCATTGAAAGATATCGTCTGCACATTTATTGAAATGTGATTTTAATTGTGAATTTATCGAAAAGCTTAGCATTTTTTCGAAAGCTTTTTCTTGTAACTCCTGAGAGCAGTGAGATGCACTTACATGTTGGCCTGTGCGAGGAGATTCCCTACGATTTGATCAAGTGTTTCAGGCCCTTTTTCAGTCATTTCGCTACCAAGAAATTTCATAAAATCGAATTAACCCGTCTTGTCAGTGCTCATAAAACGATAGAAAAATCCCACACAAACTTTGCTCTTTCGGCTTTTAACTTGATTGGATCATTCAAATCCGCCTAGCACCCTTAGTGCTATGACTTTTTGCAAGTGGGAACTATTTTCTGGCTAACCCGGTACTTCTTTGTGTGAGGGTTGTCAAATTTTCAGCGTCTGTTGACCGAAGTGACATTATCAAGTTCAAGAACACAGGGAAACAAGGAGCTCCAAGTTCAATCACGTGACCACTCTATGTGCACTTTTAAAAACAGACATACCGTGTTTACCAGCAAAACTTCTGTTGAATCCATGATGATTTATTGCTTGGCAGTTACCTTCACTCGTCCCATGAAACAAAAGACGTTCTCTTGAAGTATGACTCTTTTCCATTTTCCGTTTCTTGATTGCATGTACGGAAGGTACAGTTGTGGGTTTTGAATACGTTTTATGCTCCTTATTTCACGAATCCTGCCCCCGGCTGAAATCAGTACATTGCGTTTAACGTCTTGAAATTCTGTACTGCTATGATCCAACTTTACAATATGGTAGGGGGGTTCGTTGCCGAAGAAATCTTTTGGCATGGGATCCCAATTGGATGGCAGTTCCATGGGATTTTCTGCTGCAAAAAAGAACGATGTATCATACAGGCTTGCCTCATGCATTAGGATTTTAGATTATTTTAAAGCATCAGCAATAATTACCATCGAATTGTGAAGTTTTTTGCTTTGTTCAATCAGTTGTTACAAAGAAAATTTTGAAAAACTGCAGAAAATTGTTGCTACCAGATGCTACCAAATGACCCAATTTTAGGTCCACGAACTACCATTTGGGGGTCTTTGTAAAAAGATACTACAATTTGAAGGTATTTTTCAAAATTTTAGCTTTGGCCCTCGTTAACCCTGACTGGACCCCCTGTTAGGCCACAATGGGAGTACCCTCCCCCCCCCCGGGAAAACGGTATACT
The DNA here is from genome assembly GCA_039566865.1 of Aurelia coerulea. NCBI lineage: Eukaryota > Metazoa > Cnidaria > Scyphozoa > Semaeostomeae > Ulmaridae > Aurelia > Aurelia coerulea. The sequence continues at coordinate 16,403,359 of CM076961.1, read as the reverse complement.
ACGAAGAAGAAACACGGATGATGGGGATCCTATCATTGCGGGGAGAAGCCAATAATAGCGTCGGACGTTTGAAAGATCTTATTACCTGTACTCCTTTTCTTCTTAGCCTCCTCTTGACATTCATTTAACACAACGATTTTGTCAGCATCAATTCCTTCCAGAGAGACAGTACCTGTAATGACATTGGTTTGGTTCGTTATTCTCAAACTGAAATCACCGATTTTTATTGTGCGATGAGGCACAAGTGGCTTTCTCGTTAACTAACTTCTGTCTCAAATTCGATGTCGTGTGAAAATTTTCGCGAATAAAAACAATTCAAGTTTTCTGTATGAGTGATTTCGCGTTTTCGCCAATTTTTAAATTTCTCTTGTTTCTTGACAAGTGGATCAAAGACTAAATTATTTTGCCAGGCACAGCTGATCTTGTAATTTGTTTTAAAATTCGTAAATTTAGCTCTTTTGAGGGCTGCCTGGTTTTGAAGCATACTGCAAAAACACTGATGATACCAGCAACAAGGCGGCAAAAGGTGTCCCGAAACCAGTGGGGCAAACTCTCACCTTGTGCATGTAAAAGGTGGTTTTTAAGAGCAGTTATATGCTAATAGCGAAAAATAAGGTAAATCTAAAGATCTGCCTGGTGGATTTTGTTTATTTGATTCAGAAGTCGAGCAGAAGGCATTGCAAATTCTCGCATATTTTGGATTTGAATGGAATAATAACTACTCAGCTCCTGAATAAAATAAACAAAATCCGCCCCGCAGATCTTTAGGTTGACCTTTCTTCTTTCGTTATATAAGCACATAAACTTCTCTTAAAAAGCACCTTTCGCGTGCACAAGGCGAGAGTTAGCCCTACTGGTTTCGGGGCAACTTCTGCGGCCTTGCTTGTTTTGAATTACTGGTTGAGAGAATATCCTTTGTCTGCAATCGCTGATAATTTTGAATTGAGGTGTCAATTAAAAGCAACTGATGCTATTGTATTACAAGTCTGTCCTTGCTGAATTAATAAGTATATTTATGACAGACCTAATTTCAGGGTTTCCACTCACCATTTTGATTTATTTGCATTCGAACATGTTTCGATTTTGCAAAATCGTACAGCTTTTGTTTCTCAGCAAATGACAATTTAGCCAACAAAGAAATCGGGTAACTCGTCTCCACGATATTCTCATTCACAAATTTCTTCACTAAATTTTCAGCTGTGTTCAGATCTGTGTCTGCATATCCCTTGAGAGAGACTTCAACGTCTGGGAAATCGTGAACCTTTGGCTCGCTTGATGCTACATCAAAGTATTTCTTGAACACACGGACAGTGTCCGGATCTTTGTCATGGACGACAATTATCACCCGATCAACGGTGTGGGTCGCATTAAATTCATTGATGGCCTCCTCAAATGTTGAAGCGACTACCTCTCTGTCATAACCAAGCACTCCTGTACCCAAGGCCGGGAAAGCAACAGTTTTTGAACCAAAGACGGCAGAAGTTCGTAATATGTCTTTAATTCCTTCCTTCAGTTTCTGCAAAATGAGGTGAATTATTCCGGTCAATGGTACAAGAACATAATGAAGATTTCGTCATCAAGGCTAAAGCTCATATCTTTTGATATCATATATTACACTGAGTGAGTAAAAAAAGTTACTCCAACGAAAATACATGGTCATTATGTGTTGGCACCTTAATTGCATTTTTCTACAGCCGGTTGTCAAAAGTGTGATTTCAATGTTTGTCGATAATTTTTTACGCTTTGGAGTATACTTGTCGCCGATTGTTTCTGAAGCCGGCAAACATTTCAGGAGAAGAATTCTAAAGCCGGGCGAAAAAAATTTCTTCGAGTGCACACCCCTGTACAATAGACGATTACGCTAAAGATGGCGGCGAGGAGCTTTTTACCAAGATGCATTGCGTTCGAATAACGAATCTTTAACGATTCTATAGGAATTCGATTAAAGAACGCAGTGCATCTTGGTAAAAAGTTCCTTGCCGCCATCTTTAGCGTAATCGTCTATTGAAAGTCAAGTACCCCCCCTAGCCTCACTACATAGACTGATTACGATGAGTCCCAGTAATCACTATCCAAAACGAGACTATTACGCCAGACCGAGACAGCATCCGGCAGTATTTCAATAGCGATAACTACGACCATATCATCAGTCTACTCACTACATAAGGACCCTCAACTTACGCTCATCTAATTGAAGTGAATTAATGTTGTTGTTGTCGCTCCAGTTGAGAGCCTTATGGACTAACTCTTCTCAAAACGGCAAAAAAATTCTCGCCAGGAACAAATTTGTTCCTGGACCAATCAGGATGCAAGACTTGAAATAACTTGATGGGATTGGCTGATTCTTCTTCAATTCAAACTTCCCGCCAAAGGCAAACAAAAGCGTTCGAACAACGCGTTCGACTGAACTGCTGCAACGATCAAACTCTCAAAGTAGCGAACGAATTTATGAGATCTTTTGCGCCCCCAAATAACCAAAATAGCACTTGTAGGTAAGACTTTTTTGCCTTAATAGCTTGAAGAAACATTCATCTAAGTACTGATAGTTTGTTTTGCAGTGTAGCACTCCAGGATAACCACTTTTTGCGGCATTTTAGGGTCGGTGGTTTTGAGGAAAAAATAGCAGGTAATTTAGGCCATGTCCGTTTCTGGAAGCGTAAGTACATGAGTCGTAGTTATAGCGTCCATCAGCCTATCAATAGCGATAACCTACGAACATATAATCAGTCTATACCCCCCCCCCACGGGTGCATGGGCGGTGGACCCGCTTGCAGCTCGGACCTAGCTCGGCTCTGACTCGCCAGTGATCGTGATTACATGGGAGGGTTGACCTACCTGTAGCTCGGCTCTGGCCCTCCCTGAGCCAACCCGGCTAAGACTAAAGCGAGGCTATATTTGATGATTGACAGTCATAGCGCATGCGTGTACAGCGAGTCAACCCGGCGTTCACTTGGTTGCTGCGATTACATGGGACAAGACAACTTACTGAGCCGGAAACGAGCTACAATCGGGCCAACTCGCCCATGTAATCAGGCCCTAGTTCTCCACAAATTTATCGATTTAAATTAGTTCGCGATGTGCATAATTGTATATAGTCGGCTACGTAAGATCGATATTAAATAAGATGACAAACAAACAAACAAACAAACAGCAGCCACAAACGGGGAAATAAAATTTAGGACAACCTGTGGTTAGTCTTGTTTCAATCTTACCTTTTTGTTACCTGAGCCAAGAACTATATGAAAAACAAATCGGCAGCTAAGTGATCCACCTTTCGTAATAACATGCTCCCATTTTCCAACACTGCCACGTTTTTGTATGTGTTCATTGCAATAATTCTGCAACTGTGGACCTGCAGCTTTGCTCAACGATTTAGAACTGCTATTAGCATCCAAATTCAAACTTGAAGAACTGCTATTGACAATGACATCACTCTACGAGAGAACCAAGAACCATTAGCTCTACGTGCTGCAACAGAATTCAGGAGCAGAGTCAGGGCCGTAGGAAGCAGCTTTGGATTGGGGGGGGGGCAATTGTTCTCAAAACAATAGAGAACAATACATCTAAGTTAATGCGTGTGACGTAGCACCATTGTTTTAAGAAATTATTGGGGGGCTTGAGCCCCCCTGCCCCCCCCCCCCGCTTCCTACGGGCCTGAGCAGAGTAGAGAGCTTGTTCTTACGTCGATTTGACAATCTAGGGCCATGAGCATCGAATCTTTGCAAAATTTCAAAATCAAGCATTCAAAATGTTGTTACTCAATTCTTCCTTCAAATAGATTGCCCGAAGGAAGCTCTTGGTAACTTCACATAATCCTACAGAAAGCATTTTTGGTTTGACGAGTTGCAACTGACAAATTATTTTTCAAGCCTCTCCTTCGTAGCGACGTAAAGGGGAAAGCGCAGGGCAGGGAGGAGAGGCTTGAAAAATAATGTGTCAGAGCCAACGAAGCAGAGCCAAGAAGAGATACGACAAAGAAACAAACGTTTACTGATCTTGTTCACTCAAATTGATCAACAGAGATGCAAATTAGAGAACTGGTCAACTAATGGGTAAGAAATTCTACAATTATTATCTTCCCTTCCCAAAAAATCGGTCATCATCACCCATGATCTATTTGGAAAATTAGACTATTTTTATTTTCGTAACGTTATTTTATTTTGATTTTGTTTGCAGATTAGGTTTCTCTCAATATTTTTACTTATCCCCATATTTGAGACCCAACAAAGCAATCCAGAATTCTAGGAACCCAAAAATATAACCGTACAAATTATCTACCCAAAAAACGAGCATTGCCTAAATTTTGACCCAAAAGCGTACCTGCGCAGCCCTATCCTAGATATACCAGAGTACCCCCCTGGGGTTCTATTCTAGCAATTTATTTGAAAGAACAGGGAAATAACATTCCACATGACACCTATGCTACGATCGAGGCCTTGTTGGGGAACTGGGACCAAACCTATGGAGCTGCTAAAGCCGAAGTAAAAAGTCCAACAAATTGAACATTTAAAAAAACAATGCCCTACAAAGAAAAAATTACTTAAAAGTCCAATTCGCTGGACAAATTACTGTATTACTTTGTTGTTAAATATCATTTAATGTAACAACGGCCAATAATTTTGAAGAAAAACTTTACTGCTCAAATACTCACCTGGACGTTTGCAATATCCCCAACAACCAATTCTACGATAGTGTTTGTAGCTGATCGCCTTTTGCTCGTCGTGTAATTAAGCATGAAGTTCTGTCTGGTATTTAGGCTCAATGTAACCGCACAATCATTTACCAGGCGTTTCTGCAAATGCTGAAAAGATTCCTTTTTAAGTAGTTCACCAATACCTGGCTTGTTAAATGTCAATGTTTTCGTCGATTGCTTCTGTTCGGCTGGACCATGCATTGCTTCGTGCATCTCATCTGAAAGCGAAGAAAAGACAATAGCCATACAGATGTTACGAAACGCCCTTAAAAGGGACGTTCGGAGTTGCAAAAAGTCTTTGACCTTTCTCCAAACCTGGCCGACCTTCCTCATTTCAAAGTTTTGCGACAAAAATTGAAAAGAGCCACTGTACATAGGTATTAATTGATCATTCCATAATATATCAGGACCGTTGCATGTCATATCAACTTTTGCCAGCAGTCAGGAAAGAAATTCAAAAGGTGGTTCGCACACCCAGTTAAAGCTCTAACCAGAACGATTTCAAAAAGAATTTTTTCAAGATTGTCAGTATATTGTGCAGAGGCGTAGCCAGGGTAAATTAACTAGGGACATTGAAATGAGGGGTCTTTTACCCCTGGGAAACTTTGTGAGGATACGCCTTTCATTTTGTCTATAGCTCTCCTGATCTCATGTTTGCCAAACCTCAGGTGGCAACTTTGAACAATTTGCAAATGTGAACCAACACCATCTTCAGAAAATTTTTGAGTAAATATATTTTTGAGTATTTTGCTCTGGAGATTTTACGATTAAGGTGGATCTGCACTTAAGGTGGCTCATTACCGAAAATTTCAAAATGACGAAACAACGACAAGATGGCTCACTACCAAGTAAAACTTAGGTAAAAACACACACAAAACAATTGGTTAAGGTGGCTCACTACCAATAAAATTTTCACACACTTGGTGTCCTATCGCTCATGGGAATATTCCACAAAATGTCAACGAGACAGTGAGATTATGCCCTAGACTTATGACGATGAGTCCCTTGTATCCCTGCGGTACCTTGACTGAAGCGACATCAAGAAGTCAAAGAGCACAGGGAAACAAGAGAATCATCGTCATAAGTCTAATTATGCCCCCTACAGTACCCATTTTAAGGAAATTCCTACCTGAAAGAAACTCTCCATCGTAGAAAAAATGCTTCAGTGATTTTCCTTTTATTGTACATGTTGTTTGTCTGAAGCTTGCCAGGTCTACAATGAAAGATACATTTTGATAAATTAAAAAAGAAATGGAAAGATTGAGCAAGAAAAAACGTCCCGTTTTTGAAAATTCATAGCACCAAGAGATACTGGATGGATTGGGACAACTGGGGCAACTGGCTTAAAATTAGCAAATTTAGCTCTTTTTAGGGCTACCTGGTTTTGAATCATACTGCAAAAAAGGATTTATGCTTACCAGATCAACTTATTTATGCATATAACGCTTCTAGTTTGGTCATAAATGACAGAGAGAAATGGACACTATCATTGCAGACTTATAGAATTTTAGCATTTATAAATATTTTTGGGTCTTTGATAAGATAAGTCAAAAAGAAATTTTTATTAAACGTCTGATAATCAACGTTTGGTGAATTTTTAAATAGGAGTACTTTTTTGGGACACCCGGTAGCAATCACCGAGGTACACTTCTTTTAATTCACCAGGAGCAAGTCCTTTTAATTCAAATAAAGATAAATAAAATGAATAAAAGATTTCAATGAAAAAATTTTTTTGCACAATGTGAAGATTAAAAATCTATCGAGCTCTTATGGTGCTATGAATTGTAAAGAGTGAGAAATATTCCAGCTCATCCAGTATGTTCTACCGGGTGAGTCAAAAAAAAGTTTACACGTTTGGCGGGCTGTGGAATAAAACGTACGTGGCCGATGTCCAAACCTAAGATGTTAATCTATCAGACAAAGGTTAACTTAGATAAGAAAATTTTGTTTGGTAAAATCACTCATCTTTAAGACCCACAAATTAGAAAAATGCCTGTAAATGGTTTGTATGGGAATCGAGAATTCCACATTACATTCTGGTCCATGGTTTATTTTGCATTGAAATTTTAAATTCAATTCAACAGTCAGTTTCAGAAATAGAATTTTGATTTCAATAGCAAGTAAATCACGGACAAGAATGGAAGGTGGAATTCTCGATTCCCATACAAACCCCTTACAGGCATTTTTCTAATTCTTGGGTCTTAAATATGAATGATTTTACCAAACAAAAACTTTTTTTTGACACCCGGTAGCAATCACCGAGGTACACTTCTTTTAATTCACCAGGAGCAAGTCCTTTTAATTCAAATAAAGATAAATAAAATGAATAAAAGATTTCAATGAAAAAAATTTTTTGCACAATGTGAAGATTAAAAATCTTTTACAAAGACATTTTTTATACCGGGTGTCCCAAAAAAAGTACTCCCGTTTGAAAAATCACCAAAAATTGATTATCGAACCTTTGACAAAATTTTCTTTTTGAGTTGTTTTTTCAAAGACCCAAAAATATTCATAGATGATCAAATGTTTGCTTTTGATACAGCAAGGTAGAAAAATTACACGTTGAAAAACCATATTTTGAGCTATGGTTTTTAAGCAATATACTCAATCTTGCCTACGAGTCAAAATCTTCAGATTTTTATCATCAGTGAAGTCTCCAATGATAGTGCGCATTTCTTTCTGTCATTTATGACCAAATTATAAGCTTTACATGCACAAAGAAATTGATCTGGCAATCATCAGTGCTTTTCTGCAGTATGATCCAAAACCAGGTAGCCCTAAAATGAACTAAATTTGCTAATTTCTAAGCCAATTACAAGATAAGCTATATTTTGGAAAATTATTTGGTCCTTATTCTATTTTACAAAAAAAAGAAAAAATTGAAGATCGGCCGTGTAATCGAATGTTGGTGATTTTTCAAACGGGACTACCGGGTGTCCCAAAATGATGTATTATCGTTTGATTGCTTATATGTCCATAACCGATGAACCGATTTTCAAAAACTTTATTTTATCCGATTGCCGAAAGGCTAAATTATATTTCAGGATGTTGGTTGTGGTTTAGGCCAATGTCTTCATGTTGAAAAGGAGATCGATAAACCTGCTCAAATTCCAGCCTTATATTGCATGAAAAAGTAACGGCCTACTTTCCAAGTCAATATTTTAGATGTGATGTAAAAGGCTGAACTTATATGTCGTTCAGAGAATATATGTCGTTCAGAGCATACGCATTCAGTTAATACTGAGTTCAGAGAATACGATTAGAAGTTAAGCATTTCGTATCACATCTAAAATGTTGACTGGAAAGATATGCCATTTCTTTCTCGTGCTATCTAAGGCTTGAATTTGAGCAGGTTTATCCATCTTCTTTTCGACATGAAAACGACATGGTAAAACGACAAACAACATCTTAAACTGCAATTTAGCCTTTAGGCAATCAAATAAAACAAAGTTTTTGAAAATCGGTTCATTGGTTATGGACATGTAAGCAATCAAACAATAATACATCATTTTGGGACACCCGGTATTTTTTGGGACACCCGGTATAACTTTGAAAATCCTGACAAAGTATAAAATACTCACGAGAGGTTTTTTTGAACTTGACCACTGCGTAACTTTTGCCATCCTCGTAATCAATATTTTCAATTGAATGTGGACCAGCCACTCGTCGCATCTCAACCTCGATGTCATTTTTTGCAGCAGACTTTGGGATGTCAATCAGCAACAAACAATCGCAAAACGTAACTGGATGAAATTCAATGTCATTTCCTTTTAATGTTGAGAGCTCTGAATTATCTGACACTCTTTGCTTTATGGCATCGATATCTGTAAATGAATGATAAATATACAGTCGTGGCCAAACGTTTAAGACCATATTTTAGTCAGTAATAAACAAGGACAGATTTGTAAGACAATAACATGAGTGTCTTTTGATTGACATCGCAATTCAAAGTGATTGGCGATCGCAGACAAGGGAAATTCTCCCAACCATTAATTCAAACAAGCAAAGCCGCAAGATTTTCCCTTAAACCCAGGTAGCTGGCTCGCTTGCTGTGCATTCCAGAAATTATTTTTAAGAGCAAACATGAGCATAGATCTAAAGAAGAAGAATATATCTGCACATCTTCATTTAATGGGCATTTAATTTGTTTGGTTTAAAAGCCGATTGGGAGGCGATTCAATTCTCTTAGTTTTTTTGGTGTAATCAAAACACTTACTGCTCAGCTTTACTTTCTATTTTTATTCAAATATAAAATTTTACAATATATCTTACATTCTACTATACCTATTTAAATTACTATGCAACACTACAGGTACGATACCATGGGAAGAGAAAGACAATGACTACCCATGGCCAATATATAAAAACACGAAACGTTAAACTGTATACAGTCACATTACGAAGCAATTAGAAATTAATGGATACTATACTAGATTCTGTCTCATATCAGATGTCAGGTCAGGGTTACAATGGGTTGAAAGATGTCACGAGTGCAAATCATTTTATTGTTGATTTAGGTAAGTAAAATGCCTGACATCTGATGTGAAACAGAAATTACAAAGGAAAGAGCTATTTACGATAAAGGACTTGGTGGTTGCTTGGTACATAGCGGTAGTCTCAATCGATCTTAATCAGCTTCTGAACAAAAGAAATAAAATGGCTGATGTAGATGTTTAGATATATCCCTTTTTTTCGATATATCCAAATGTTTTGTCTTCAAAACAGTTTCTGGAATGCACAACGAGCTTGCTAGCTACCTGGTTTTCAAAGAAACTTTTGCGGCTTTGTTTGTTTTAGATTATTGGTTGAGTGAATTTCCTTTGTCGGCAATCACTAATCGCTTTGAATTCAGGTGTCAGCAAAAGGAACTCATGCCATTGTCTTACAAAATCTGTCCTTGTTTCAGTAACATAAAAGGACAAATTTTGTAATACAATAGCATCAGTTGCTTTTGATTGACACCTCATTTGAAAGCAATTAGCAATTGCAGACAAAGGAAATTCTCTCAACAAATAATTCAAAACAAAAAGAGCAGCAAAATTTGCCCCGAAACCAAGAGGGCAAACTCTTGTCTTGTGCACGCGAAAGGTGGTTTTAAGAGAAGTTATGTACTTTTATCGAAAGAAGAAGGGTAAATCTAAAGTTCTGACTGGCGGATTTTGTGTATTTGATTCAGGAGCTGAGTAGTAATTATTTCATTCAAGCCCTAAATATGCGAGAATCGTAATGCCTTCTTACTTCTGAATCAAATAAACTCCGCCAAGTAGAACTTTAAATTTTACGCTTCTTCTTTCGTTATAAGAACCGAGCTTCTCTTAAAAGGCAAAATATTTGATCACGTTTAACATTGCATTGCAGCATACATTTAGAGAATCAGCATAAAACTTTAATGATCGGTGAAGTTTCTGTCTAGAAACGAGAAGCATTGTAAACCACAATCAAAACAGTGCAACTGTTCTGGTTTAACTCATCCTGATGATGAAATATTCAGAAAAGCCTCAGTGTGCTAAATCTTCTCGTTTTTTTCGTTAATTACCCTATAATTTAGGCCAATTTTAAAATTGATGTCTCCACTTTCTGTTGACCAATCTTGAAAATGTTTGCAGCACATGAACCCCTAGGTTATGATGTTGATGCATGAGGATATCTTAGATTCTATTCAGGATTCGAAACTTTGGCTGCGTTTACACGTGGCCGCTCGAGTACTTGGCCGGCCGAATATTTGGTGGTTTAGCTATACCGTGCAAATATTTGGTCAGTATGGCTTCGCGTTCACACGAGGCCGGCCATCTTTTATGGGCATGCGCATTAGCAATGAACTGATAAACTGACTGGAATTTGGCGCCTATTTGTCTTGCGACCATATTTCATTGGCCTCCTTTTCAAAGCATTCCATCCTCGATGTGGTACCGTGCACATTTTTGGTCGGCTGAGAGCGTTTACACGAGGCCGCTCACGAATTTGACCGGCTCAGTTCGCAATAAGGCCACTTCCCTAGGTGACCGAGTGAAGGTCGGCTAAGCGTCCAAATATTCGGTCGGTTAGGCAGGTCTCGTGTAAACGGGAAGGCTTAGTGGCCAAATATTTGGCCGGCCAAAAATTCGGCCGAGACCCAGTAGTATATTTAGAACTTTGAATCCATTCTTACCAATTTGACTCCTAAATCCAATCAATGCACATGTTCTATCAAAATGGAATTTGACGGAAGTCGCTTGTGCCGGACTGAGCTTCCGAACATAATCTCTGATGGCAGCTTCAGATGTTACCGGGTCGAGGTTCTTCAGCAACAGTTGTTTTCTGTTGTAGTTTCCACCAGCTGAAGGAGACGTGGAATTGAGGTCTGTGTCATCAACTAAATAAACAAAAAGCAAGAAAATTAGCTTGATTTTTATACGGTGATGAATAAGGACCTATAAAAATGGACATGTAGGACGGAATAAATACCTTTCCCTGTCATAATCTCAATGAAAGAAATCAAACTTATATATTAGATAATTTTGCTCTCTCCTTATTTAGTGTAACTGCTGAGACGAGAGAGTACCTTCCGTAAAGGCTTTGGACACGGTTAAGAGCTTGCATTTGCAAAGAGCAAACAATATAAAAATCTCCTATCAAAATCGAAGTTGTACACGCGTCGTTAACAATAGATCACCAAAGAAACAATACAATGTCTAAGAGCTTTCTTTGTTCTATTTGAAATCTAACTAGTATAATATAATACATTACAATACAAATAATATAATGTAATGTAATATAATAATATATAATATGATATAGTATAACTAACTAATATTAGCGAGTGGGGAGTGGGTGTAGCGATTACTAGGTCTCCTGGGACTCAACGTAAGAAATTTAACTTCGCTCTTGTTAGGGCTTCCTGGCTTTGAAGCATGCTGCAAAAATCACAAGCGATTAAAAGATTCATTACTTTTAGTCTAAAATGTCAGAAATAAACGAAAACTGTCATTGTAGACTTGAAAAATAAGTAAAAATATCACAATAATGGCTCTTACACTCTTTCTATTTATCAGCTTTACGTATAACAAAAGAGATTAAAAAGGAAATTTTTTATGTCCGATTTGATATTCGAATTTGGGGATTTCGGAATGGGAGTACTTTTTTGGGACACGCGGATATTTAGTTGCTTGCTTGTATTAATTGCTATTCGTGAATTTCGGTTTTATGAGTGGGATTTAGAGGAATTTAAAACATGAAAATTGAGTTGAAATTGAGCTAAGGGACAGTGCAAAGTTTATTTTATAACATGGCCGGTGCAAAACGTAACGAGGCAACTACTTTCTTGAGCTTGTACACAATTGAGTCAATACTTTTTACAAGGCAATATGAATGGGGCAGTAACTTTTATAAGCTCAAGATGAAGTTTGAAATGTAAAATGGTTCATTTTGAGGACAAAATTTTGAATCATGCAAGTTGAGAAATGCTTGGAAGGATGTGTATGAAAATGGCGCAAAATGCACTTGTCAGTCGTTTGCAAGAACGATTCATCAGTCATTTCTCTTCATCTTCAAAGTAGATTTCTTCGTTTACGAAGACTCGTAAGGGCAAGAATTGATTTTTTTATTGTCTTTGGCTAACTCATCGGTGGTACTTTACAACATCTGCTGTTGATGAATACGGGAGAATCTTCTAAATAAGGAAAGGGTGACGAGGCAGTTGGTTTTTTCCAATAATTTCATACAGGACGAGCAGATTTTTTTGCAAGAAGTTCTGTTTTCCACCGGCCATATGTAAGATGATAAATTTTGCACTATCCCTAAACATACCTGACAAATTACGACTCTTTTTTGGCCTCTCAAAGGATGCATTTTGTGAGGATAAATCCATCATTGACATACTGCTATGAACTCTTGGTGTTAGTTGTCTTGGTTGAAACTTCCTTGAATCTGTGGTTGAAACTCTGTAGCTTGGTTGTCTCGGTTGTGATACAAATGGTGAACGAGCCCTCATCGGAGACGGAATTGGGTATTTTGGTGTCACAGCTTGAATACCTGCGAATGAAATTTTACAGGTGACCTGAAAAGGAATTTCTTATTGATGCGAATTGATATGGCTCAGTGGTAGCACGCTTGACCAGTGGCGGATTTAGGGGGAGCAAGTGGGGGCAATTGCCCCCCCTTCACGATGAAAACTCAGCTTGGCGCCCCTCTTTTAGCGAGAAAAGCGCCCCTCTTCCTGACTTTAACGCGTAATTTTTAAACTGTTTCGATTTAAATATGGGGGAAACATATAACTCAAGGCGTTATTTAGCAGTAAATCAAAGAATTTTCTTTGAAAAGCGTCCAAAAAATTTTCGCACGCCTTCGGCGCGCTCAATTTCTATCGTATATTTGGCGCCCACTTTGCAAGTTGCCCCCCCCCCCTTCAACTTCGGGCTGGATCCGCCCCTGCGCTTGACTGCCAATCTGAAGGTTGGTGGTTCGAGTCCTCGCTCTGCCAAACCTGCTACAAGTGTGCTACAAAATCACCAACTCTCTGTAATTCCAGGCTAAAGGAATCACGAGGTGTGGTCTCATCGAGAGGAAGGACCAGGAAGCTGCTTTGATAAGCTCAGCCTCTCAGCGTCCTAAAATTAACTTTGAGTGCTAGGTAGAAATGTATACAAAAAAGGCTCTATTTCCATTACTCGTGTCTCCGTTTTGGCCTTGCGTTTCTTTTTAAAACGATCGAAAACGGAGACATTTGAAAGCTCTGTTCAAAGTGGAGTGATTTTAAAACAAATACAGTTGAAAACGCATCCTTCTCAATGGAAACACGTTTTCGTGCCAGGCCTTCTGCGTGACCCAGGCCTTCTTCGCAAAACCAGAGCAATGGAAATGGTTCAAGATCATCCGAAAACGGAGTAATGACCGCAAGGGCAGATTTTGTAAGACAATAGCATGAGTGGCATTTGATTGACACATCAATTCAAAGAACAATGGCAGATTTTTTAAGACAATAGCATCAGTTGCTTTTAATTGACACCGTGATTCAAAGCGATTAGCGATCACAGACAAAGGACATTTCTTCAACAAGTAATTCAAAACAAACAAAGCCACAAGAATTTCTCTGAGACCCAGGTAGCCAGCTGGCTCGTTATGCATTCCAGATATTGTTTTCAAGAGCAAACATGAGCATAGATCGAAAGAAGAAGGATATATCTACGCATCTACCTCGGGCATTGTTTTTATTTTATTCAAAAGCCGATTGGGAGACGATTCAATTTTGCTATTTTTAGGGTGTAACAAAAACATTTACTGCTCAGCTTCTGAACCAAATAAATAAAATGCCTGAGGTAGATGTGTAGATCTATCCTTCTTCCTTCGATATAGGCTCATGTTTGCTCTTTAAAACAATTTCTGGAATGCACAACGAGCGCGCTAGCTACCTGGGTTTCAGAGAAACTTTTGCGGCTTTGTTTGTTGTGAAATACTGGTCGAGGGAACTTACTTTGTCTACAAACACAAATGCTATTGTGTTACAACATCTGTCCTTGTTAGTAGTAATGACAGAAATGGAAACGTAGCCTAAGCATAAGTTTTGATTCTTTGATTCTTTCAACGCCCTATTTACTTTAACAGTATGCACAGTCATTTGACGTGCAAGGCTCTTTGACAATTTTCTTTTTCTCGTGTTCTCTTTCCTGATATTCAATGTACTTCTTAATTAGTTTTGTGATTTTCCTCATGTCCTCTGGTTTTCCACTGACCCACATATTACTTTGATCTTCTTCCAGCTTTTCCCTAACCATTCCACATTCAATTATGTGTTCTGTCGTTTCTTCTTCTTCCTCGCAAATGCATTTCCTTTCATTTCCCATGTTTCTTCCCAGGTCCCACATCTCTAACATCATTTTCATGATTTCCTATGCATCTGGTGCTTCACATTCCCAAAAATATCTTTGCCTTGTCAATTTTGGCCTTTTTGGTGTGTTCATTTTCTCATGTTTTGTATTTTCCCCAAAAAGCTGATGACATCATTTTTCTTATAAATTACTGTGTAATATGCAGCTTTATGCTTAAAGGGTTTGTGCAAGGTTAAAAGCTTGCATTTGCAGAGAGCAGAAAAATCTAAAAATACCCCATTCAAATCGAAGTTGCACACACTGTCAACAAAGGGTAGCCTAAGAATGAGATTTTTATCTTGTCTAAGTTATTTCTTTGTTCTATTTATAGAGGAGCCTATTTACCATTGCACATTTGCTTTAATCTTTGAAAGATCACAGTTGCAAAAAACTTCGCATCTTGGCAACATAAAAGGAAGGCTTCGTCGAAATTATTGGCTTTTAATGTATAAACCAATAAAACCACATCACAGGGGTGAGAAGGAACAAAGGAAACAAGTTAAAAATCATACCTTCTGCAGGATGCCGCAAAGGACAGTATTCATCCAGACAATCCCTCCTTAGCCAACGTGGGCAATCAGTATGTGATGATTCGGCAATATCGCTGTGTCGATAAGGGCAGCCCTTGCAAAAATCGAAACAGTATCATTACACATGTAGAAACTTGGATCAGTACTTAGTACTAAAAGTTTCTTAATTTTGCATGAAAATGTCGGTGTTTTAGTAGTAAATGTTTCTTGATTAGTTTCTAACTTTTGGGGTCTAAAAAAGCGTCATGGCTGGGGGGGTGTTTTCCACTCCCCCCCTCTATAAATAGCCGTAGACTGATGAGAAATCATTGAAACTTCGCAAGGGCGTAGTCCTAACTATTCTTAGCCGATTGGTAGTTTTGGGCGTGGCCACCTCATTATGTGACGTCACTATGACGTCATAATGCTGGAAAATGTCAAAATATATGGCTTTCCGGCTTATTTGTTCTAAAAACGGAATAAACGTAATGTGAATCACTTTTTCCATTCTCAGTTGGTCTTTTATTCATTTCCAATTCAAACATGATGCATGGAGGCGCTTTTACACTGTTATTTTGGAAGAAAATGACAAAAATTGATGACGTCATAACTACAAACTGTGTTTTTCTGCCAAAAATTGATAATGATTGGTTCAAAAGGCTTTAAAAGTATTGCATAACGCAATTCCATGCATTTTTAACAAAATCTGTTGGGAAAAAACTGACCCAAAATGGCGGCCCGAGTGACGTCATCATTTAAGAATGCTGACGTCAGCAAATTCCATTGTCATTTGAAGTTGGGCCTAATTCATTGATACATTTGCATACTGTAAGTACTTCCGGAATAACGCTGCCTGGACTGAATTTTCAAAGCAATATTTCTCTGCCTAAAAAGGTCCGAAAATTTTCATTTTGATCTTATTTCAATCCTCTAGTTATGTACTTTTATGTAATCTCAATGTTGATTGGAAATATTTACATTTTCGTTCATTTTTAATTTTATGCAATTCATAATGGCAGAAATTTACAAAATTAATATCTTTAAAAATCGTTTTAAAATTCAACAGTTGAAATGTCAAAATTAGGGCAAAATGTATTTACCAAAAAGAAAACAACATCAAAGCCACTATTTGTGCAAGTTTCTACCAAAGGGTTTGCTCTAAATCGTACTCAAAAAAGAATAATGGCCATTCTTATATTTGTGGCACAATGGTGATTTTTTCAATGTTTTCTGCAATAAAAGTATATCAACGCCAGTTAAAGCCTTCAAAACTGACTTAACCCCATCTCTTTCACAGATAGTCATGAAATTTAACTCTCAGAAAGCTTTGCTTTTATTGTTATACATAAAATCACTGTTTTCAAGCATTTTTTTATTTGTCCCATCAGCAGAAAATGATCAAAAAGGTGTTTTTTTATCCATGAAGTTGAATGACCATTCAGTATGCTTGCATGGTGGGAATTTGGGTCCCAGCGCTGTTGCCTGTTTGGTTTGGGAATTATTTTCAGAGGGGGAGAACGGTGGTGGTGATTGGACTTCTCTGGAGTTGTTTCGAGTTGTTTGTCAGTTTTGAGGGATCTTGGCGGGGCTTGGGCCAACAAGGACAGATAATGTTGCAATAGAACTCGCTACTTTTTATTCACACCTAGATACAAAGCAATTTGTGATTGCAGACAAAGGGAATTCCATGATCGGTTGGTCAAGACATAAACAAAAACAAAGCAAGCCGCAAAAATTGCCCTGAAACCCGGGTCGCTAGCTCGGTCGTTGTGCATTTCAGAAATGGTTTTAAAGAGCAAATATTAGCACATATCGAAAGAAGAAGGATATATCTAAACTTCTGCCTCGGGCATTTTATTTTTTTCGTACAGAAGCTGAGCAGTGAGTATTTTGATTACACCTAAAAAGTACGAGAATTGAATCCCCTCCCAATTGGCTTCTGCACAAAATAAATAAAATGCCAGAGGCAGAAGTTTACATATATCCTTCTTCTCTCGATATGTGCTAATATTTGCTCTTTAAAACCATTTCTGGAACGCACAACGACCGAGCTAGCGACCCGGGTTTCAGGGCAATTTTTGCGGCTTGCTTTGTTTTTGTTTATGTCTTGACCAACCGATCATGGAATTCCCTTTGTCTACAATCACAAAATTGCTTTGTATCTAGGTGTGAATAAAAAGTAGCGAGTTCTATTGTAACATTATCTGTCCTTGTTGCTTGAGCTCTAATGTTGCCATATCAGGGGTGGTTCCTGAATGGGTTGCGGTAGGGGGTTGGAGTTTCTGCTGCATAATCTCTTGAACTGAAGCAATCACTGCAGCCTTCGTTATTTTACTTTATAATTGTTAAGGACAATTCTTGGACATTAATTGTATTGTAGAACTAAAGACATCATATTTTGGCAGAGATGGCGCCAGGGAAGAAATGCTAGGGGGGCAAATACTGTCAGAGTGCCAACAGTGAGAAATTTTTTATGAACGAGTTCAATTCTAGTTCACTGAGATGACAACCCAGCAAAGAAATCTGGAGGTGCAGGTTATGAAAATGCCAACAGTGCGCAGAAATTGTCGAAAATTTAAGTGCCGATGGGGGGGGCTGAATGAAATTTGGGGGGCTCCTGCCCCCCCTAGCCCCCCCCGTTGGTGCCATCCCTGTATTTTGGAGCATGATTCAAAAGTCTATCTCATCAGTGCACCCTTAAAATGAGTTGACTCCCCCCAGGACTTGAAATGTGTGTGTGTGTGTGTGTGTGTTTTATCTTAAATCGAAAAATTGTTAGCTACTAAAGCAACTAGTCTAATTCGATTCGATTATTTAAATAACTACAAATTAATAAATATTTAAAATGAATCATATGCAGGATTAATTTCGAAGGCATACATTGCATATGATTTGACTTTCCTTTCCTTTGATTTTCCTTGATTATTAGAGTTAAATTACATTCTACAATCCCTGTATTTTGAGTTTTGCTTATTACTCCAACATCAGACCATGAACTGAACTAAAACAGAGCAGAGCCCAAAGATATCTTTTGACTGGCCTAAGCCTCCTAACCTAAATACATATTCCAACAATTTCTGTGAACGAAAACGCGGATTAATCGAGGAACCGACGAATATAAGAGGGGAGAGCATGACATGTATTGACTTGATCATTACTGATCAACCAAATCTTTTTGTTGAGACAGGTGTCCATCCATCCCTAGACAATAACTGTCAGCATCAAATTATTCATCACATTACCATCTCCACCCCCCTACAAAAGGTGCGTCTGGGATTACAGAAAGGCGAACATATTTACTATCAAAGACTTGCTTAACGATATAAATTGGGAGTCTAAATTCGAAGGGCTAGGATCAGAGGACATGGCGGTTGTTTTTACGGACAATCTACTCTCAGTCCTTTCTGCAAATATTCCCAATCGGGAAATCAAATGCAACGACAAAGACCCACCCTGGATAACACCCGCTCTCAAAACTGCTATAAAACGTAAGCATAAACTCTATCGAAATTTTGTGCGACGTGGTAGAAATGCAGAAGACTGGGAACGAGTTAGAGCTGCTCGTAACGAAACTTCAAAACTAATCACCTCTGCCAAAGAATCATATCTCTTAAGCCTTGGTCAAAAGCTATCAGATTCAAATCAAGGGAAGAAATCTTATTGGTCTATCTTGAACAGACTAATAAATAAGAAGAGTGCCGTTAACATTCCACCTCTGCTTGAAAATGGATTATTCGTAACTAATATCCAAAGCAAAGCAACTATATTAAATGACTATTTTGTAGAACAATGCTCTGCAGTTGTAACTGGTAGCACATTGCCAAATTTTCGAAGGCAGGGCACCTGCTCTCTGACAGAAATACCCATAGATAAAGAGAAAATATTGCGGTTAATTCGCTCTTTGGATAGTAATAAAGCTCATGGATGCGATGGTATCTCTATTGCAATGTTAAAAATCTGCGATGACTGCCTTGTTGAGCCATTGTCTTTGATTTTCAAACAGTGCATTGAAACTGGGGTCTACCCCTCCAGCTGGAAAAGAGCAAATATCATCCCAGTCCACAAAAAGGGCAGCAGACAAAATAAAAAGAACTATCGCCCCATATCACTCTTGCCTATCTGTGGAAAGATTCTGGAAAAAATCATCTTTGACGAAATCTATCAATATTTATCTACCAATCAAATGTTGACACCTCATCAATCTGGTTTTCGTCCTGGGGATTCTACCATCAACCAACTTTTACTGATTACGCATAAAATATATGTTGCTTTTGAAGAGGTGCCTAGCAAAGAACATCGAGCTGTATTCCTTGATCTGTCGAAAGCATTTGACAGTGTTTGGCATGATGGGTTGCTTTACAAACTTGAAATATCCGGAATATCTGGAAAGCTTCTTGTTCTTTTGCGCAGCTTTTTGTCAAATCGTAGCCAGCGTGTCTTGCTAAATGGTAAAAGCTCTGAATGGAAGGTGGTTTCTTCAGGTGTTCCACAAGGCTCAGTCCTGGGTCCTCTCTTTTTCCTTGTTTATATAAATGATCTTATTGAAAATGTCCACAGTGATATCAAACTGTTTGCAGATGACACATCGCTTTTTTCTGTTGTGAATGGTGAAGGAGAAACAGCTGAGGGTCTAAATAGGGATCTGGAGAGAGTTAGACTATGGGCATGGCAATGGAAAATGCAATTCAATGCAGATAAAACCGAAGAGGTTATTTTTTCAACAAAAAGAAATAAACCAAATCATCCTGTGCTAATATTAGGAAATGACGAAGTGTCAAGGAAGAACGAACATAAGCATCTCGGTATTATTCTTGATGACAAACTAAATTTCCAAAGCCATATCAAGGAAGCTATTGCTAAGGCTCGTAAAGGTATTGGTATCATTAAATACTTATCCAGGTACGTCAAAAGGGAAGTACTCGATCAAGTTTATAAGCTTCACGTCAGACCTCACCTTGACTATGGTGACATTTTGTATCATAAGCACGATCCTGAAATGAGGCAAAGCTTCACTAAAAAGCTAGAGCAAGTGCAATACTCTGCTGCGTTAGCGGTATCAGGAGCGTGGAAAGGTACAAGTGGGCAAAGGATTCTCAATGAACTTGGTTGGGAAAATCTTTACCAAAGAAGATGGTATCGACGACTGTGTCATTTTTTCAACCTGCGTAAAAGTATGTCCCCGGCTTACTTGTTCAATGAAATCCCTTCAGAGCGAGAAGTGCCATATCATTTAAGGTCAAGTCGTTCATACGCGCAGCCTGTAAGCAGAACAGTTCGTTTTTCCAATGCATACTTCCAAAGTACTCCCTGCGAATGGAACCTGCTAGATGAAGATACCAGAAATTCTGTTTCGATTGGGGAGTTCAAACGCAAATTGCTTGCTCAAATACGTCCTCCGTGTAGATCCGTTTATAGTGTGCATAATATTACCGGTATAAGACATCTAACAAGACTTAGAGTCGGTTTTAGTCCCCTAAATGAGCATCGATTTAGGCACAACTTTGATTGTTTAAGTCCCTTGTGTATATGCGGTGTTGCAAATGAGGATAATGAACATTACCTCCTGCACTGCCCTCTTTTTGAAAATGCTCGCAGAGATCTCTTTGGCCAGCTTGGAGACATCCCGCTATTGGACGTTACAGTTTTGGATAACGAGGCACTTGGTAACCTCTTGTTGTTTGGTGCTGAGAAATTAAACATTGTCTCAAACAGAATGATTTTGGAAGCTACAATTTCGTTCATAGAGAAAACTAAGCGGCTCCATTGAAAAAAATCTCAGCATGCTAATATCCACCCTGTGTAGCATCCTTTTCTCGGCTTTTGTCTGTCACGTTTATCTGTGTTGTATCGTTGATGTAAGTGTCATCCATGGTGGGGACCAGATGACCTAGTGTCTTTCCCCGCCATGAATGGCACATGTAAATAGTATTTCCTTTTATTTAGAATTAGGTTTTGTTGTTATAGAAAAAAAAAAAAAAAAAAAAAAAAAAAAAAAGAACGAAAACGCTGCTTGGCTTGGTGGCCTTTATATAGATGAGGGTAAAAACCAGATAGTTAATTGCGTTTGCAAGATTATATTTATCTTCAAGTTTCAGTCTAGAGTAGTTTCGGGTATTATGGAACACTTAACGGAAAAAGATTAATTGTCAGAATAATTCTCATGACACATTTGGCCGCACTTGGTATGAGCAATTAGGCCTAAGCATACTCTAATGTTTCATCAGTATGCTCCGATTCTCAAACGTTAGTTGCTAATAAACAAGACAAAAAACTGAACCCGGGTTGAGTTGGGCATTATGGAACACTGTCGGGTATTTTGGAACTAAGCTATTTCTATTGTTTGTATACTGGTTGATGTTTGAGATATCTCAAGAAAATGGCAGCCAGAAATCACTTTCGTCTGATGTCCTTCATTATCAGCGATACAGAGAGTACACAAAATGCTACAGCAGCCTAAATATCGATCAAAATATGACAGAGGAGGTATGAAGACTTGCATCAAGTGAAATTAACAAGTTTCTTTTTCATCCCCAGGCCCCTAACTAAGCTTCATTTACTGAATACTGTTCCAAAATACCCGACGTCCCATACCCGAAACCACTCTAGGCCTAATAAATTCGATTAAATACATTAACAGAAATATTACGTCAGGCAACAGTTGCTTTATTCAATACTAACTCTTTTCGTGCATCTTCCTTGCATAAAATAGCTGCAGTCAGTGAAAGCTCTGTAGTCAGTTTTTCCTTTAATAGACATCGCTTGTTCTTGCCTCTCCGTGAGATTTGTCTGAAATTGTGTCGAAAAACACCAGTGGTCCACCAAGCAAGCACCATTCCAGGGAATGTCAATCAAATTACGTCACTTTTACACTTCTTGGAAGTGGAAGCAGAAGCGTGAAGCGAGAACGAGATTGCCGACGTAAAATAAAATCCACAACGAGGCTTGGGTCAAGGATGATGTTGGTCGGCTCAGAAATCATGATCATAAATTAGAATATAAAGAGTAGTTTCCAGTCCTACTACAACCCCGGGGGGGGGGGGGGGGGGTACTTCACATATTTTGGGTAACGGGGACGTGCCATCGGGAAGGGTATCGATTTTCGCGATTTTGGTATGAGGAACGGTATCGATTTTCACGATGTTGATGAAAGGAGCGGTATCGATTTTCACGATTTCGGTATAAGGAACGGTATCGATTTTTGCGATTTTGGTATAAGTATAAGGTCGGGTGTACATTTTCGGAAAATTGGTATAAGGTCGGGTGTACTTTTTCGGACAATTGGTAGAAGGAACGGGTATGTTTTTGAAATTTCGATGGCACGTCCCCGACCAAAACCTGGTCAAGGAGGGGGGCTTTGGGGTTTCACGGGTTGCGGGTTTGATCAATTTTAGCCCTCGGGTTTCGGGTTTTACGTCTAAATCGTGCGGGTTTTCGGGTTTTGAGATGCTCCACGGGTTACGGGTTTGGCCAATTTTGATGCTCGGGTTTCGGGATTTCTTTCAAAATTTCCAATGTTTTCGCGTTTTCGAAGTCATAAATTCCCTTTCAGTTAGCTGAGATCGAAAAACCAGCTTCCGAATGCTTGAAACGATGCACAGAGTGTCAGTGAGAACGAAAATGTCGGATTTAGTCGAAGATTATTACCGAAAATTGAAATTTTGCGTTCCGAAGTGCAATTTCGGGTTTCGAATTTTTTGCTTGCGGGTTTTCGGGTTTTTGCTAATTTTGGTCCGGGTTTGCGGGTTCTGGTACCCCCCAAAGCCCCCCTCGTCAAGTACCGCCCCGGACTACATACCAGGGGGGGGTACATAGTATATTTTGTTGCCGGGATATGTACTCCTTCCCGGGTATCTTTTTCGCCTTTCTTCTAACATCAGGTATCAAGAGAAGGAATCTTTTCTAAAGCCGATTGACAAAAGTATCATTTTATTGTTTTTCTATGAATTTTTTACGTTTTGGAATATGCTTTTCGTGGTTCGTCCAACTTTTCTAAAGCCGGCTCTCATTTCGAGGGAAAAATTGTAAAGCCAACACCAGTCTGACGACCTGTGAGAGATCATTGAAATAGTAGGAAAGAAGGGATACAAGACATGAGCCCTGTGGCCCCAGTTTCTAGGTCCCCAATTTTGGAATCAACGCAATAGACTCTGCAGAACTGTTTACGACCGGAAAGGCAGGATTTAAACCAAGAAAATTCCCAGTTGTGAATACCATAGTGGGTAAACTTTTGGCAGAGAATTTCCTGGTCTACAGTGTCAAAAGCCTTTTTTATGTCAATAAACACCCAATTCCAACAAACCATCCCCGAAAAGATCCAAACCATTGTGCCAGTCATCAGTATTTCAAGGGTGGGCATGTAGGGAGACAGTGGTCCTATGTATGTCCTAGAAATCTGATTATTTTGTCCTTAATTCAACAATGCTTGTCCTCAAAACCAGGTTCTTTAATAGGTTTTTAAAAGTAGTTTATTCTACACTACAAGTATGGACTATCTATATTTTGCAATCTCTGTCCCCAAAAGTGGGTTATTTCAATGCCTGAACCTGGACAATGCTGTCATCGGAATTGTTATGTCTGCAGGAGGGGTACTTCGGGGTTTACGGTATTGCGGTTTTATTTTGTGCGGTATTGCGGTAATGATGGAAAAACCTTGCGGTATTGCGGTATCGAGCTTTCACAGCGCGGTATGCGGTATTGTACTTAACATCCAAACTTCATATAACGCCATCTTTCTGTTGAAGAACAAAGCACCTTTGGGACAACTTGATAGAGGAAAGAAAAACAAAGGAGAAGGGGTCCCTTATCTCTCTTTCCTTGTGCCTGGCTCCACCTGCTCAAACTTGAAAAGGTACCTGTGGAGGAGAGCGTGCAACATTTTTATCTGAAGAAAAAGAATCCAAATGTTTGCACGAATCAAAACTTTAAATGTGGGAAAATCACCCATATTTTCAAATAGGGCAATCCGACAATGTCGGACAACTATACGCCTATCAAGGTAATTCCTGCTCTATCAAAA
This sequence comes from Aurelia coerulea, assembly GCA_039566865.1. Taxonomy (NCBI): domain Eukaryota; kingdom Metazoa; phylum Cnidaria; class Scyphozoa; order Semaeostomeae; family Ulmaridae; genus Aurelia; species Aurelia coerulea. The sequence continues at coordinate 16,379,299 of CM076961.1, read as the reverse complement.
GTTATCTAGAAGATCATTTATAATCAACTCTCCCAGTACCTTGAATCGAATGGCCTGTTGTGCCCACATGAGTTTGGGTTTAGACAAGGGAGATCTACGCATCATGCATTTACCTTACTACTGTCAGAAAAGTTTAGACAGAGTGTTGAAAAGGGGGCTACTTAGTGGTGCTGTCTATATTGACCTCCGTAAAGCCTTTGACACAGTACGTCATGCAACCTTGCTGGAAAAATTGCCAAGTTATGGTATAGATGATGTGGAATTACAATGGATAGGTGATTATTTGATAGGGAGCAAAAAGTCCAGCTCATGCGAAGAAAACGTTACATGTGGTGTCCCACAAGGATCCATCCTGGGGTCCCTTCTCTTTGGGCTGATAATAAACGACATGTATATTCCGTTCACTGATGCTGGCATGATATCATATGCTGAGGATACTGTTTTATATTGTGCAAGAAAGAACTCGAATGAAATACCGGGTGTCCCATAAAAAAGTACTCCTGTTTCAAAAATCATCAAAAATTGCTGATCAAACCTTTGATAAAAAAATGTTTTTGAGTTGTTTTATCAAAGGCCCAGAAATATTCATGGATGATCAAATTTTTGCTTTTGACACAGAAAGGTAGAGAAATTGTACGTTGAAAAACCTTATTTTCAGCTATAGTTTTGAAGCAAAATACTCAATCTTGTGTAAGAGTCATAATTTTCAGATTTTTTATCATTATTGAAGTCTCCAATGATAGTGCGCATTTCTTTCTGCAATTCATGACCAAACTAGAAGCTTTATATGCACAAAGAAATTGATCTGGAAAACCATCAATGCTTATTGCAGTATGATTCAAAACCAGGTAGCCCTGAAAAGAGCTAAATTCGCTAATTTTGAAACCAACTACAAGAATAGCTATAAACTGGATAATAATTTGGTCCTTGATCTACTTGACGAAAAATGAAAATCGAAGATTGTGTAATAAAATGTTGATGATTTTTCAAACGCGAGTACTTTTTTTTGGGACAACCGGTAGAACATTTACTTAACAGTGAACTGCAAAAAGTTGCAGACTGGCTTGATGAAAATAACTTGTTCATTAACTTGAAAAAAGGTAAAACTGAATTTGTGCTATATGGACCACATCAAAAGTTGTCTAAACAGCCAAACGTGGACATCAAAATCTGCAATCAAACTATTCATGAGATAAAATCATACAAGTTTCAGCCAGAGTAAACTTTTTATGTCGTATTCGCCAAAAAGCCAGCAGAATTTTCTATATATTCATAATTTCTGCCGTCAATTTAGTTTTACTGAAAGCACATCAATGAAACTTTTTCTGTCGTTCTTACGTCACACTTTTGTCTGTAAAACAGCAAACTACAATCTAATAGACGAAACTACAAATTTTGATGAAGGAAGGTGGATTTAGGTCGGAATCAAACTGCTACAGACTGGTATACTGTATTAACAGCGTTGTTTTTAGTTTCTAGCGTTTGCGGTATTTTGCTAATTTTCGGTGCGGTATTGCGGTATTTGGTGTCTTTTTCGTGCGGTATTGCGGTATTGGGACCCCCCCGACGTACCCCTCCTGCAGAATCCGGACTTTTTTTATGAACTTGGTAGACAAAGCTTGTCTGACAATCCTCTGCCATTTCATTGAAAAGAACGGTTTATTTCTCAATCAATTCTGGACAAATCCCGAACAAAAACGTCACATTTTGAAAATGGTGTGGATTTACGGTTTTTTATGCCTGAAAGAGGACAGAGGTGGAACTACTTTTGCGGTTTGTCCAGATTATTTCTTGTATTTTGAGGACAATGTGAGGCAGATAGTTAAAAAACTGGTTTATTTTCGGAATAGTTTGGACACAGGTGGAAACAGTTTTGCTAAGACTGGGTAAATCAAAGGCGTCTAGAGAGACAAAGGTGGAACCAAGATGGTGGGAGAAATGGTGTTTGATACAAACTTAAGACTTAAAATGAGATGAACTCATTTAGATTTAGCAAAAGTTTCCATTGCAAATGTCTGTCCCCAAAACCAGTCTTTGGTGGACAGTAGATCACATTTATTCTCCAGAAACTGAAACTGGGTAGATTAATTTTTTCTCGTGGACATACATATGACCATGAAAATTACAGTACATGCCCACCCTTGGTATTTTTCAGGAAACAGGAGATTACTTTGGAAGAAAGGTTGATTAGTTTCTTGGGTAACAATGAGAATAATGAGAAAAATACAGAGAAAACATGATTTGCAAGCAACATTATCAAATCAAAGTACTTTAGTATCCAAAAAAACTATGTGAAATCCAATCCATTTTCCAAAGATATAGGATGCTGACTGCATAATTTTGGGTACTATATTTAGGATATTTAGTTATGTTATCATTTGTTTAGTTTAGTTTAGTTTAGTTTGGTTTAGTTTGGTTTAGTGTGGTTTAGTTTACAGTTTTAAACATATTCAAAGAATACACTACCCTGTGTACCAGACTCTCTAACATAGAGAGTCTGGTACCCAGGGTAAGAAGACACTTGCCTGTGTGTTGTACCTAGCCTGAGATCAGGCTCTTCTAACTTCAGGCTACTGTGTACCAGACCCCATTACGAAAAAGTAGTTTATTTTCATAGTTCTTTTTTTCTAGAGTCTGGTACACAGGCTAAGTATAATACTCCTGTGTAAAAGTACGAGTTTGTATTGACGATGTACGTAGAATAAGACAAACGTAATGTTATGTAGGATAATACCAGTTTTTTTGTTGGGTGTATTTCTTATAGCAGAGTTATTTTCAGGTCGAGTCTTTGCACCTCGCCTGAGCACCAATACCTGAATAACCCCCAGCCTTTTCCCATACTTTTCCTTCCCATTTCAGCAAACAGTTTCACGCGATCTGATTGGTCTGCACTCGAGTTCTTTGAAAGGCGGCTTCTGCGATGGCGCACGAAGGTCTCCTCCACGCGGCAAGTGCAAACTTCACTTCTCTTTTTTGCAGGCGTGTAGAAAAGAGGGGCGGCACAGCACAGCAAATACCGAAAGTAAAATCATCTTTTTCATCAAGAAATCAAATAAAACATGGCTGAATATCATTGCCCTGATCAAAAGACACTACAGACGTTGAGGGATATTGCCAACAGATTGAGAATAGATAGCATACAGTCAACGAATGCTGCAAAGTCTGGGTGAGTATTTTTAGGCCAATTCAATTTGGTTGTCTGGGGTTTCGCAAAGTGTGCGTTGGAATTTGGACACGAACTTTGGATTTCGGTAAACTTTGCGCTGTTTATGACATAGAACGAGCCATAAAATGTCTGCAAGGGGGTTCTCTGTAACTTGTCTTTTTTAGCTAAATTCTTTGCTTTCCGCAACATGGCATGATGATTGTGCGTTACTGTATGAATTTTCATGCTGCTCATTTTTTCACAAAAACAATGGAACGTTAGGCACTCATGCCACGTCTGCAAAAACGTAAACATGGTCCAATGAAATTTTTTATACAGTTGAAAACAATGAACTGAAATGAAATATGAACTGCAAAATTATTTCAACATTATCAGACAGCAACAATACACTCATTTTTTTCTATAAGAAACTAAGGTCCCCGGGGCTGGTAGGCAGTTTCTTAAATTTTTGGGACATTTTGCTACCACAGTTTCTTCCGTGTTTCTTATATTTTTATTGCCGGAAGTTTAGAGTTGATTTTGTCTTGTCTAAAGGGCTCCCAAATTACTTAGTAAAATCTCAAAACGAGTAAATAACATGATTCGTACTCAAAATAATGTGTAAACAGTTGCTTTAACTGTACAATGTCATAATATTTTTGAGTGTGATAGGAAAATTAAAACTGATAATTGCAGAAGTTTCTTAGCTTTTTTCAATGCAGGTAGGGTTGTTTCGTAGCTTTCGAAAAATTGAGCCTACCGTTTCTTATAAGTGGTTTCTTATAAAAAAAATGAGTGTACTATTTTGTACATTTTTTGTCTATTGTAGTGTGAGGGCTACATTAAAGGGAGTACAAAAACCAGCATGCTTTGCGCGGAGTTAGTGACTTGCTCTGCACAGCTTCCAGAATAATTGACTGTATGAAATTCGCAAAAACATAGACAAACGATGGCAACGTCTGCTGGTCTATTTTGTACTCTACGTTGAAAAACTTGCATTCGCTCGCAACTATGAAATTGTGTCAAACTCGCAGCTATAATGAATGGTTCTCGCAGGTGAGAACAAAAGACCTATTGTTAGTTTTGCATCTCTCGCAGCTATTTAAAGTCTACTCGCAGCTCGCACCCTAAACTGCTTCACTCGCTACTACGCGTAGGCCAAATCATGCATGTTTTCCAACCCGGTTTGTGCTCACTATGAAGGGTATTAAACTAGGTAAACTCCAAAAGCTATGATGCATCCCATGAGTCATGGCAGTGCTGCCCATTAAATTTGAGTTGAATGTAACTTATAGAATAACACAAATGCTCAATTGAAATCCTTGACGTACAGTAAAAACCGCAGATAAGAACCTAAGATTTTAAACTCAGCCTTTTTAGGTTCTTATGCAATGAGGCACATCCAGTAATCAGGCTGTAGGTTCTTAATATAGGGAAATATGTGAATCTAAATCTTAGCCACACTTATTTGCACTCTTGTCCCTATCCATTTCAACCCAATCTTACCCAGTTTACCCCGGCAGGCCCTGCATATCACAGTTCTGTAAGAAATGGTTTGGAGTTCACGAAGGAGGTCAATTGGCAAAGAATGAATGAAACCCTTCATTAAGAACCAAGTTAAGATATCAGCTTGAAATGGTTCTTGTTTATTGGGTACAAAATATATTTATTTCAGGCTGTAGGTTTTTAATATATGAATGTTCTTATATGCGGGTTTTTACTGTATGTTGCATAAAGCTCTAAAATTTTAAATCAATAGACACATTTCCCCAAATTCTAAAGATAGCTTCTTGATCTTCAACATGCATTCCATGAAGTTTTTAGCAGTCCAAGTGTCTGGGAAATTTTTTCATTGTTAATGAAATGAGTATAAAATAGAGGAGTATAAAATAGCAAGGAATGGAAGTGAAGAGTGGAAAAAATGCAAATACCTAGGAAGTCTGCTGGAAACACAGTCAGACATTACCAGAAGAAAAGGACTAGCCATACACACCTGTAACAAGCTGAAACACATGATAGAATCCAAGAAATTTAATATAGATACAAAGATTAGAGTATTTGATACATATGTTACTAGTGTATTTCTCTACAACTGTTAACAAAAGTTGGACCTTAACAAAAGCCCAAGAAGAACAGATAGATATTTTTCAAAGGAAACAACTAAGGCGAATAATAAAGATAAGATGGCCCAGAGTCATCTCAAATCAGAATCTTTATGATATAACAAAAGAAGAAAATTGGAGCAAAGTTATTAAGAGGAGAAGATTAAGCTGGCTAGGACATTTGCTCAGACTGCGGGAGGAAACACCAGCCAAACGAGCCCTATATGAAGCACTAAGACCTGTGAAGAAACCCAAAGGCAAACCAAAACTCACTTGGTTAGGCCTCATCGATAAAGATCTAGGAGGACAAGGCCTGAATGTAAAAGACACAAACAAGTTAAAGAAACTAGCAAATAATAGAAACACTTGGAGTGGAATTATCAGGCTCGCAATGTCAGGGACTGGCGTAATAGCGTAATTTGATGATGATGATGATGAATAAAATGAGAATGTGCCCCAGCCTACTATTGCTGGCCATGATCATGTTTATACCATGTGGCTAATGCTGTTATTCAAATATATTTCAAAGGAATAGCCACAATGTTCTGAATTGAAAGGAAGGAATTTCATGAAGATTTCCTCAAACTAAAATGTATATTGTTTGCAACAAAACTGTTAAAGATCATGCAAAGGACATTGCATTTGGTCAGCTATTTTTTTCTATGTTGAAGTTAGTTATCTTTGTTGCAAATAAACAATTAATTAATACCCCCCATTCAAACTTAGGATTTAAGCCAGCTTAAACAAAACAAAGTTTTTGAAATTTGACTGGGCTTAGATAAAGCTGGTTTATCTGTGCCAGTGTGTATGCAGTAGGCTGAAAACTGACAGTAAAAATATGCATTTGACAGGGCTATGAAAGAGCTGAATCTTTGTTGTTTCAACATCACACACAGTTTCCTAGAGGCAAGAAAACCAAAATCTCCCTAAAATACAACTAAATAAAATACAATTACGAAATGCTGCGACCCAGCCTGCAGAGTATGGCAGTTCTCTACGGGATCTCACTCCTGCAGACCAACAAAGCAGTGGCGTGCTAGCGTGCAAGGTCTTTGATTATTTTGTTTTCAAAGTAGTGAACAAAAGTTCTCATTCAAAATCAGTGTGCACATAAATTTTTTTAAAAATCTCATGCACGTGCAGTTGCCACACTCTTCAGACTGGGCTAGGACAGGTGTAATTAACAATCAGGACCCCAGTGGAGAAAATAAAGTGACAACACCAATCCCCCTGTCATTTCTCCCAACCCAGGGTCCCCACTGCTCAAGACACTGCTATCTGGTCAGTTTCTTCTGCCATATCATTGATTAGAGGATTCATATGAAGTTGAGATGGATTGTTGGTTACATTGTGCAAGCCTGACAGCAAAAGTGAATCAGGCATACAGGTAGACTCTGTTGTGACAAGAGAATTAACATATCCACAGTTTCTCTCTAAAAAGCCTGCATGTAAGCAAGGTTCTCCTCACTACCTAAATCATTAAAGTCTCTTTTATTAGCAGTAAACAAGTTTTGAAAAATGTGATTCCCTGATCTGCAGCATGGTCTATCATATTTTTATTATCTTTTCAGGCATCCAACATCATGCTGCTCAATTGCAGAGATCATGTCTGTCTTGTTCTTCAATACAATGAAATACAAAGGTAAGCTTCTTTATTATATTAAACAAAACCTAGGTATATAGTTAAACTAATGTAAAGGCTTGGAGAAGAAATTATTTTTAATGATTTTAGTCATATCATTAAATATCTTCAAAGGCAGTCATTCCAAGTGAGCACATCTAGATCATGAAACTTAACTCATAGACTCCCATTGGTGCCATCCGGCACGCTTTGTGGTGAGGTCTTGTATCCCCATTGATTCCATCCGGCGCATGACAAGTCACCCTCCTGTATACCCACTGATTCCATGCGGCACATCGCTCCTGATTGGTCAATTGCTCTGAATCCGTAGATCTGATTGGTTCATACTACAATCGGTTTTGTAGCTTATTGTCTTGGCTTTACAATGATGCTTCCTGTTTGGGGGGCTGTGCCAATGACATATGCATGCGTTGATTTTCATTCAAAACGATGTCGCTCCAAATGTTGCGACAGATCTATCATGCAAAGGCTAACTCTAGATGTTGCTTCGAAAGAAAATTTCTCGTTGTGATTACGAAAGTTTGTAAGGTTTTACTTCAAGACTGTTGCGTGTAATTGTGATATAAATAGAGGAAAATGAAAGCAATATATCTGTTGGTGAACCTAGAAAGCAGTGAGGGATGAGAACATAGAAAGCAGCGAGGGATGAGAACAGATGAAGAACGGCCTAAGCAACGAAGGTCGCGAGTGGACGGGAGTTTGAGACTGTTTTCATTCCTCAACATACCGAAGAAACTAGCCCTATTAATGTGCAAAAGCAATAAAAAAGAACTGGGAATTTAATACATTATTTATGAAAGGTAAACGGGAAGTTTGTCTTCAAGAAGAACGTTGGAATATTGACGAGGGCCGAAGCCAAAAACCACGCGATGAGGTCTTACCTCACGATGTTGATGAAGACACTGGCTGGCAACTTGATTATTGATCTTTGCATACCGAGTAAGCTCCGTTTTCAAGCATTTTTCACAATTTGCTGGGTAATTGTACAAGTGAACTGATTCTTGAAAACATTTAACTAAAATTTATGGACAACTCTCAAGCATTTTATTTATTTGTATATCTAAATACGAAAGGATATCAAACAACTGAACCAATGTCTGCATTGTATTTAACGGCCCGCTTCATACAAACTAATTCAAACAAACTTCTTGGTTGTGATTAGGTATGATATTAATAAATCGATTGCTCGAAGAAAAAATTCAGTCTTTTCTGAAAAATTTCATAATACTTTATTTTTGGATAGAAAGGATTCAAATACTAAAAAAATTGTAATTAAAAACAGAAGTCATATTTTCTTAATTTTTCTGACGCCTTCCGGGGATACAGAGCTGAACAGCTCATTCGTGGTGTGGGTATACAAAGCACGATTACTAGATCACCTGCCACGGGAGTCTATGAGTTAAAGTCCCAGAATCTCTCCAGTTTTTTTACTATGAATTTAGAAACATGTGGTGAAGTCAAATGTCACATTTCTAAATCTTTTTTGCCATTGAGAAATTATAGGCATGTCTGTCTGCACCTTCAAAGCCAAAAATTTTGTGGTGAAGTCAAATGTGACATTTCTAAATTTTTTCCATTGAGAAATTATAGGCTTGTCTGGCTGCACCTTCAAAGCCAAAAAATGTGTGGTCATTGGAAATTGACAAAGCAAGTCATGGTTGAAACAATTATAGGACAGATTTCTTTTCTCAAGTTTCATTTGCTTCTTAAATGTGTTTTCTACAAATTGAATTGAATCAAAAGCTTGTTAGACTACAGTTTGACTGCAGTTAGAAATAAAACTATTGAATAAGTTGCAGGCATGCCCTTGATCATAACCAATAATTCAGTCCTCCCTTCCTTTTAAGTATTTGTCTGTAACACACTTAGTTTTATGCAAAGATTGGTTTTTGTGTTGAATTAGCATTAGCAAGCACCTTTTTCTCTTTCAGTTTCTGAGCCAAGAGATGTTAGCAGTGATCGATTTGTTCTTTCAAAGGTGGGTATTTTAATTTCTGTTGTGATGTTCATTTCAGGGATAGTCAGCTAGGGAACATTAGATGTAGCAAAAGCAAAAGGTCCAGGAGTATGAAAGGTTGTTGTACGATTAGTACTGGATGGATTATGAATTGAACGCTACTTGATAGCTGTTACAAGTCTGTTATAAATGAATAATGAAAAACAAAAATTTAAAATTTGGTATTAGCTAGGATTGGATCCAGGCTGAGATCTGATCTTCCTGGGAGTCGTGTTTTAGTTAGGGTTTACTGAGCTCTTTGAATGTGTTTTTAATTTTCTTTTAAACTGATAGAGCGAGGGGATTTCCCTTATTTCGATTGGTATTTCATTCCAAGCTTTAAGCCCGGAAAGGTGGAAACTTTTTTTTGTACACTCAAGTTTAAACTTTGGGATGTCGAGATTTCTATTGTTTCTTGTATTATACCTAGAAATTTCATTCCTCTGACTATACTTGTTCCAGAGGCTCTCAGGGCACTGCTCGTTAACTATTTTGTGTGTCATGATAGATCTGTCAAAATAGATGATTTGATCAACGTTCAGCCCATTATTGATCCAGGGGTCCTTTATTCTAGCATTTTGAATAATTGAGAAGGCCCTGTTCTGTAGACGCTGAAGCGTTTGCAGCTTCGTATTGGGCAGGCTACCCCAGATAACATTCCTGTCACATCGAAGTAATTTTTTAGTCCTGAAAATATTGTTAGATTTGACTCAGCAATGAAATTATTGTTGCAAATGCTTGAAAAGTCTCCTGAAATTCTCAATCAAATCATAGGGTCTCAAAGACACATATAATTTGAAACACACCAAGGTCTTCTTCTAACTGTTGGGAAGCACTGATAAAAGGAGCTAGTTTGCTGTGGGAACTAGGTGACCCCGTTTCTTTTCCCACTGTGGATGGGACCAATAATGTATTGTAGTTAGTTTTAGGTTTTACTTGATAAAGAAAAAAAAATTAAAGGGAGCATTTCCCTTTAGCTGGTCATAAAACGTTTTTTGGCACACTTTGGCATGTTTGCCATCACTCAGCTTCTGTTCAAACTTTGTAACCTCATGAAATGTATCAAACCCAGGCTTGATTAAATGTGAAACATTGAAATAGATTTACTTGCGTCTAGTAATTGGACCTTTTAGCTGTTAAGTGATATTTTTGTACATGTTTACATGAAAGGTTCAGTGGAATGGCGCCAGAGCTTCTGTCACTATTGTGCTTATAAAAGAATTCATCATAACTCTGCGAAATGTATAAGAATATTGTTTGATCCAGACTTGTTTGAGTCAGTTTTGATTCAGTGTTTTAGGCCCTTTTTCAATCATTTTGCAAACATGGAATTTTTGTAACGTTGAATTTACCTGTATTTGCAGTGCTCGTAAGAAGACGAGAAAAATCACAAAAATACTTTGATGTTTTGGCTTTTAACTAGAATTGGAATCATTCAAATCCATGAAGTACTTGTAGTGCTACAAATTTTCGAAAATGGGAACTTTTTTCTGGCTCACACAGCATACGTAGAATAATTTTAATTTTTGAGTAACAAGGAAAGTTACCCCCATTTCATAAGAACCAATCCATTTTATTCATTGTACAAGAACCCATGCTGACCTTCAAAATTGTAGGTTCTTTCTTATGGATGTTTACTGTGGACAGAGCTTTGAGGGGCCTTCTTGTCAGGCTGTTATAATTGGTTGATAGTCTATACAATGTTTACATTTAGGCATAACTTCAGAGATGCAGTCAACCCCTTGTGTCTCGCAAATGATGGGGTAGAGGACACGGAACATTTCCTGCTGCTTTGTCATTCCTATAATGGGCCTAGATCTGATCTTCTCAATAGCGTAAATGCAATATTGCCACCTCATGGTTTTTCCTCTCTTTCAAATGAAGTTTTACTCAAATTCATTCTGTATGGAGATAAAAGGTTAACCATTGACAACAATAAAAAGCTACTCAAGGCAACCCTCAAATTTATTCATGCTACAGAACACTTTTAAATGTTCCATTGCTGCAAAGTCCCATAGATAAGCACCTACTTTGTTTTCAGTTTCATTGTATATTCGTAGCCAATATTTATTTTAGCTTAGTTATTTTCCTTTGTATTTTTGTTTAACATTGTGCATCTTTATGTATTGGCCATGGGGTAGTCATTGTCTTTTGCTTCTCATGGTATCGTACCCGTATTGTTGTATAGTAATTAGATAGTATGGTAGAACGTATTGATGTATTGTATTATTTTATATGAATAGAAAAAAAAAATGTTTACATTTGATTTTTTATAGGGACATGCTGCTCCAATTTTGTATGCTGCTTGGGCAGAGGCAGGATTATTTCCAAGAGCAGATTTGATGAATCTCAGGAAAATTGATAATGATTTGGAAGGACATCCAACCCCAGTAAGTTTCTGCAAATTGAGATTTTCTATTTAGGGGATGTCCAAAATGATTGGTCAACTTCCGGCACAGTGAACTCTTTTGATATTAGCAAGCTCTGGAAAAACAGCCAATGAAGGTAAAGAGGGCTTTGACCTCCTCGTCCAAACTTTGATTTCACGGTCAAAGCCTTTATGAATTCAACTTCTTAAAATTGCCATGATTTCGAAATAAAGATGAATATGAATGTAAGTAATAACTAAACTTATGTCATAACTAAACTTTGTACACAGAACGCAGACATGGTTACAGTTGGATAGACTCTAGTCTCCTCTGCCAGACTTCTTTCAGGCACTGTGAGGAAGAAACTTACAGGTGCTTGACAGTTAGAGCAGCTTAAAGATTTCAGGTACGTGACTGAACACCTGGGAGAAAGGTTGAACCCTGAACATTGAGAAATTAGCTGTTAAAATACAGTAAAGCAAAAAAGAATAGCAAAAATAGCAGAAGAGACCAAAAATCTACTTTTGCAGTCATTGTATTAAAAGTGTTATTGGCCAAAGGTGTACAATTCATCAAGCTCCTAGAGTGTTTCATATGCATGAGAGGCGCTTGAGCTCTCCTTGCAAGGTGTTGTGGTGCAGTGGTGTAATCTTCTGACTTTTTCTCTCTACTTCTGTGACTCAGCTCTTGGCCCTAAAAAAACACTACTTCCTGTCACTTCACCAAGGCCTGACTACTTTTACTTCTGTTTATTTACTTTAAACTGGTTTAGATTTGCAAATATTTAATCATGGCATGGGCAAGTTTTGATGCAAATATTTTTCACACAGAGACTGAACTTTATCGATGTTGCAACTGGTTCACTTGGACAAGGTCTGAGCTGTGCTTGTGGTATGGCCTACACTGGAAAATACTTTGACAAAGCAAGGTCTGTGCTAACTGTCTTTTGTGTGCACATTTAAAGAGAATCTTCACTTGGAAAACACCCTTTGATGGGAATGCTAAATACTCACAATTTTGTTTGATGCTATGTTTCTCCAAAGAATGAGAAACTTCTTCACAGGAAAATCATAGGAACAATTTGGTGAAAAACGCAGTTTGATTATGAAACGGAGGATGAGGCAAGCGACGACAATCATTGTATCAAAATCATAGGAAATGGTCAAGATTTTGCATGTTCAAAATCTGAAGAAGATTTCTGAATTGAAAGTAGTTCAATTTCTTGCAAAACTTATATGTACACTTCTGTTATAAAAGTATCTTGACAGCCAAAACAAAGTGGCGTCGAAATTTGACCACTGTCCCTTCAACCCCAACATCATTGTGCCAAACGAAATTGCAAGTATTTAGCTTTCCCGTCAAAGGTCTTTTCCGTGATTCTTTTCTTGGTGCTAGGAATTTTTAAATGTTTGGGACTTCCTTGGCGCACCCAGTATTTGATTTTCATTCATTTTATTTGTAAAGTTCAAAGTGAACCGAACTAATTCCGATGACCTTCTTCTGCACAGAAGACACACGAATGAATTATTGGCAGCCAATAATTTGTGCTTTCTTTATATTGCAACAGTAAGACTTTAACATGTTTAGAAAAGCATGTTGATTGCAAAAAAGTGTTTGATGAGATTTCACGTTGGGAACATAGTCAACCTTGTTTACTTTCTTTACTTCTTGCAAACAAATTGACGTCATCAGCCAATTATACTAAACAATGGGTAACTCCGAAATGAATCAAGATACCAAAAATTTTAAACTGAAATTTTTATCATTCAACGGTGCTATTCACTTGCATTGACAGAGATGGGAAAATGCGTGATGCCGCGAAGCAGCTTCGCAAGAAGCTTATTTGTCTAAAGGCAAGAAATAAGGACGAAAGAGAGAAAGTGAGAAGGAAAGAAATGAAGGGAAGATGAAGGGAGGAAAGATGAAATGAAAGGAAAAAGGAAAGACAGAAAATATAGAAGGTGGAAGAACGAAGGATGGAAAGATGGAAAGAAGAAAGGGTGAAAGAGAAAACAAAGATTTGAAAATGGAAATAGAAAAGGAAGGAATAAAGACAGGAATGAATAAAAGAGAAAAGAAAACAGTGTTGGATTTCATGCTCTGTCCATTTACAGTTGTGTGGTCCAAGGAAGCTATCAATAGTAATTCTAGACTATTCCAAGTGACTCTAAACATGCCTATAAAACTGAAATGTGTATTGTGCAAAAGTTCAACTGAATCTGGCACGGAGAAAATTGACAAAACAACGAAAGGAAGATTTTAATTTGACTTTGCTTCGCAGGAAGGCAAACGCAGGAAGGCCACTGTGTATTGTTACAAATTTTCGCTCATATCTCATTAAATGCCAACTTTTTTTCTCCATTTTAGCTACCGAACCTATTGTATTCTTGGTGATGGTGAATCAGCCGAAGGAAGTGTTTGGGAAGCGGCACACTTTGCAAGCTTCTACCACCTAGACAACCTGGTTGCTCTTGTTGATGTGAATCGCTTAGGCCAGAGTGACCCAGCCTCTCTTCAACATGATATGGAGACATACAAGAAACGATGGGAAGCATTTGGGTATGTTGCTTCACAATCTCGTTCCAAGGGTGAATTCGTTGCTCTCAACTACGCCGGGATACCACCAGAGGCCGTTCTGAAATTTGATTGGCTATTTGAAAACAATATCAAACATACGTTAGTTCTCGAAACTTCCTAATAGACCTTTTAGCCATTCTGAAAAGAGTCAGAATCGAACGATATTTTTGCAACATTTTGTAGAATTTTCGAATGTGCACAATAGAGATAGAAGCTCTAACGCCACTCGATCGAAACTCGGGTATGAAAATGTATAGAAATAACGCTCGTTCCAGGCTCTTTTGTAGAATAGCTAAAACGTCTATTATTCGAATAACAACAGTGTTTTTTGTCACTAAGCAACAACCAACAACTGCAATGTTGCTATGTTGTTTGGAATCAAGGTCACATAATTAGCATTGCCTTGATCAAAGTGTACCAGGGTGTTCATTCTGCCTCGTAATCAGTGTTTGACGTAAGAACACCTTGGGATCGAGGTTTGTTTATTCGCTGTTCAAATCTTCTCGTTTTTTGCATGCGAATCTTTTTACAATTTCTTAAGGGAAATGAAACGTATTTACATGTTGCTGTAATTGAGTTGATTACTTATCTCTATTTCCTGCATTTCGAAGTAAAGGATTTTTTATATATCCAATTTACCTGTATCTACTATGCTCAGAAAAAGAGAAGAAACAATTCCAAAAAAGCTACTTCAGCCTTTCAGTCATCAACCAAACTTTCTCCAACAAACTCAAATATTCTCCACATAATGAATTTTCAAACATGTGAAGTCCTTTTTTATCCAGCCAGTACAGGAAAAATGTTGGTCACAGCAAACAAATCATTTGCTAGCCCACATTTTTGCTTGGCAAATGTCACATGTTGGTCGACTTTTTAGTGAGGTAATTAAAATGAGCGCATGAAAGTTATTTTAAGGAAATTGCGCGACAGTCCTTGTGACTTTCATCAGTCAGATGATAGAGAAATGTTAGGTTAAAGCCATCGGATTGAAATTGTAAATCATTCTCCTTAATCATTGGTGAAATATTCAAATATATCGCATACTTATGTTATAAACCTAATTTCAGACATACAGTAATGCGTTAGTCATGTTTTCGATTAGGCCGATAAACTAAAGTATGATCACCCCAGAAAAAAAGATTTGTACGCCTAGGCCAAACCCAATATTTATACTTTGCTACATTGTCAGGAAATCTGAAAAGTAATGCATTGGTCATGTTTTCGATTAGGCAGATAAACTAAAGATATGATCACCCCAGAAGAAAAGATTTGTACGCCTAGGCCAAACCCAATATTTATACTTTGTTTCATTGTCAGGAAATCTGAAAGTGAATTCTTGGACTGGATCGTTCAGGATTATCTGCAGCTCGCCCAGATTAACCATAGATCCATCAATCAAGTATCGAAATCCAGACTGATCTAAGCTTGACCTAAAAGTAGAGTGAGAATTCCGACTTTCTTAGTCGCTTTTGGCCTGAACTGACACAGATTAGATCCACCCATCCTTTCCTGGCTTTTGCCGGATTATCTTAGATATTTGCTAAGGCTGTCTGAATCGGAGAGAGAATCATATGTCGAGTAAGATTTGTTATACTCTTTTATGACGTTGGAAGAAGGAAGACGAAACGATCATAGTTCGACAAAGTGCTCAAGCGTAATTCCTCTGAAACCAATTTTATGGCTTTGCTTACGAATAAGACTCAATTCGGCACAAGTAAGGCTTACTTTCGATGTTCAACCTGGTTATTGCTACCACTACCTTAATTACCCCCCCCCCCCCTCCCACCAGGTCATTGCGCAAACGAGGACCCGTAGTGTAATACAGACACAAAAACTGGAATAAAGGCTGTCTCTGATTAGATGTGACGTGAAATTGCCCGCGAATTACATCATTTGTAGTATTTTGCATGAGTAATTTTGCGTTATTGCAAATTTCCCGTGACATCTAATTTGGGGCAGACTTAATTGGTTACCTACAAAGTATTTATTTCAACGAATACCAATGACACATTGTGATTGGCTGAAAGCAACAATACTCTTTTTTGTAGTCACAGTTTATTTTCCCATCTTCCAGCACTAAAGTACAACCAAAAACTATGTAGAGTAAAACTGTTTTTGGCCATAGAACTACGATTATTTTCCAAAATAATGCAAACTAGACATCATTCGAAAGAGCTTAGCGAGCGGAACTTGATTTCTTGCAAGCATTGTAAATGTTATTTACTTAAGGGCGGCTTAGTCCCTTGGGAATTTTAGGAAGTTTTTTGCGTCGCAAATTTTTCAAACCTCCTATACATAGTTCAGGTCTTCGCAAAACAGTAGTATGAAGTTATATTTTGCATAAAGTGACTGGTTTGACCGTCGCCTGCACTGTGGTCAGTTGTTTGCTCCTCTACTTTCTTGATAAAATTTGACAGAAATAACCTTTACCAGAGGCTATTCTGTAGTTCGTTGTTTCATAAGGAACGAATCTTACCGTATTCTGCTTGGAGATTCATAATCAGAAGGTATCACAATTTCATAAGGTGCCAAATTTGTTTTGCAAGAAACATGAAAAAAAATTCAAATAATTCCCAAGAGACTGAGCCCCCTTCAATAAAATGCTTGAAAGATTCGAATTCCGCTATCAAATATGTTTAAAGGATGAAATACACTATCCAATTTATTGGATTCAATTAATTGGACAATGTAAATGCAAAAATTGGACAATATTTCCCAGTTTCAACAAATTGAAACCTCATTTTCAAAAGTTGGACGTGTTCAACTTTCATCCAACTTTTTCCCTTTGTGTTTCTTAATCCCTTTTGTCTTTATGGCGCCGAGTGAAAACCTACGCCTAATTTCGTATCTTGTGCATTTCTTTTGGATAGGCGGATAGGCAGTGCAAGCTAACGTGGCCGCTAAAGCGCAGCGTATTGAAGTGATTAAAGATTTCATAAATTTATGGAAGATATAAAAAGTGTGTATGTCAAATTCAACGAGGCTTAGGAGTTCGTCGAAATTTTCTGAGGACATTCTCAGAAACTTGTTGTACTCTGCTTCATCTTCAAGCCGAAATTCTCGCAATAGCGTACTTTCAATGCGAAGCTCATTATTGTGCAATGAGAGACTTCCAAAAGATCGTTTCAATTTATTGGATGAATGTAAACAGAACTTCTCATCCAACTAATTGGAACATCAAATTTATTGAATCCAATAAATTGGATAGTGTATTTCAGCCTTAAATGATACAGAGGATGCAATGTTTTGCAATATAATAGTAGTTCTATGACCAAAAACCATTTTACTCTACATGGTTTTTGGGTGTGCTTTAGGATCGAGGATTTCACTAAGGCCATCCGCAAGGGTTTTACTTGGCCATCCGCAAGGGTTTTACTTAGGCCATCCGCCATTATTATAGAAATGACTTCATCATCAATCATCAATCATCAATCATCGATCATCAATCATCTATTTATTTTTACAGTAGGCGTATAGGCGTAAGAAATAATAATTGCTCTAATTCTCTTGAATTTATTTTTCAGATGGAATGCACATGTAGTAGATGGGCATGATGTTGAATCTCTCTGCCGCCATTTGTATGAAGCAAGTCAAGTGAAGGAAAAACCAACTGCCCTTATTTGCAAGACTTTCAAAGGAAGGGGTATCCCAGGTAAAATATCTGTGTTTTGATATTTTGTTCACATGGTGCCGGTAAGAGTTGGAAACGGAACAAATTTTCTTTGGATAGGGAAAAATTGAAAAGGGCATCTTATGGATATTCAAATTCAATAATGATACTAATTCTTTAAAACGATGACAACGGAGTATTTAACAACATAGGGCTCAAATCTTTAAAAGGGTCGGTGTAAAATTCTATAATAGTTTTCTTTGAAATGAATGTCATGGAATGAACTTAGGGTGTTTTGCTGTAAATCTGCTGTGGAAATTTATTGATATCTTGGATTAGTTTCAGAATGGCGGCATTTATTAAATTTGAGGCCGTGACATCATCAAACTTTCTAAATCCGAAACCAGAAAGCTACAGATTTCTTATGTTAATCTTGCCACCAGATTGTAGACCTTCATAAACTATAGTTTTCTTGAAGTTTAGTATTGCATTTTTCCTCTATTGGTTTAGGATTTACGATGATTCAAATTTTTTCAGAAATTTCCATCAATTTTTTCAAAAATGTTTTGAGATTGACGCCATTTTGAAAAAAATGAAGATATGGAAAATTTCCAAGGCAGATTTTTAAAGTACCATAAATTTCTTTCAAAATTCAATTCAAAGAAAAATGTCATAGAATTTACACCCATTTTTAAAGATTTGAAAGATTTGAGTCCCATTTAACCATCTCGAAACAAGGTTTGCATTGAAAAGGAATGTGGTGAGAGTGTTAATTTGGGGAAAATATTATATTTTGAACAAAATCCGTCTAGCAATCATTCTCATCATCCTCGTCAATGCTCATTTGTCGAAATTTCTGACGAAGCACCCGTAACATAAAGCACGATCTGTAGTTGTATGACATTTTTAGCAAAAAAATACTGGCATGGAAAAGCCCTTGGGGATAGTTTAGTCGTGAAAATATTTTGTCCGAAATTTACATTAAGTGAAAATATACAGATGTTTAGTCGTCCAAAATTCTGTCAAAATGTTCGAAATTCCGTGAAAATATTTTGTCCGAAATTTACTCATTTTGGATTTTTTTATGTTAATCTTGTTTTCATCTAGGAATTGAAGATGAAATGAACTGGCATGGAAAGGCCCTTGGGGATAGTTTAGTCTTGCAAAATTTCTGTCAAAATGTTCGAAATTCCGTGAAAATATTTTGTCCGAAATTTACTCATTTTGGATTTTTTATGTTAATCTTGTTTTCATCTAGGAATGGAAGATGAAATGAACTGGCATGGAAAGGCCCTTGGGGATAGTTTAGTCTTGCAAAATTTCTGTCAAAATGTTCGAAATTCCGTGAAAATATTTTGTCCGAAATTTACTCATTTTGGATTTTTTATGTTAATCTTGTTTTCATCTAGGAATTGAAGATGAAATGAACTGGCATGGAAAAGCCCTTGGGGATAAGGCTGAAGCAGCAATCAAAGCGATCGAAGGCATCATGACTGATACACAAGGACCGTACAAAGTCATGCGTCCTGCAGTTGTCGATGATGCTAAACACTTTGCTCCAGAGACAATCAAGCTATCAGAACCTCCAAGCTACAAATTGGGTGAAAAGGTACTTGAAAGTGGGGAACTTTTTTTCTCAATCCTTTTCGAATGATTTTTCAGATGTCGTTGTTCTAGCCAGGGAGTGGCCGCTCCCCTCGCCTCCAAGTGTCCCCTATTGGTATTTAGGTAAACCCCAAATAAAGCAGACTTACTAAAATGGTTGTGTAAAAACGGTACTATTCATTGAAACATTTAATCATTGTTGATTATTTCTGCGCGGTTGCCCGGTCGTTCCTGGAGGACTGCTCCTAGGGGACCTTACAATTTTTAGGTCCGTTTCTTTTAATGTAGTTTTAGTGGAGCAACTCTACCAGCTGTATTTGTAGAAATTATGATCAACTTCAAGATTGAGCAATCTACTGTAATATTTTGTTACAGGCTTATATTTTCTAGGATTCTACAGAGGGGGGGGGGCTTAAAGAGAGGGGGCTTATTAGAAAAGGAGGAACTTTTTCACAAAATCAAATCGCAAGGATATATATATGATAGCTTTTTAGTTCTTTTACATCATATTTTGCGGATTGAACGTACAATTTTATGAGTCAAATACATAAATTCAACACAGTTTTATCTCAAACCATATCAAAATTAACATTAAACTTACTTAGTTCAATAAATGGAAAATCTTTGATGACCTCTGGAATTTGATGTAAATGAGCGGGGCTTGATAGAGAGGGAGGTTTATGTAAAATGTTGGCTCAGAGGAAGGGGCTTATTAGAGAGGGGGGCTGAATGGAGAAGGGGGCTTAATGGAGAGGGGGCTTAATAGAGCTTAGTTAGATGGGGAGGGACTTATTCACAAACTCAAATGACAAGGATATATATAATAGCTTTTTAGTTCTTTCACACCATATTTTGCGGTACAATTTAACCGAGTCAAATACATAAATTCAACACAGTTTTATCTCAAATCATAGTCAATATTAACATGCAAACTTATTTAGCTCAATAAATGGAAAATCTTTAATGACTTCTGGAATTTGATGTAATTCAGCGGGGCTTGATATAGAGGGAGGTTTGTGTAAAATTTTGGCTCAGAGGGAGGGGCTTATTAGAGAGGGGGGCTGAATGGAGAAATAGAGCTTTTACGGTACATGTCTCCGATGAATCTCTTTCCCAACCTGGATATTAGGCTCCATCTTTCGCCCGTCATAAGTTGCATCGGGGTTTCGATTGCAAAATGGCGGACACACGTGCGATCGATGGTCAACCGATGAATCTACACTGCCACAATTTCTGTTAACCTATGAAAAGAAGATGCATAATTAATTAAATTAATCTAAATTCACCTGATATTATCTTAGGATCGGGGGGGGGGGGGGCTCTCTCCTTGATTAGTTTACCTATTGTGAGAGTTCCTCCTTTAAGTAATTCCCTGTATACAATTCATTTAGTTCCTTGTATTTGTATATTGTATTAATTTTCTGTATTACTGTATTAATTTTTGTACTTATCTTTTATCTTTGTAGTTTAGTTATTTGTTTGTATAGTTAGTAGTTAGGACTATAAATTGTATCTAGTGGAATTTGAATCATATGAAACTGAACTATATGAAACTGCATCAAACTGACATGTATTCATCCCAAAATTCAGAACTTTCTCTTGACGGCAAAACATCTTCCTGACTTTCCAGATCGCAACAAGAAACGCATACGGAAACGCACTTGCCAAACTGGGAAACAGTTCACAACGTGTAATTGCCTTGGATGGCGACACAAAGAACTCTACGTTTGCCATCACTTTCCAGAAGGCTCATCCTGATCGCTTTATTGAATGCTACATTGCTGAACAGAATCTTGTGGGCGTGGCCATCGGGTGTGGCACACGTGGAAGGACTGTTCCATTTGTCAGTGGATTTGCTTGCTTCCTGTCACGTGCCTACGATCAAATCAGAATGGGAGCAATTTCAATGACCCAAACCAAATTCTGTGGCTCACATTGTGGAGTGTCGATTGGTAAGTTAAATCGAAAACAGACATTTTCAGAGGAGTATTTTCTCATATAATCTGCATTCGGTACTTTTTGGAAAAATTATGTATTCCTGGCAAGTGAATTTCGGATTTAAACAAAATTTTTTGGCTTTCAGAAAAAGCTAGAGAAACTGCATGCTCTTTAGCAAAGCAAATTGATCAGCAAGTAAATACTAAAACGTTTTCGGATTTTTTTACTTTTCGGTTTAAAAATTGCAAGACAATTTTCGATGAGGCGGGGTTTTGCAGGCAATAAACCTTTAGCAGCCAATAGACCTGAAAAGAATCTGAATTGAACGGTGTTTCAACACATTTTGCAGAACTTCGAATGTGAACAATAGTGATAGAAACTCAGTCGAGCCTCTTGTATAACAATGTGTAAGAATATGGCTCGATCCAGGCTTTTTTGTGGAATAGCTAAATTTAAAGGGGCTCCGTTGTCAAAATGTAAACAAAACTATGATTTTTGCAATTTTTTGAAAGGTGATATCACACAGGATTTTCGTATTTTTTTCAAAATGAAAGTTGCTGTTTGGGCATTAATCATTGTACTTCACTAAGGAACAAACCAAACATTCATATCTTCTACGATTGCTCGGATATAAGTGGATTTTTAACGGTCGCTTTTTGGTGGCTTGGGTGAAGGCACCAAACAAACTGCAGAGAACAATGGATGAAAAATGGATAATCTTGGCTTAGTTAACAGCATAGTCTCTAACTTCAATAGGGAGGAGGACAATAATTTTTGTCTGCATTTGTAAAAATTTTCGTGCGGAAAATGACATGTGATGAGCAGACTGTGTGTTATAATAGACATTTCTTATTTGGGTACAGTTAAAACCCGCGTATAAGAACCTGCAATTTTGCAAGTCAGCCTGCTAGTTCTTGTGCAATACAATGGATTGGTTCTTACAAAATAGGGTCTAATTTGAAACTTTCGGTAAGTCCCCGCATATGAGAAACTCAAATTTTCAAATCAGGCTGTCTGGTTTCTTATATGCAAGAAAATATGTTCAAATGAGGCTGGAAGATTTCTTATACATGTCCATTAAGAAACTTTCTTTCGCGCAATACTTTCTTGTCAAAAAAACTATTTTTAAATTCAAGGATGCTGCTGCATAGTAAACAAGCATGTCCCGAGAAATGATAATGGATGAAGCAAATACGAAATAATGTATATCTAGAAGTTGAACAGATTTTGCAAATTTTAGTACCGAAGCTAGACATAAAAACGGCAGCAATGTGGTTGAGTATTTTTTCAACTTTGCATCATTTATAAGAAACTGGACAAAATCAGGCTGCCTGGTTTCATATAAAGGAGAAAATATTCACTATGCTGGCAGGCTGCAGTTTCTTATATGTCCGTTTCTTATATGCGGGGCCACTTACAGTATTGCACAAATGCCTCCATTGTAAATTCAACTCCACTTCTTGTTACACAGGTGAAGATGGGCCGTCTCAAATGGCTTTGGAAGACTTGGCAATGTTCAGAAGTGTTCATGACTGTGTTGTATTCTATCCATCTGAAGGAGTCTCGTGTGAACGCGCTGTAGAATTAGCTGCTAATCAACCCAGTATGGTTTATATTAGGTCAAGTCGTCCGGCTACAGCCACTCTTTATGCAGCTGATGAGAAGTTCGAAATTGGAAAAGCCAAGGTTAGATTTTTTGCCATTAGAACTTTTAGTTATTCCAGAAAAGAATCTGAATCGAACGATATTTTGATACATTTGAAGAACTTTCGAATGTGCACAATAATGATAGAAGCTCTAACGTCACTCAATCGAACCTCTCACATAAAAATGTATAAAAATACCGCTCGATCCAGACCCTTTTGTAAATCCAGACTCGTGGGTAGAACAGCTAAAAAGGTCTGTCACGATTTTGAACTCCTTGTGTTCCAGCCCTTCTATATATCAAATTTTTATAATGTTTGATGAAACTTGCTGTTGTAGAAACTTAAAGCAGGTTTCGTGTGCTTGGGGGGTAGCCTGTTAACCTGACCCAATTTCCTTGAGAATTTTGGGCTGGATAGCGGGCTATGGGGGGGGGGGTAACTTCTGTGCTTGAGACGAGGTTAACTTGGCATTTTGGTGGTACAGGAACGTATCATTTTTAGGAGTCATTCTATCCAAAAATTTAATATTTCAGGGGTATAGTTTCAGACATCATTTTGAAATTATGGGTTCTATTCCGGAGGAAATTTGCAAAATTACGCGAATTATAGGAATTTTTCATAATTTGCAAAGTTATGGGCCAAACTTTTGACAAGTCTGTGGAATTATGAGCCTATGACATTATTGACATATGTTTGGAATGGAATTATGGGTACTATTTTCATACGTACGATGACACGTTTCCATGAAACGATATCAATATTTTCCTCGAAGTTAATGACTTTACGAAAAATCCTGTTATAATGTCGCTACAAGGTGACATTTGCAAACGCATTAGCGTGCTCTTTCTGTTGGCTTGAATTAGCTGAAAGTTATTTTCATATTACCAGCAGCGTCAGATAGATTGGTGATGATGATGGTTATGATGATGAAGATTATTATTATTGTTATGATTGTGATGATTGTAATGATGATGGGATGATGATGACAGAATCAACATCGGGCTCAAATCTTTAAAAAGGTTGGTATAAAATTATATTACAGTTTCTTTTGAAATAAATGGCTTGGAAGGAACTCAGCCTTTTTTGCTGTAAATCTACCGTGGAATTTCATTAATGTCTTGATGAGTTTCAAAATGGCGGCATTTATTAAATTTGAGGCAATGACGTCATCAATTTTCTAAATCCTAAACCAGAAAAAATACTGAGTTCTGCTTTTCACCATATTGTAGGCCTTCATAAACTATGGTTTTCTTGAAAGTTATATGATTGTTCCTCCTTTGATTTAGGATTTACGATGATTTAAATGTTTTCAAAATGTTCCATCAATTTTTTCAAAAATCATTAAATTGCCACCATTTTGAAAAAAATCAAGATATCAAAAAAATTCCACGGCAGATTTACAGCAAAGTTCTATAAGTTCCTTTCAAGCCATTCAATTCAAAGAAAAATGGAATAGAATTTTACACCCACCTTTTTAAAGATTTGAAAGATTTGAGCCCTATGCTGACAGAACCTTTCTATTTTAGATCGTTCGTCAAAGTGACAAAGACGTAGCATTGGTAGTAGGAGCTGGCGTCACACTTCATGAAGCACTCAAAGCTGCTGATATATTACAAGCTGAAGGCATCCATATCCGTGTCATGGATATCTTCTGCCTTAAACCCATTGACCAAGCTGCTCTCATTGCTAATGCTAAAGCTTGCGGAGGAAAGGTCGTCACTGTGGAGGACCACTACCCAGCAGGTATGACTAGACTTACTCTTCGAGTTCTGCGTTTTTCTATGAAAATTCATAATGTTTAGGCTACGTTTTACATTAGAAGAAAGCTCTGCGAATCTGTGTCAGCTTTTAGGCCGAATTCAAGAACCTTGCATCGGAAAACATGAGGCTTATTTGGCCAGTGACATTAGAATGCTGCAATTCTTTTGATATTTACGCATTATTCCCCAGTTGAGTAATTTTTACTGCATGGATGCAAGGAATCAGGTAGTGAGTCTATCTCACAAAAAGTGTTCGTTTAGTTGGCTTTCGTTGTTAAAAGGTGTATTTTGTTTATTCTTTGTTATACCATCAATTTTGCAATTCCCAAACCAAAGTGGAAGGGACCCGGCCTTAGTGCAGAATTCTTACCTGAAATCAAAATAGATGTTCTATTTTGATGTCCCCCCCTCGGGAATTTAGAGGTTTGGCTTGTTCACTTCTTTTTCATTGTTTCGCCCTTGAAGTCACACAACAAGGAACAATGGTCGACATTTTGCCAAATACTGGGGTTGGGGGGGGGGCGAAGCAATTGTTTCAGTTGAAAATCATTGTATATTGTTTTTGTTTTCCCCAGCGTTGGGAACGACGGTACCCTGTCGCCCCGTATTAACCGCCAGTGACTAGGCATTCGGATGGAACTTCATCTTGCATTTGTACATAGCAATTTCAATTTAAGGGCAGTCTATCCCCTTGATGAATGAAAATAAGACGATAAAGAGCTCTATTAGTATATTCCACATGTGTGCGCTAATTTGCTTTATCTAATAGGAGAGCAAGGTCATGGAGACTCATTGATGTATGAGTTTAGCTCCAGTGGAAAAACTTGGGTAGAGAACAGACTGCCTTTAAAAAACTGGTTCGTTATTCTGCCCTGGAAAGCCTTGCTACTTTCTGTAACCTGGCTTGAATTAGTAGGCTTGGATTAGCTTTTTTATAGCTATTGTATGTATCCCTACTTTAAAGGTAATGTGTCCATGTAAGTACAGCGCCTTTGCTATTTTCATGTGATGTTTCATGTGATCACTTTACTGTAGACTTAGAAAGATAGCCAGGTCTAATATAAGCAGACTGATGACTTACTTTCGGCTGCGATTCCAGAGCTGAACCCGAAGTCTCACAGCAGGCAGCCTCGTTGTGAAATTTAAATTCTAGTTTTGCATGTGTTCAGTTAAATTCTACCAATCACAGTGCGCTCCTCGGGCTCTTCGTCAGCATCGTGTCAGCACATTTTGACAAGAGTGTATACGCTGCTGTACTTACATGGACACATTACCTTTAACTAGATTAATAATGATAATGAAAATTCACATGGTTTTTTTCAGGTGGGCTCGGTGAGGCTGTCGCAGGAGCACTTTCCGAAGAGAAGGACATATCAATCAAACAGTTATGTGTGCGAGCATTGCCAAGAAGTGGTCCAAGTGGTGAGCTGATGGAAATGTTTGGTATTAGTGCAAATCACATCGTCAAGGCTGTCAAGTGAGAACTTCTCTTTACTGATTTGAAACAATTTAGCTGTATAAGCCACCTACTGTTCGTCTCCCAAACATCTCTTTAACCGACTCTGATCTACTGTTTACATAGTCGTATTTAGATAGACTATTGGACACTCAAACTACTCAAAGCTCCTTGGGAAACAATAGACGATTACGCTGTTGCGTTCAATTTGAGAATTGTTAACGATTCTAAAGGAATTGGATTAAAGAACGCGATGCTTGTTGGTAAAAACTTCCTCGCCTCCACCTTTAGCGTAATAGTCTCTCTGATCTATGACCCAGAAATCATCTGATCTAATCTGCGTATGCTAAATATTTTTGTTCGTATTAGTGTTCTTTTTTGGGATATTGGAAAAGATTTTGTGTTGGTGAAAGAGATTTTTGGAGATTGTAGGCCACTGGACATTTAGCACGCATAGACTCAATGATGAGCAGAATTAACCTTGACGTATTCATTAGCTGCACTTGAAAATGATGATATCTTGAGATAACATATTTGGGGCACTTTTCTTGCTTAGAATCATTTCTTTTTAGCGCCTGTTTTGAATAAAATATATCCTCTCGTAATGTTTATGATTGTGCAATACTGACCTTTTAGGGACGCGAAAATTGAATATCTTGAAGCATTCCAGCCCAAACAGGCTTGCATCAAGTCTGTTTCCTGAGTACGTGTGACCGATCCAATCCTTCTGTTCTCCATTCCGTGGTCCTTTCTTCTCTACAGCTATGGAATGGGGACAGCAGATCCTGGAGCTGTGTGATATGGATCGGTTACACGGACTTCTCGAAGTAGACTTCGGGCAAATCTGTTTCTTTGGGCTTAAAAGCTTTGAAATATTCAACTTCTAGCCTCCTGGAAGGTCGGTACGACCCAGTCATAAGCAATATGAGATGATATATTCCCAAGGGGGTAATGACTCTCAGTTGCATATTCAAGCTTTGTATGTGGTGTTTTCCAAGAGATGGGCATTTTAACTCATCTCTTAGAGCCAAACATAACAAGACGTTGAAAACCCTGGCCTTGTAGTCAAATGAAGAAAAGAGGGTCTTCTGGCACGAATTCATAAGGCGTGTGCGAGATTGGATTTAAATCTCGCATGCATTGGCTTGCTTATCTGGCTCGGAATAAGGCTTTTTGAAAGAGTCTTGGGGTAGCAAACTTCATAACTTAATGCGATTTTCCATCATGCAATGATTGTTGACGCACTAGGAAAGCTGTTTTACAACCAACCAATTTGTCGATGTAAGAAAAGCAGAACCATGAGGCAGGTTCTGACTTAAAGTAATCGAAGTAAGAATTTTCAATTTCCTTAAGCTGCTTAAAAACTGCTGCTGCTGTAAAGCCTATTAGACCAGTTATGTTGAGGTGATGATGATAATGATTCATGAAAAAAGCATGGCTAAAACCAACTACATGCTGTTTCATACGCACCTGAGAAGCAAAGCTTATCGAGTCTGGGGCACTTACAACAAAGCAGAACAATGTGAATGTATATCTAAATACCGAAATTTTTGTTTTTGAGGTATCTAGGCCAAGACGGCCTCTAACCTAATAACAAGAAACATAACCATAAGATCAACTAAGTTACTGCAATATGAAATTATTATAATGCTAACCATCAGTGCAAAAACAGCAACAGTCTTATTTCTAATTATATACCAAACCAATAACGACATAATGAAGTAATAAAATTACTGCAATAAAAAGAATAGCACTAAAAATGAAGCTAACATACAGCAAAAACATAATCTGAAACAAAAATTTGTCACCAGTATCATTCGTAGGAACCTAGCTTAAATTGTTTGAGATCATTTAGACTCTTCTTTTTTTCTGGGATTATCCTCAGTTCAGGAGGCCGGGAGTTCCATATCTTTGCTTCTTTTACAGAAATGGCACAATTACCGAAACAATTTTTTATTTTGGGATCATCAATTGATCGTTGTTCCTTGTTCGATAGCTATGAAAGGACGACCTTGTTTGAAACAAATTCTGGAATACATCAGGCAAATAGAATTAAGGTGGTAAAAAAGTCAGTAGCATGAGGCTCAGGAAAAGATCTGGAGTCTAGTTTCTCTCCAATTTATCTTCTTCATTCCATATATTCATCAATTTCACGCAGAATCATGCATGTTATTCCTTGAATTTATCGAACTAAGGCTAAGCTCATTACGTTTAGCTGCAAGAATTGCTAGTAAACCATTTTAGGCCAGTTATGTTGAGGCGATAAAAACTCAGCGATGGAGACTCAGAAAATGATCTGCAATCTTATGGTTGCCGATGATTCATCTTACTCTCTCGCTTATTTTTTCATTACATTCAAACGAAACTAACTATATTTATTACAAAACGTACTCAAGCCCGTAGGTAGTGGTAAAGTCAGTCTAGCAAGATTGTTTCTAGGCCACCCGCCACAAGATATTTCAATGACATGAAATTCCAACACTAAGCTATCAAATATCGTTGAAAGGGTTTTGGGGAGTAATGGGAGGGGAAATCGTACAGAGAAACTTGCTATCGACCCGTGCAAATGCCACGTTTCATTATTAGGGCTTTTATAGTATTTTACAAGTGCGCTTCATTTGGATTCCTCCATGGCATGCATAATGGCAGCAATGCTCGATTACTAAACATATCTTGTGAATGAATTCATTTATTTGATATGAATTCTCAACAAAAAGGGACTTCTGGAAAAATTTTCCATCGAAAGTCATTCCTTCAGTCATGGTATAAATCACCTTCATGCTTATCACAACCAGAAGAATATTAACTTGCGCCTGATGCACTTAACCTAATTCAGACATGAAGGAAATTAAGTCGAATTAATTCATTCAAAAGGCTATAATTTAGGATTCCATTTCAATTTAAGTCTTGGTTGCCGGGCATAGCAGATGGTTCATAAATTTGAATCCTTGCTTCAAGAAGACCAATGCTCTCTTAAACATTTGAAATGTTTCCCTATGAGCAGTTGCTGTCTATTGAAATCGCTTCCCAAAACTTTCGCACGTCTCGTAGAGAAATCTCTAGTTTAAAGCGTTCATAGCAAGCTTAAACATTTTAGTTCTTGGATGGGCGGTGCTGCAACGTACCATCACTGTCTCTCCTTAATGCAAGCAAATAGCAGCAGGTGAACTGTAAATGAAGATATATTCTATAGGCTGTAAGTCTGAACTTCTTAGAATCAGCGAATGCAATCAAGGGTGCCTACCTTGTAGGAAGTGTGTTCATTCACAGAAATGTCTACCCGTGACCCAGTACACAGTGACCCAGCACACAGAGTAATTGGTGTCCTGTGACCCAGTCTTGTTAATCTGTGTTTATCATAAGAAACTAGTGCACTCAGATCTTCGTACCGTCAATGATTTTGGAGATACAGCTCGACTCTGAGCCATACGAAAGTCCACTGCAGGCTAATGAAATTTTATGACACGGGCCCCATTGAAAATTTTAAACCAATGCTTCGAACAGAGACGCAAAGACCTCACAACCTACAAACTTGTTGGGGAGACAAACTCGAAAAACGATTGTCTGAAAACAAAAGAATCTGGGCCTATCACCGACGACCAAAAAAGTTGTCGATACTGCGCATTGCAATAGGGAAATGCATTGAACTGCATTGCTTCGTCATTAGCCAATCAGCAATTGAAATTAATGCTCCAATGCAAGGTTTTTTGCAGCGGCAACACCAATTTTGTTTGTTTGTTTGGAGGAAGGTCAACGAATTTTTTCGACTCTGGCTTCGAACTTAAAGGCCCAATGCTATCCATCATGCTTTGCGCGCCGAATGAAACGCAAAACGAATAGGACTTGGGCCAGAAATGACTTTTGTGTCGTATAGAAGTCGACTTTCGCCCTTACTCTTGTAAAGTTTTCAGTTACTTGTAAAGAACGTTGGCCAGAATCGGCAAGATATCGCAGGGTTCCCAGGCTTCAGGTTAGTGGATCACTTTACGCTTATTTCTTTATAAGAAACTCAGATCGCCAAAAATTAAGAAACTCCAATACTGGGAAAATACCGGATGTCCCAGAAAAAGGTATGCTTGGTCCAGCGATGAGACTTTAGCTTTAATCAATGTCTGATCAATTTCAAAATGTTCCTCTATAGTTAACTTGAAAATGTTACTCAGAAGGTACTTGAGTAATGTCCAAACTTTAAAATAAAAGGCTTAAAAAGCCTTGTTTTGATAAGTTCACAAGGCCACAAATAGTGAACATGAAGATATTTATGGAGCCTTTAAGAAACTTATAAGAAAACTCTGAGTACTGAAAATCTGATACCCGTAAAGGGTGAGACCCTCGAACCTCGAACTCATCCACAACCTACCTTGTCATCGCAAGACGTAGTCTATGTTTGCAATTTCCGCATCAGTTTTTGTGGTGTGCTTAGATTTTTAAATCCTTCGCTATCTAGATTAACATAGCATGCAATGAGATTTGTGGATAACCCCTTCCTTATTGACTTATCATCGATGCAGCACATACATCATGCCCAAGCCAATCTAAACTGAACTCCACAGTTAAGAAGATTAATTTAGGACTGTCACATATGTGATATTATGTGATGACATGATATGATATATATAGGCATTCGTCTTTGGAATTTGCCACTCCTCCTATCTCTAGAATTTATTACAGACAGAAATCCTCTCCAATATTGCTCCATATATTGTCGATGGAATTAAAATTATGAAAATTTGATTTTCATTCTATGCAATCATGTATTGGACAGGCCCGTAGGAAGCGGGGGGGGAGTAGGGGGGGCTCAAGCCCCCCCAATAATTTCTTAAAACAATGGTGCTACGTCACATGACTTAATTAGATGTATTGTTCTCTATTGTTTTAAAAACAATTGCCCCCCCAATCCGAAGCTTCTTCCTACGGCCCTGGTATTGGAAGGGATATATAATGGGGTCTGCAGTTTGCTGGAAATGAAAGGAACCCTCTTGTCAGTCACGGGAACCACAACCCCTCAATTCCCCAATAATTATTCATAAAGTCGTGAGCGAGATTGGTATTGTGTTTTGAATACCACCAACCAATCAGACTCTTGTTAGATTGGCGTGAACCGATGAGCGGCGAGAATAACGAACTCTTTGAATTCATCAAAGGAACCCTTTACTCAATCACGGGACACTTTTGATAGGCCGGCAAAGTCATACTTTTTACAAATTTAGGATCTGGGATGGCCAAACACATTACGTCTGCAGAAGGAGAGACATTGCAAACGTAGTTAATCATTTTTATGCCTCACTTTTCCAAAATGTTCAAGAATAAGTCTAAACCGAGATGAGATCATCCGCGTCAGGCTAAAATTGTTTGGTGACCTTGATACAAAAGAGGTTTTGGGTAAGATCTGATAGCAAGACCCATGACAGGTTGATACCTAACCCACAGAATGTAGATATATCAATGAATGATAAGTGTTAGGTCATTCGGTCACACGACTGCAAACTTCATCAATAATGTATGAAATGCGTAAAACATAAGGGTTTAGTTAAAAGATAAACCATTTTGATGAAAATGCCGCAAATCACAAAATGAATAACAACTTTTCACCACAGACTGATGTCAGACATTTTGTTCAGTTTTGAAAATCAGCCACTGGCGAGAGGTTGCAATTTGATTTGAGGGATCAAGTCTTTATTAGGTAACGCTGAAGAGAATTTGATTGTCTATCTACCACACCCATGTGTATCATAATTGCAAATATCTGAAATTGGCCCACCAAAGGATTGAGTAACTACCAGGGGAGTCAGGAAACAATGCATGTCGTCTGCTCCCTTCAAAGCAATGGTATTCTGCTAAATCTAATTGAATAACCAATACAACAAGTTAAAACAGGGGTGGCCCCAGGGGAGGGCTTATTTGTTCGTAAAAACTAAGAAACTTATTCAGGTGGATTTCATTCTCCCAAGAGGACAAAATATATGCTAACACACGTAAACATCATTGTTGTTAGGAAAAGAGAAAGAAAGACTGACGAAATTTTGATTGTCGTTTTTGCAGGTTTTTGAAAGAGGCTTTCTGCAGAAAATTCCCATATCCACAGGAAGGAATGATATCGGCAATAAAACAAAGACGTTTTCAATATAACTACTCTAACACATTCAGGGTGCAGTATTTCTTCAAACGCCGGGTAGTCAAGAATGTTGCCCAATAGTTATTTCTCTGCTTCTCCCTGTTGCTCTTGCGGTTTGCTAGACTTACCTACTTGGGAAACGAAAAGTAGCCAAAATAGAGATCTGGGCCTATTTCGACATGAAGACCAACTGTTAATATTGTTAAGATAGTGCTGCTTGCATCCCTATATTCTAGGCCTTAATTCCAAAAAGTTCTAATTCTCCCGTTCCCGCAAAAACCTTAACATCCTGTGTGCAAAGTCTTGCCATGAAGTGTTGCCTGACTCTCAATGTTTTTGTTGCCTTTAATTTTCAAGTAAATTGTTTATAAGAAACTTAACTCACCGATCCTTAGAGATAAGAAACTCCAGTACTGGGAAAAAAATGAGTTAAAACTATCCATTTTAGTCAAGGAAATCCTTAGCATACTTCTATTTTATTTCCACTTGTTTCAGTCTTGTTTCCTGTATCATACAATACTCGAAAAGTACTTGAGCAATATCTAAACATTGGAAACAAAATTTTTACCGGCACGAGTCGTAAACATGAAGATTGCCATGAAGCTCGTAAGAAACTCCGAGTACTCAAATTATGATAATTTTGAGAACCTTTGAGAATTAACACAAAATGGCTCAACTTTTTGTAATACTGCCTCCCACTGTTGAGATATTCTGGCTCAAGTTCTTGGTATCTTATGAAAAAATACTTGTAACACATTCGTTATTCGTTATTGTTTCTGTAGCAACCAAGTGTAATTTTAGTACCTTTGCAAACAGACCTTTCGGGGGAGTCTATTGACTCTCCAAACGATGAAAGAATTCTAGGGATTTATGCCCAGGTGTCCATGTTGACACAAAATCAGAAAATGTATTGGACTCAATGAAAGCACATGATCTCTGTAATCCGAAAAATCCTTTCAACTTAAAAAATATTGGTAATCTTTCGTGTTGAAGTGGTTAAATATTCTAACTCTTTCCAGCAGGGAAACATCTATGAGAAGTCACGGGTGCTTATGTAGTAATACGGCTGTCAGACTTCGCTCGGATCAGATATTGATGATGAAAATTTGTTTATCTTGTTGGGGATACGAACAGGCTAAGTTGCGAGCCTCAAGGAATCCCCCAAAAAGGGCTCCAGATCGCATGCGCAGTACTGATTTGCTTCACTTACGTAATATGCAAATTAGCTTGATCGTTGAGAACAAGGGAAGAAACAAAAGCAGTGATGCGCATGACAACATGAGCCCCAACGTCGATTCGCTCTCAACAAAGCTGAAACACAATGTATCAAAACAACAGGGTCAGCACTTCATCTCCCCAACAATATCCCCAGTTTGAAGCTTTAGATTTGTTTTAAACAAAGTACACTGAGCAATGCGCGTATTTTTTTGTTAGAAGCTAAGAGTTCGACCACCCAGCACTGAAAGTTTCTTGAAGGTTTCTTTGAAGTTCCCACAAATTCTCATCAGTTGTGCCTTTGTTTCATGAGCATTTTATGAAACGATGCCGGTGTCTAAATATTTCTAAAGTAACACAGGGACAATAATATATGGCACAGCAAACAAGTGACAAAATGCTTTGAATGTCCCAGACAAAATGACAACGTTCCTTTAATAATTTTCATCCATTGCTTGAGTTTCTCGTTTTTAGTGAAATCTTTAGTGACCCAATAGTTGAGTTTCTTCAAAGTAAGTTTCTTTTCAAAAATTCGTATATTTCTCTCTGCGTCGTCTACTTCTGCGAAGGCGCAGTTATGTTATAGACTCGTGCCTGGTTGACATGACTGCAAGTGATTGAAAACTGTTATCGAACTTTAAGAAACTCATAAGAAACTCCGAGTACCCAAAATCTTATAATTTTAAGAAAATTTCAGTTCTGGCCCGAATTGCTAGTGTCTTATAACAAAATACGAGTGTTCTGTTTTTCCGTTTCAACGCCCACCCCTAGAGTGACCCTGAAGGACAAATATAATTTCCAGCAAAGTCCACATTTTCAATTTTTATTTTTGGGACAAGTGTTTAGACAAGACATGACGAGTGAAATTTCTATTAAAAAATCAAGAAATGAAGCAGAAATCCGAGACAGAACAATAATAAATCTGTAAGAAAGGTATCGTTTCCCAAAATTTTCTTTCACCCCTATAAACGCGTAAAAGGTAGACTTGCCCCAAGTCTATTTCGTTAAAAAAGATACCTTCCTCCATATCAAACCTGCGCATCACATAGTGTGGTCATTCTTCGCACATAAAAACTTGGGCCAAGTCTACCGTAACCGTAAATGTCGTAAAGGTTATTTCCAGTAACGCAACAACGAAACATGGAAATGAAATGAGAAATGAATTAATAAATGACTATTAAAATGTCGCTTGACAACAACAGTTGAGATAATAGATCACTTATAAAACGTCTCTTTATAAAACTTATAAAGCATGAAAATCGGGTCGCCCATAGCTTCACCAATCATAAATTCAGCCATTAATTACCTATGGAGATTCCTTTGTCTGTGCCCATTTATGGAATGCCATGTTCAAAGGCTCACAAAAGAACACAACTGGGTTTAGCTGTGTGTTGATGAGTTTGGGATAAGACATAAGTTGCTTTTGACGAGCGATTTCGCAGGTTAGGTACGCAAATTCTTGTGGAAAACCATCATTTCAAAGTGCATTTGTATCAAGAAAGATTATTACGTCAAAGAAGCCAATGTAAAGTGATTTAGCGGAAAGAAGCCATTGTGGGACTGTTTACATTCGTGTGTTGACATTGCAAGGGTTTCATTCGAATCAAGATTTGTTAGCCCAGCTTTGCACTGTGATCACAATCAGGATTAAAGCATTGCGTTGTTTTCAAGTTTACCTGCAGTTTGTTAAATTGTGGATTTGTTTTCAACAAGGATCGCTCCGATTTACAACTCATTACCAAGGTTTGTGTGTGTGACTTTTTTAAATCAACCCGCCATTTGCAAAGATATAACCTGCCGTAGGGCAGTACTTTGTTGTTGTGGGCGTGTAGAATACGATATTAATAGCCAAAGTTTTAACCGTGCAATATAGTACGTCTTTATGACTTTTTCCGGCAGCTCCGAGTGCTATCGATGCGCAAGTCTGAAATTATGATTTTGTGGGATGATCGAATGCACGCAGGCCAATCTTTCCAACAAACAAATAAAGACTTCTGCAAACTCGACTAGACCATCCCCGCCAAGCAATTTTCAAGGCAAAAAATTGCCCTGTTTTTATAGATTGTACTTTTTACCATTTTATGATATTTTTGTTCCTTCCCTTGATTATATCATATGTCTGGGGGAAAGAGCGTTGATTAGCTATTTTGCAGCCTTGGAAAACTGCGACCAAAATTCCTGAACAACAATCGCAGTACACGTTATTGGATTTTCATGGTGCCCCCACTGAGAAATATAGGTAGGGGGCAAAGCACTTTGAAGACACGTTGTTTTGATGTTGTTTGGTGGGATTTAAAATCCCCAGAGTTGCTGTGTTTGCAAACTAAAATCAAAACAGATATCTGGATTCCTGTGATTTATTTCATAAGATAAAATAATGGATGAATACTTCTGAGACCTTGCACCTTGTCAATGAATAAATAAATCGTGATTGTCATCTTCTCAAAAGGACCTGCCAGGTGACTTGCGATATGTTTGCACATTTCAGATAACTCTGAAATTGAAATTATTCCTTCGAAAGTATCATTTTGATGTCTCTCTTATGGAGAATGATTTAATGAAAGTAAAACGCCATTAATTGTCGATTGAAATAGTCGAACACATATTAGCATGGGCTATTAGAAGTTGTTCTCGTGTGTTGAAAATGAATATCGTCTACTGGGTGGGGGTAAAATGGGTAAGCTTTGGGTAAAATCTGCAGGATAAAAATATAATAGATAAATTTAGCTAAAATCTTGCATACCCCTGCATACCCTAAATCCTTCAAGGCCAAATGAAAGGAATTCACAAAGTACCCCCACGTGATATTTTATTCCTTCCTGAATTACACTTCTTAACAAAATTTGTTCTTTAGCCGAAAATGTCAAAAGTTGCATCATTGACAATAAGTGCCAAATCTCGGGGGAGAATATCATCAAATGATGGTTCACCAACGTCACCAACAAATTCAAAATTAGAAGCAGAAGATGACATTTCAGAAGAAAATCAAAATGCCTTTCATTTGAATGATGAAGTGAATGGGTCAAGTGGTAGTGAAGATGATAAAAATCTTCGTGGTAGGGGCAGCAGCAGTGGGAGCAGTCCTGAGAGAAAGAGGTACATTCAGTTATTTTTGTGATTCATATGTCTTTATAAGAAACCGCTTCAATAAACTCAACTTTCAGATCACTAAACAATTAAGGAACTCCAATGCTGGGAAAATATAACATAGGAAACTTTGATAAAGGATTCAGTATTGGCTCAAATTCTTAGTTTTTATAGAAAATACATGAACTAACAATTTGAAATTGGATTTTTTTTAAATTATCCGAATTTAAGGACTAGTAAGAAGCCTGAGTACTCTAAATTTGTTATGAGTTTCTTCCAAGTTCCAAAACAATTTTCATGCTTAATTCCTGTGCCCTTGGGAACATTTCAAAATGATGTTGATCATAACTCTTTACAGAAATCAAACTGTCATAATACCAACAAATCAAGAGACTTGACGAGGGCTCATATTTTTCATAAGATGCTGATTAGAAAGTCCAGTCTCGGATCACTAAAAAATTAAGAAAGTCTGGTACTGGGAAAAGTACTCAAAAGTAACTATTTATTTTTAATCATTGACAAAAAATTACTTTATTTCCCCATGTTTCCTGTATCATATTACTTGGAAGGTACCTGTGAAATATTTGAATTTTGGAGGGCTTTGTACAATCACCATTTCTATTTGTGTAAATTTACTGTTTCAGACTATTTGCCCTTCTGATCTTAAAAGGTTGGGCAACCTATGGCAATTATCAAATCCCCTTATGTTCCATGTAAATGCCAAGTATGCAAAAGCTAATCTGGATAAGCGTTTTAGTCATCTACATACAAATATCTTGAAGAGAGCATGGAATCTGGAATCTGGGATCTGTGTTTGTCTCAAGGAGCTATCGCAATGATCTCAGACGTCAGATGTGGGATACAGTGGTCTATCCACCCTGGGGGGGGGGGGTACTTAGTATATTTGTCATAGGGGAATGTACCGTTTTTAAGGGTATCACTTTCACCATTTTTTCTAGCACAGGGTATCAAAATGAAATGAGGCAATTTTTCTGGAGCAGGTTGTCAAAGCATGTCAAAAGGGAAGATTCTGCTAGATCAGGTCGTTTTTCTGCCCCTTTTTCTTACACTGGGTATCAAAAAAGCTAATTTTTCTAGAGCTGGTTAACAAAACATTTCATTAGGTCTTAGAGTGTGTTACTCCTTAGACTTGCTCTGTGTTTATCTTTTGTGTCTTGTGCTAACAAGAAAGAGACTTGTAGTATAAGTGCAGTTATTATTCTTTATGTTTTGAAGTATACTTTTCACGGATGTTTTCTATAGTTGGCTATCATGGCAATTGTGAATCTGAGTAAAAATATCTTTTCGTGGTCACACCCTGTACAAATTGAAAAATTAAAATCAAGTACTCCCACCCCCCCCCCCCCCCAGGGCCAGGTTTTCAGGGTGCTGTGTCGGGTGCTGTGTCTGATATCATTGCAAATGGTTCCTTGAGGCGCACTCAGATTCCAGATTCCATGTTTTACAAATAGCCATCTACATAAGTGTCTAGACCTCATGTGGTTCTTAGACTTGTGGTTTTTATAAAGACACAGCCATTTTTGGGCTGTCTAAAGTAGAAACCACTAATATGTTTCAGATTTGACTCAATCACATTGCCTTTTGGAAAATTTAATCTTGTTCATGGTCTTTAAGTTGTTTTCAGCCCATTATGAAACCTGAAAAATTAGTCATTTGTAGAGATAAGGTAGGAAGGTTGTTCTTAGTTATTTTATGTAAAAGTTTCGAAAAGAATTATTGTGAAATGGGACCAGAGGAGTTTCACACTAAATACGAGGGGCCAGACATTGATTTTTTGCATCCTGATATTGCAAAAATCACAAAAATTAAAAAGAAAGTTACAGGATACTAGTTACAAAAAATATCAGAAAAATCCAAGAAGTGATTTGAGAAATGATTCGGCCTTTGGTTAGATAGGAGAGGTGGTTGATTGTTTTTAACATGTCATTCCCAGGGACCTTGTACAACTTTGGTAGAATTCCCATTGTCTTTAAATATTCTTTCATTTTAAAGAAAATTGTGTTGTTCCATTCAGAAGAGTTACTTCTTATTCCCCCAAGGGTTCATAACAATTTTTTTAGTTGAATGTTCAGAAAAAAACAGCATTGTTTGTCAGATTCCACAAACCTTACTATTTGCCATTTCAGTCAAGCAACCAGCAAGATAAACATCCAAGCATTTGCATATTGGGGAATTTACTAATATCAAAACCAGTTTTAGAATAAAGCAGTCAATCTCAATGAAGGAGGAGGTCGTTGCATATAAATTCATTGAAAGGATTTCCATAAAATTTGACTCCCTGGCTCATAAATCTTGCATTACTATAGCCAAAATAGCTACATCGAATTTGTCAATGTATAGACTCCCTGTGGTGCCTCCAAATAGGCTACCTGTGACAGATACGCGTGGCTGACTGAATTTTCTAATTTTTGTCAGAGAAATTGATATTTTGAGCAAAGTTTGATCAGGAGGTTCTTAAAGTTTCTTATAAGTGTCTCAAGAGCTTCAAAAGAAGCGTCGTGTTTCTTTCCTGTGCTCTGGTGAATATTTCAAAACTAAGTTGTGTATACCTTTCCAATGCTTAGACACATTTACTCAACTACCTTTTGTGAAATGTGATACAGGAAAGAAGTGAAAATTAAATATACTGTAGATAAGACTAGATGTGTTGAGGATTTCCATGACAAAGCCTGCTCTGAGATTGATAATTTTTTAGGTATTCTATTCCCAGTGCTGGAGTTTCTTAAATTTTTAGCGATCTGAGAGTTGAGTTTCTTATGGGCAGTTTATTATGAAAAAGATACGCGCAATGGAGGGTAGGATACCCCTTCATCTCCCCGAGCACCCATCTATTGATGTCCTTGCAGAAAGCAAAGGTACCTTTATACTTGAAAAATGATTTCACACATCCCTCTTTGACAAAGATTCAAGTAATCAAATCTTTTATTTAGAAACCGTACAATCTAGTGGTTTTTCCTGGAGGTTAGACCAACAGTGGGGAAAGAGAGAAGTCCATAGCCCTTGCATATTTCACCTACTGTACTTCCAGGAATTTAAGTTCATTTGCTATACATTCGCTATCTTTTATGTATCTTCAAAGCCAAGCTCCAACACAGTCTTATGACATCAACAGTTTTCCGTCCACATTCACCGAAAAGGCCACCCGAGCAATTTCCTGTTTTGGGCTTTTTTATCGATCTTTAAATACCTCAAAAATCTTATATCTCTTACTGTGAATTTACGTCGTTAAGATAGTGAAACCGCGATACAAAATTGTGGTCGGGTGTCTGTTTTATTTGGAATTCCCTTGATTCTTCGTCATTTCTTTATTAAATCGTAATACTGTGGTCCTTGAGAAAACAATTTAATCTCTAAAGTCTTTGGAGGCCTTTGGAGAGCATTTTGGTCCATTCGCTACGAAATTCATTTATTTCTTCGATTATTTAGGGCTTATCAAATTCTTATTAGATTCCCTTGCTTGTTCCGGTTAAATCTTATTTTAATTTGTTTCCTAAATTCTTGTTTTTTCGTAATAATTGTAAGTCATTATAATATTTTTTAATTAAGAAGAATAAGTAAGCCTCTCGATAGAAAGGATTTTTGCAATGCTGGACAGCAGAACCTTTGATATGAGTCTATTGGGTGTGTGATTGGCAATTCCAAACCTGCCGGGTGTCCCAAAAAAAGTACTCCGGTGTAAAAAATCACCAAAAATCGATTATCAAACCTTTGATAAAATGTTTCACTCGTTTTGTCAAGGACCCAAAAATATTTCTACATTATTTATAATGTTTGCTTTTGATACAACAAGGTAGACAAATTACAGGTTGAAAAACCTTATTTTGAGCTATAGTTTTTAAGCAAAATACTCAGATTTTAAAACATCATTTACGTCTCCAATGATAGGGCGCATTTCTTTCTGTCATTTATGACCAAACTTGAAGCTTTACATGCACAAAAAATTGATCTGGCAAATGGCAATCATCAGTGATTTTTTCAGTATGATTCAAAACCAGGTAACCCCAAAACGAGCTAAATTTACTAACTTTTAAAGCAAATACAAAATCTGCTTTATCTGGGAAAATATTTTGATCCTTGATCTACTTGACAAAAAAGAAAATTGAAGATCGGTTATGTGATTAAATTTTGGTGATTTTCCAAACGGGATTACTTTTCTTTTGGACACCCGGTACCAAATTCTGAATACAGTAGACTTCGCAGAAACAGAAACGAATTTCCCAATCAAACAGAGAAAATTCAAATGGTAGCGTTTAGATTCACCATGGCAAAAACAAGAATTTCTCCAAAGTCTGCCTTTTATCCCAGATGAGTAAAAAAAAATGCCCGGCATTTGAAAGGGTACTGCTCCTTGAATATATAGGCAATGGTATTTTGCATTATCTGATTGAGTAGCTAACATGTTCAATTGTTTCTAGAATTTTTCCTGGCTGAAATTGGTCTCTCCTTTCAGATTTTAAAAGGGATTTCCTGAGAAAAGTCCCTTCGAGAAACTTCGAGAAACCTTAAAGAACGCCGGTCAACCAGCATCCTTTGCGGTCGCGCTTTGCTGAGCACTGCTATGTGCGATGTCATATGAAAATGGCTGCCGCAGTCGAAAGGCAAAATGCGACGCGCGCAAAGGATGCTGGTTGACCGGCGTTCTTTAAAAACGTGCCAAAATCACGAGCAAGTTTTCCTAATATGTTTATCGTACAGTATTGACTTGAGCACGCTTTAGCACGTGCTGTCCTCTTGGGGGAAAGAAAAAAATCTTCCCCCTGGTATGAATAACTTATTCAGGGGGATTCCATTCTCCCAAGAGGACAAAATACACGAATGCATGCAAGTGTCATTATTGCCAGGAAGGAAAACAAAGGTAAATTTCGCTCGTCATTTTCATTCATTTTTGCAGGTTTTCGTCAGGGGCTTTCTGGAGAAATCTCATCGATTAAAGCCGGGTAAATTACTGAACCTAATTAGACATATCGGGAACAAAACAAGACTTATTTATTTATTTAGTTAGATTATCAAAAACTGTAAAAATATTTATTTATGTAATTATATATATCCATCGATTTAGATTAGTTTACTTTGTACATTTGTATATAGACTAGTAAGCTTGAGTATGTACATAATCGATGTAAAATAATTTGACAAACAAACAAACAAACAAACAAGACAATGTTCAATATTATTGCTTTGATATTCAGGGAGCAGCATTTTTCAAACGCCGGGCATTTTTATTTTTAATCATATCCACATTAATCAAATTCCGCCTTTTTTCTAGTTTATCTCAAAGAAAATATGAGACTTATGATTCAGAACGAGGTTTGATTCACTCTGGACGAAGTGGCAAAATGTCATCACGACAACGTTCCCTTGAGCGGGAACTTGAAACAGAGAACCCCAACATGGTCGCAAGCATGGATGATGCATTAGCAAGCTCCGATGATGGTTTGGAAGATAACTTCATTCCCAGGAAATCAAAAGACAAATACTACATGATCAAGAGTGGGAGCGACAGTGATCAAGGGGGCAGTATTTACGAGAAGAAAAACATTGAACCCCCAAGGAAAAAATCTGAAGGCGCGGGCAACCGCGTTAGGTCACGAACTGGGGAATTGTTCAGTAATTACGAGCGAGACCATTCTTTTGATGGATTGTCTGAAGAAGAAAAGGGA
The DNA here is from genome assembly GCA_039566865.1 of Aurelia coerulea. NCBI lineage: Eukaryota > Metazoa > Cnidaria > Scyphozoa > Semaeostomeae > Ulmaridae > Aurelia > Aurelia coerulea. Next base: position 16,337,355 of record CM076961.1, on the reverse strand, counting down.
ATTGAGAAACCGAAGACATCAGTTTCGATTTTAAAAGCTGCATATTCGAAGAAGACGATTGACAGCAAGACTGTTGATAGGTGTGTTTACATACAATCATACTATCATACAAAATTGTATGATAGATTTTTTTGAACTGAATGGCTTCAAAGAAACAGTAGCTATTTTGTTGTACTTCTACCGTTGGAGTCTTCTGAAATCTTCGCTATTGTCATAATAAGGGTGGCTTTCTTCTTTTTTAAGAATTCAAGAAAGTTAAAAAAGAATTGAAACCATCGTACTTTCTAGACTTTTGACGAAACATAAAGTTATTGTTTTCTCCCCAGAACAGACTTTGCACTAAATTTCGCACTAAAAATTGCATTAGGGCTTTTTTATCATGATCCTTTGCTTCTCGTGCCAAATCAATCAATCAATCAATCAATCAATCAATCAAATAAATGAAATCAATGAAATTCTCTGACACCATCTATCTTACACCAGCGCAATGATCTATTTTATTCTCTTCAGCGTCATTTAGTAGTCAGCATTTACTTAACCTTATTAGCAGCTCGTTTCTAATTATCATCATAGATACAAGGTGGACGAAGAACTTGAACAAATTCGATACACAATGCAGAACAGAGGAATGATGGAAGAAAATGGTTCTGATGATGACAGAGGACAATCCGAAGGCACTCAGGATGTTATGTACAGGAAGTCGCTGAGCAGCATCAAGGATCGCTTCTTCGCAGCGGCAAGTGGTCGCAAAGTGCGCTCAAGTAGTGACAGTGAAGAAGATGCAGAAGATGGGGATACGAAGGAGGAGGTCGTTGCACCTCCACAGAGGGTTGTTGATATGAAAGATCAATGGCAATCAAGGAAGAGCTGGCATGAGCAAAATAAGGTAAGCATTGTGATTTGAAATTTGCAAATTTTGACATGCTAGGACAGTACAGCAGAGGGCTCAAATCTTTTAATTAGTCAGCTATGTTGCGGAAAATCGGGAGGCAACTGCGGACGGAGTGTTGTACCTGTGTAAAGCCGGTATTGAGGAAAAGCTGGCGTTGGGTACCTGGCTGTGCGAAAAAAGTTAGAAAATCCCTTCAAAAGCAAAGATAAGTTCATAAAGTTTCATTAGTTAACCAAAATCTAGATAAAGTTTCACCAGGCAAAACAGACTTCAATTGAAGCACACGATCCTGGTTTCTTCGGACTGTCTAAAAAGAATCTGATGTATGGTACAGTGACGTTTGAATTCGAAAGTTAAACAAGAAATGTGGAGAATGACAGCAGTAATAAACTCTGATTATCTTGTTTACTTGAGGTGATAGTTCTAAAATAGTAACACATGCAGAGATTGTTTATTTTTCTGGCAGTTGTTGACCAATTGTCTATATGAACTGTGGTTTTATGTTACTAAGGTCGTGGGATTTTTTTGGATGGAATTTCTACTTTTTGTTGGTACGTTATATGGACCTTTTCTTTCACAGTAAAGAAAAGAAAAGCATGCTGGGAAAATGGGAGAGATTTCGAGATTTTGACACCATGCAGCTTCGAATTTCGCCATGTTTTACGAGGCTTATTTTCGCAGCAGAACCTCTCTCCTAAGCACGAACAAAATGTTAGATCTTGTGTGCATATCGATGAAATCCTCAGACTTCAGAGATTACGAAATAGCAACATTTTTTGGATCTGCTTCCTCGAAATCATTTTATATGACGAGAAAGAAACCCGATGCAGTTTCGAAAATCACAGAATCATACTTAGGCCCTTGCGACGAAACGCCACATTTAGGCACATAGTTCTGCGATCCATGGAGGAAGTCAACTGAAATTCAAAATAAAAGAACTTTATTTGTCTCTGAAGTCGGATATGAATTTGCAGGCATCTCGAAATCTCCCTCATTTACTCAGCATGCTTTTCTTTCCGTGAAAAGGTCTATTGAATTACACTCGCGTGAATGTGATAATTCGAGCCTCCTCTTAGTGAAACTACTTAAATGAATATAATGAGTGGTTTGAAGTGGCCACTGAGCTTCATCCAGCCTCGAGGAAAATCAAGATGCTCTAGGTCAGATTTGAGAATTGCCGAATTATAAGAAACGAATATATACCAGAGATTTGTAGAAATGCAAATATATCGAAAAACTAGTTCTGCATAGTTAACAGGGACGTAGGAAGCATCTCAAACTTGGAGGGGCACGACACTTCAAGGGCACTTATTTTATTAAGCTAAAGGGGCACTTCCTGAAAATAGAAAGGGCATTTCTTTGTTTATTCCAAAATCTTGGGGGGGCACGTGTGCCCAGTGCCCCCCCCGGTTCCTACGTCTCTGATAGTTAAGTAGTACATTCCATAACAGCCCTCAAAAAGTCCTGCATGGCAGGACGAAATGTTGGTAAAGAATAAATCACACACATTTGCTGTCGTTTTTCGTCGTGTGGCGGTGTTTCTGCCTAAAAATTTAGATATTCCATGCCTGTTGAAATCAATTGGGAACTGGAACATTCAAGTATTTTCTGGCCCATCTCAAAGGAATTTCATCCCATTTATTGAATAATATTTGATGCTTTTTGCCTGTGGCGCTGAAACTGTCCCTACATGTGTGGCTTGTCAATGTTTTTAGTTAGTCCTCAAGAATAATTGTCTTCCAATTCTATTTCGATATTTACATTTCTCACAGGACTTAGAGGCAGATATCGTTTCTCCTCCACAAGGGGTAATTCACATGAAAACTCAGTGGCAACAGGGGAATATTTTGCGAATTGAAAACAAGGTATCATTATTACCAGTCTCCTGGAGTGTGGTGTGGTGTGGTGTGGTGTGATATTGACGGGGGGAGGGGGAGGAGTGTCGTAGTTCAGGGTAAATTTATACGCAAAAAGTTCGTGAAAAGAATTCCTTTTTGAATGAATGTTATCGACATATTGTTTCCTCGAACCCATGGACAGATTTGTTATGTGATAAATTTTTGGTGATTTTTCAAACAGGAGTATTTTGGGGGACACTCGATATTTCCTTATTTTGGAGAAAGATAGAAATAACCTCATTTTTTCATAAGAAGCTAAGGTCCGGGGTTGGTAATTTTAGGATACTTTTGCTACCGAAAATTTCTAATGAGTTTCTTACATTTTTAATGGTTGACGTGTAGAATCAATTTACTTTTGTTAGAAGATCTTGCAAATTACTTAGTAACATCTCAAATGACGGAATGACGTTATTTGCTTCGCACACAAAGCAATGTCAAACAGTTGCTATTACTGTACCTAAAATTCCAAACAAGTTTTAGTGCAAATTTCAACAGTTTCTCAGCCTTTTTCTTTCAAGTTTCAGTTAGGGTAGTTTTCTTAAGTTTAGAAAAATTGCGCCTGTCAGATTTAAAGCTGAAAAATTAAGCTGTTTCGTATAAAAACTGAGCGTAGTTAAGAATGGGATGTACAGTAGTGCAAGGACAGATTTTGTTAGACAATAGCATGAGTTGGTTTTGATTGACACCGCAATTCAAAGCGATTAGCGATTGCAAACAAAAGAAATTCTCTCAACCAGTAATTCAAAACGACCAAAGCTGCAAAAGTTTGTCGGAACTAGCGCGCTCGCTGTGCACTCCAGAAATTGCTTCTAAGAGCAAACTTGAGCATAGATCAAAAGAAGAAGGATATATCTCCACACATCTACCTCGGGCATTTAATTTGTTTGGTTCAAAAGCCGATTGGGAGGCGATTCAATTCTCTTATTTTTGGCCTGATTAGGGCACTTACTGCTTAGCATCTGAACCAAAGAAATAAAATGCCCGAGGTAGATGTGTAGATATATCCTTCTTCCTTCGACCTATGCTCATGTTTGCTTTTAAACATATTTTCTGGAATGCACAACGAGCGAGCTAGCTACCTGGGTTTCAGGGAAAATTGTGCGGCTTTGTTTATTTTGAATTATTGGTTGAGGGAATTTCTTGTCTGCAATCGCGAATCGCTTTGAATTCAGGTGTCAACAAAAGCAACTCATGCTATTGTGTTACAGAACCTGTCCTTGTTCTTGCCTACATAATGTAGTAATGCTGACCACGAGGGAATTGTGAAATTTATTTTTGATTGTGGACAATTTTTGGTGGGACTTTTTCGAATCCAAGGCACGTTGCAAGTAAAACAGAGCGGTGCGGTGTAACAAGACGAAGCACATGTTTTTTCAATTTTGAAATTGGGATTTTCTATTTTTTTTCTGAATGATTTATTGCACAGGCTCACGAAGAAGATATTGTCTCTCCACTTCAAAGGGTTGTCGATATGACGAGACAATGGCAGAAAGGAAGGCCATGGCAATCCAGGGTATTAATTTGCGTGTTTAAGAGTGCTTAGCGTTAGTATTTTTGGTGATTTTTGTTTGACGCTCTTGGATGCTGGAAGGGTTGGGTTTTTAGGGACGAATCTACAAAGTTAAGAGCGAAACGATTGGCAAATATAGGCCGTGTTCTAGAGGGCGAGAGGGGCGAGGTGCTTTTCACACAGGAGGAAGCAGGTTTTTATATTGCATAAAGCTAATTTTTGTTGATTTCCCAAAGGAATAAACGTGTAAGCTACGTATCCCAGATTTGAAACATTAAATAAGTGATAAGACCAAATTATCTTTTAGTACAACTTGATGAACGTTTCACTTTGCATGAGAAATGATTTGAACGGATTTTTGTCTTAAGTTAAAACCAGTGGACTTTTTATGTTGTCAGTATTTAGTTTTACATTGGATTTCTACAGTTTTCAACTTTTATTTTATTTGTTTAGAGAAGCAATGTGGATGTTGTTTCGCCTTCGTTACGAGTTGTCGAAATGCGAAGTCAATGGCAGCGTCGTTCTCTATCACTTGATTACACTAAGGTATTACGTCATAAGAGTGGTGTGAGTGAGCCTCGTTTTCAAAGCAAGAAATACCCTTTCGTTTCTTCACCAGAGGGGGCACTCTCATACTTCATCTGACGGGATATCCCGCTCAATAGAATGTCTGTTTCCTGTAAAAACTACAGGACAGGGTATTATAAATGATGAGAAAATTATAGAACAGGGTGTCATAAAGAAATGGCAATTGATCATATATACTTTTGGCAAATGTTTATAGGACTTGGTATACTTTTGGCACAATTTCTTTATGGGACAGGGTTAGGATGTAAAATGTTTTTCACACACCCCCGTCATGTCCCTAGCCAATTACCTCCTAAGGGTCCCTTAGAACATAGGGCACAACGTTAACCTCGAAATGAAAAAGAAATGGAGTGGAATCTTGGGGGAAAAGCAGGGTTTCCCCGTAATCTGTTCTCAATCAAAGCTTCTTTGCATTTCGTTCTTGAATATCGATAGAAGTAATAACGTAAAAGGATTCTGGCAAAATATCCTTAAACGCAATCTTTTTTTGCTTCTTTTATACTCTGCTTGTTTTATACTCAATATAGAAATTTACAAACACGAATTATTAAGATGAAACTTGCAAACTACTTTATACTTACGAACTACTTTTTTGGTGATCGTTCATTGAAGCCATTTTATGTTTCTTGATTCTTTATTTCTTTATTTAATTTCTTTATTCTTTGTTTCTTTAGAGCAGTGGGGAGGATATTGTCCCTCCTTCACAGAGGGTCATTGAGATGAGAAATCAGTGGCCACAAAAATGGATGTCGTTTGACAAATCTCGGGTATATATTGTGTGAGAGTGAAAAGACACGTGTGCCTGATAAAGTCTTCCCACCGCCTCATGTTGGCAGACTTACCAATTTGAGCAATAGGTAATAGGTATTAAAGACCCATGACTGACCAGCATCCCTTGCGGAGAGAGTTAGGAATAGAAGCTGCAGATGAGATGTTTTTAGAGCAACATGACAAATATACACTAGTATTTCAACGACTGGGAGCTAGGCTGCAAATATTGCAATCTGGTTCCGTGACTCTCTTTCCAACTAAGGCCCGGACTCGGCTTGCTTGACATCCAGGTCTTTAAAGCAATACGGAGTTGTTTTAACGGGCATGGCTTGAAGTGCCGTTGTTAGAATTTTAGGAACGTTAGTCCAGACATACAGTACGCACTTCTTTGCCGATAATACCGTGTTTCCCTTGGCTGGGAGTGCGGCCTAATTTGTGTTACTCATGTGTGTGAGGTGAGTGCGTACGTGTGTATTGCAGAGTGGTTGTCATTGTGTGTGTGCTTGCATGCGTGCTTCTTACCCTTCGAAACATTTCTGCAGGAATACAGGGAGGAGGAGGAGGTAGTTAGTCCTCCGCAGAGAGTGGCTGATATGAAAGCGCAGTGGCAACAAGAACGAGATTTGTGGCGTAATGAAAAGGTATCATTTAAAGAATGTCTGTTTTGTGTGAAAATGGTATGGTGTGGTGTGGTGCGGTGTGGTGCGGTTTGGCGTGGTATGGCATTGGTGTGAACATTTCGGACGGACTATTCCGTTCATGTTAAAATTAATTACTGTTCAAGGATGCAGGATATACAAGGATACAAGAAGGATACAAGCTATTGTTGTAAACCTAGATGTCATTTTATTGCAAGACATTTTTTTGTCATGTTTGTAGGCTAGGGACGAGGTACTTGCACCTCCGCAACCAGTCCTCGATATGAAAGAGAAGTGGCAACAAGGAAAAAGCTGGGTCGAAGAAAATAAGGTAGTTGGTGATTGCTTTGAGTGGCGTGATTCTTGTGTGACTGCGCTTTGTTTTAATGGCTGTGATTTAGGCATAGACTAGCTACACTATTCCCTCTATTTCGCTGTTGTTGTTGTACAAATCAGTTCTAAGGAGCATACGGAGTTTGTGTAGCTAATCTAATTTAGGCACAGACAGTGAAATAACTAACTCGCAGTATTGCTTCCACAACTCCTCCTCCCACTGAGTCAGCTCCCCAGAGACTTGCAGCTTTATCAGAAGTTTTGTTCAATGGCCGAAGCACCTTCAATGCAAACTGCTCGCAGAAATTTCCTTTCCTACCCGCTTTCCGAAAGGAGCACAAGTTGAAGGATTTTCTGTGATGTGTGTTTATATGGAAGTCTGCAACTGTACCAAGCATGGACTGAAACATGCGATTCATTCAATCTTTCTAGCCGCTTTTTCGAATGAGCTCATCGCAGCATATTCATCTTGACTAATTTTTTGCAGCGTTCATCGGTGTTTTCAATTTTAGGTATTTTGCAGTGATTTCAAGTGTAACCGCAATATTCAAGTTCAAGACTTAGCCAGCTACTACAACCATCCCCATCGTTAAAGGATGACTCCTTCCTTTACGTACAGGGAAAAAGCAACTTTCAAAATTTGCAGATTTCGTAATTTTTCATCAGGCTCGTTATGAAATCGGTGAAATATAAGATAGCTAACATAGGTTCGCTCATCTCCGGAGTGCATAACCAAGTACTCCTTTCCTTGTTAACTCTGGACACTTTCCTTATAGAGTATCCATGAAGTTGGCAAAGTACTACGTGACGTAAGTATTCTTATGGTGTGATGTTGCCAACTGGTCGATAATTTCTGATTAGATTGTGTGTCGTATTGGCGTGATCGGTGTGGTCATTTTACCCCTCCTATGCATCCCCTCCACCTGTCGCGTATAGTTCAGGCCCGTAGGAAGCGGGGGCTCAAGCCCCCCCCCCAATAACTTTTTAAAACAATGGTGCTACGTCACATGACTTAATTAGATGTATTGTTCTCTATTGTTTTAAGAACAATTGCCCCCCCCCCAATCTGAAGCTTCTTCCTACGGCTCTGGTATAGTCTCCGTGGTTTTCTCATAGTGTCAAACTCAGCCGAAATATAAGTGAGGGTGTGAAAACACCCACATTTCCAAACGGGGCTGTATGGGGAAAGATATACCCAGACATGTTTATTACAACGTTGTAAAAGTATTTGCCCCACCCCCCAATTCTTCCCAGGCTCCGCCACTCCTTCACAATCAAGCGTCGTATGCTTGCCACCACGGAGATAGTCCTTGCAGTGAAATGCGCGTATGGGAAAGGAGGGCTAGTAGAATCAGCTCCACAAAGGGTCACTGGGAGGCATTAAAGCCGAAAATATATTCAAAAAGGAAAGCATTCTGCCTTTCCACTTTGAATGCCCGGTGTTTCTTTTAAGACAGCAAACTATTTACAATGCTCAAATTTAAGTTTCCTTTCCTAAGGTTGATGCACAAGAAGACATCGATGTTTCGCAAGTCGGAAGTGCACGTAGTGCTTTCAAAGAACTGGAAAGCAGACAAGAGACCGTGTCTACTGTAAATCGACCGCGCGGCAATAAAATCGCTGACCCGCAGCAGATTATGGGAGAGAGGAGGCAGAAAACGTATGGCGATGGCGAACAGGTAAACTTTTTATTTTTCATTCGGTTAATTTGAACAAACTTTTGAATGCATTTCACTTTGACTTTTGTTTGAAATGGTCATAATAGATGCAGAACAATGGACGATGACGCTGAAGATGGCAACGAGGAACTTTTTACCAAGATGCATTGCGTCCTAATTATGAGTCTTTGACGATTCTAAAGGAATTCGATTGAAGAATGCAGTGCATCTTGGTAAAAAGTTCCTCGCCGCCATCTTTAGCGTAATCGTCTATGGGGACCCAATTCATCGTAATTAACAGTTAATCGGGTATTTTTTTCCATTCTTCAAATAACGTTGCTTCTTCAATGTTGTTGTCAAGTGGGATGCATGCTTGAGCCCTTGGGAAAAATGCGCCGTTTTTCTGGTTTTTCCAGAACGGAGACATTTCTCATTTGAGGTATTCTAGTTGAAATTTGAAATAACCCTAGTTCTCTAAATTCTTTCGATTTCCATAGGACCCATTAGGTTTCCTGCAATTTGTTTCAAGAAATACGATGTATTGTTTGATGTATATTAATTTATGAGCAACCCATGAGCTGGATTTCATGTCTAATTTTTGACACTAAAATGCAATCGGTGATTCTGTTGTATTCGCTGCCAAATCTCTTGAAGAGGAGAGCAAGGACAGATAATGTTACAATAGAAATCGCTACTTTTTATTCACACCTAGATACAAAGCAATTTGTGATTGCAGACAAAGGGAATTCCATGATCGGTTGGTCAAGACATAAACAAAAACAAAGCAAGCCGCAAAAATTGCCCTGAAACCCGGGAACCCGGGTCGCTAGCTCGGTCGTTGTGCATTTCAGAAATGGTTTTAAAGAGCAAATATTAGCACATATCGAAAGAAGAAGGATATATCTAAACTTCTGCCTCGGGCATTTTATTTTTTTCGTACAGAAGCTGAGCAGTAAGTGTTTTGATTACACCTAAAAAGTACGAGAATTGAATCCCCTCCCAATTGGCTTCTGCACAAAATAAATAAAATGCCCGAGGCAGAAGTTTAGATGTATCCTTCTTCTTTCGATATGTGCTAATATTTGCTCTTGAAAACCATTTCTGAAATGCACAACGAGCGCGCTAGCGACCCGAGTTTCAGGGCAATTTTTGCGGCTTGCTTTGTTTTTGTTTATGTCTTAACCAACCGAGCATGGAATTCCCTTTGTCTGCAATCACAAATTGCTTTGTATCTAGGTGTCAATGAAAAGTAGCGAGTTCTATTGTAACATTATCTGTCCTTGTTGAAGAGGAGCAGTTGCCTTCTATCTAAGTCTTAACTGATCAATTCTACCGTACAGGCTCTATTAAGCCGGGGGGGGGGGGGCTAATCTAATTTTGGAGATCCCAGAGGGTGGGCTTAAAAGAGAGGGGAGCTTATTCACGAATCAAATGACAAGAAAAATTGATAGCTTTTTAAGTCTTTTACCCCATATTTTGCGGAGTCAACATACTCTTTTACGAATCAAATACACAAATTTGACAGTGTTATCCTAAATGATATGAAAAGTGACATGCAAACTTGTTTAGCTAAATATATGAAAAACATTTGGTAGCCGCTGGCTTGTGATATAAATGGGTCTTAATAGAGAGGGGTTTATTTAAGATTTTGGCTCAGAGGGAGGCTTGTTAGAGAGGGGGCTTAATAGAGAGGGGGCTAAATAGAGTGCCTCTGAAATCGGTGCCTCTTTCACCAGGTTGATGGCATTATCAAACACGAGGGCCAAGATGAGCTTTCAACAGTCGAAATTGACATCGCGCAGATCAAAGAAGCGAAACAGAGTTTCAAGAAGCTCGAATCTTCACGGTACCAGGAACAGCCTAACTTACGTAAGCCATCAATGAAAATAATCAAACAAGAAGATGTTCGAAAAACAATGGATGATCATCGAAGAAAAGTCAGCGCTGAAGATTTCGATGATTACACAGATCACATCAAGCACAATGGATCAATTGCAATGACTGTAACGCCGACCATAACGAACGGTGATACTGAGCACTTGGAGGAATATTGATTTAAATCATTGAGTCAATGATCAATGATGATTAAGCAATCGAAATCCGTTGATTAGATGATTGAATACAAATTGTAGATGCACGTAAATTGAATGTATTGCTCTTTATTGTATGTAAGTGATATTTTACCAATTTTGGCCTCCGTGCTGAGTTGATTCACCACTTTTGGCATCTATTCTTGAAAGATATATTAAAGTACTAGGTGCTTAAAAGGTGCAGGGGGTATGTTACTTCGGGCCTCAAATTTAAAGTGTCCTGCCGAAAATTCTGTGAATGAATTTTTGTTCCTTTCTTCATACTCATATTAGGTGCAACTTGAAAAATTGCCAAGGCCCCAAAACTATTAAAGGGTTGATATCTCCTGAATGACTTCCATACAATGTCCAAATGACTTCCCCCAAAACAGTTTAGGGAATCGTATTAACGGGAACTGGTGCATTGAAATTAGGGAAATTTTTTTTCCTTCCTGCTACGGTTCACTCTTAACTTTGATAGAGTTTTTGATGTACTGTAGACAAAAGTAAGAGCCTTAACTTTGAAAAGCACCCAAACGAATGTTATCCCAAAAGTTACGTTTTCTTGCTTCTTGTCTCATCCCTCTGGAGCATATGAAGGGATTCTTTTCCTTTTCAACCAGTTTTGCAAAATGTCAGAAGGTGCTTCTTCAAAGATGATGTTGAACAAAGTTTCTTCTTAGTTGCCAGGTCTACTGCTTCTCGCATTAGTTTCCCGAAAACTTGCATTGCACTACGCGTTAAATCACACGTTGCCTTACGTGTTACGTTACGAGTTACCTTACGTGTTACGTTACGTATGGTGCGTTGGATTGTTGTTACTGTACGCCTTTTGCGTTGGATATTGTCCTTTCATTTTTACGTAGTTATTGCAGTTAATTAAGCACTTCATCTCCACGTTTTTTTCGCATCTTTGCGTATTACACTTTTCCGTAGATGTTTCTTTCCAATATTTTATAATGAGATTTTTGAGGATTTTTGTTTGGCAGAAGGGCTAAAAAGCAACACGGTTTTGATGCGACATCAAGTTTTTATTACGAGTTCGTGAAGAAATTTAAAGCGTTTGGCGGGCTGTGGAATAAAAAATACGTGGCCAATATTCAAACAAAAACGTTAATCTATCAGTCAAAGGCAAACTTGGATGTGAAAAGTTTATTTTGTGAGATCACTCATCTTTTCGACCTAAGAAACAATGCTGGGAAGGTGTTCCTATGTGGTGTTGAAGGTGTTATGGCACAGTGGTGTAATCCTCTCACTTTACAGCCAGAACAGTGGAATGGACAGGGTTCGATTCCAGGTAGAGCCTCGCAAGTTAGCGTCATTTTCCTCTACTTCTGCGATCCCTGCGCTTGTCGCAAAGAGCCGCAACTTCACTAATGAGTGACAGGACACAATTGGGTTGGATTGAAATAAATTAGGTTCTTTGCCTACCTTGGAATGCCATAAGTCTCCCTTCCTTGACATTGGCAGCCTTTCTCAGCCATATATTATTGTTTTGACTTGAGTTCTCTTCTGCCCTCTCGCCTCATGCGCTGTTGTTTAGTGCTAGGCCCATCTGATGACCACCTTAACTCTCCTGCACAATATTGTCCTACACAGTGGTCTCCATCTAACTTCCACTGGAGGGAAAAGTATCCTCTAACCCAATTGTGTCCTGTCACTCATGCTTCACTTTCACCTTCATGTGGATGAGATTTCCACCTCAGATTCTGGTCCACGATTTACGTGCTATTGAAATATAAATTCGATTGTTTCAGAAACAGAATTTAGACGTAAATAGCAAGTAAATTATGGACCAGAATCTAACGTGGAATTCTTGTTCCCATGTACAAACCCTTTGCCAGTATTTCCAAATTTCTGGTTCTAAAGGATGGGTGACTTTACCAAAAAAAATTCACATCTAATTTAGCCGTTGGCTGATAGACTAACAATTTATTTTAATATCCTTCGCGTACTGTTCATTCCACTGCCCATCAAACATTTTAACTTTTTTGACTTGCATCCAACATATAAAATGAACCTTTTGACCAAAATGGACCTCGTGCACTTTGATACAAATCTGAACTGGTGAAACGACCGTTTGCCATGTGATTCAAAACAACCCTTCGACTTTTTGAATACAGGTAAGAGTTAAGGCGAAAAATTAATTTTTCTCTGTATCCATTAAAAAATAGCACCCCAGAGCTCTTCCGCCATTTGTGTGCTGTAGTGTTAAGTATCGCAGAATCCAATAGACATACGTTGAGTTCGTTGAACGTTTTGTATAAAGTATCTCTCATTAATAGCAGTTCACTTTATTTCGTAAAGTACAATGCCTGCCAAAAATCCTTGGAACACTTAGGCCATTTCTTGACAATCCGCAGTTCTAACCATAGCGATTAGGCCTAAACACCCCCTCACCCCCAAAACTCAATCGCAAAAAAATGCAAAAATAGCAAAGGTGTTCCAAGACTTTTGGCAGGCATTGTAGGCTTCAAACCTTCAAAAGTCCAATGTAATGAAATTTCCTCGATTTCCAGCAATGTTATGGCAATTTTAGGGTCCACAGGAAAATGCTTTTGTCAGAATTTCCGAAAACAAGACCTTTATAGATTTCAATTGTTTGATCGCTAGCACAACAAGGCAGATTTTGTAGCGACAGAATCCGTTGATTTTTTGTTGACATGTCACAACATTTTTCTACACATGGAGAATATTCTGACGTATAAAGTTTGCACTTGACCTTTGACGGGTTTTTGGAGCCAAGCGTTAAATTTTTAGTTGCGTCTTTTTTGTATCTAGATTGATTTTTATTGTATTAAGATCTACTACGGTTTATCATTGAAATTACAAAATTTAGATTCAGGGTAGAAAAGTCACGATATTTTGGTAGAAACTTGTATTATGCTAGTGAGATATTTGTTTCTTCTGTTTGGCAATTCATTCGTTAATTCTGCAATTTTGCTTCCAAAGATTGTGAGTGGCCCTGGGGCAAAGGAGGGAGGGGGGCCTTTTTCAGAAGTTTTTGTTATGCAAGTGCAAATATTGAAGGGAACAGGAATGGCTAAATTGTTGCACTTCTCGAGACATGTATGAACCGTCTATGTATGAACAAAGAATAACTTCGGAACTTCGGCATGTGATCCTGTTTTATAGGCCAATCCTTTTTTCCATGTTAGGGCCCTGGAGAACTTTCACATCCACCCGTATCTTTTTTTAAGGTATTCTTAAGAAGAAACTTGATTTTCAGATGAAAACAAAAAAGGAAGAAACTAGAGTACTGGATATATCGCAAGGAGCTCTGGTGTCAAGGAATCTGAAAGTTTTTGTTGTACTTTATTATTCGGTATTGCTTATATGAAAGTCCCTCTACTCAAAAGTCTCGTGATTTTTAGAAATTTTAAGTACAAGGATAATTTCCTAATTGCTTATAAAAACGTGTCTTGTCAACTATTTTCGTAATATAGATGAAACGATTCACTGTTCATGGAATTTTATCGCTTGAACAAATGTCCCAAATTAGATGTCACGTGACAATGCTCGCGAATAAATACAATTGAGATGTTTTGTATGAGTTGCTTGCGATGTCGTAATCCTCGCGAGACATCTAATTTCAGACAGAATTTAGTACAGTGTTGTACAGTGTAAAGCTGGTTTTGCAGACGACAAATGTAGCGCGATGCGACCGGACGCGACAAACGTCGCGCGAAAAATGTCGAGAAAACTATAAAGCTGCTCCGCATACTCGTCGTAGCAGTAGCACTGAAGAACTGAGAATGAAGTCCACAACAACAACATTCAGAACCAGCGTGTAAGAAAATCCAAAATGGAGAAGCTGTACAATGAAGCTGTGAGAATAATCGAGTTGGCAAAAGAGAAGAAAGGGAACATTAAAGGCCTGTGTTTCAACAGTGAACACAAAAATACGAAAAAGCTTTATGCTCTTGTCTGCCAAACCATCAAATGTAAGTATACAGAAAGGGATGGTAAGAGAAAGCCTGTTGCTGCGTTGCGTTTTGATCAATTGAATTTAGGCCCTTTGGCCTTTCCCGCAAAATAACCGCGAACATTACAAATTTTACTCTAAAAGCACTTTAAAAGTACCAATTTTTGCTTGAAAAAAGACAGATAGAATGTTGCTAAACGATCTAAATGGCCAAAAAGCACATTTCCAACATGAAAATTGATAAAAGAAAAGGTGTTCTGGCGCGCAGTCTGGTGTGATCCTTTGCAAACAGAACAGTCAGGCAGACAGGGTTTGATCCCAGGTAGACCCCACTTGAGCCTTATAACAAGGGGGCGCAGGCTCTATCAGGTCTTCTGTATTTCTGCAATCCCAGCTCTTGGTGCTAAAAAACACAGGTCTTCTGTATTTCTGCAATTTTACTTTCTTAGATAGTAGGCTTGAATTAGCTCTTAGTTATAGCTATTGTATCTATATGTATAAATGTCTTGCTATGTATATATATGTAGGCCTACTTTAAATAAATTGATAATGATAATAATAATAATAATAAAAACACAACTTCACCTTCATTTCACCTTCATTCACCTGCATAAAAATGATTGAAGTTTCATAATAAAGAAAAATGCCAAAATGCCATCATGCATGCTAGAAAGTTTGCCTTTTATATGCTGGAAGATAAGGCAAAGAAAATTATTTTCTGTACAAAAGTCATTGAGTGATGCCAGCTGACAGCAAATTCCATCAATCTCTTGTATGCAAATGGTCTTTGGCGTATTCCAGCATTCTCAAGTCATCTTAGGGGTCATCGGCAAAAGATTTTTGTCCCCGTTAACAGGTTTGGCCTATTGGGGGGGGGGCAGTCTCACCTGAATCCATTAAGATCGTCATTTTAGGGAAGATTATCCTGATAAGATATGATATGCAATAGATGCTGCCTGAACAAGGGTTTAAGATCATAAATAAGCTGCTTTCATGTACTTCTTTCAAACGATTTACATTATCTATACTCAGCTTTCTCAAAAAAATTGGTAAGTGGACTGACAGCAAGAAAATATGTGGAAAAAATATGGTAGACATTTGCAGCTTTGACTGGAGGCAAAAAGTCCCTCCGTTAAGTAAGGGGGTGATGGGTTCAGATCTTAATGGATAAAATCTGGTTACAGGGACAATAATCTTTTGTCTATGACCTCGTAGCTCACATAGATTTTGTTTTTTGGTAATCAACAATATCAATCAACCTTTTGTAGACAAAAAGATAACATCAAAGCTTCTGGAAAGACTTAATGTTGAAGAAACAGACAATGAGGTAGTTGATATCCAGTTGTGTTTCAATTTGTTTTGATCTGATTTATTAAGCCATTTTGAATGAGTTTTTTCCAGGAAATATTCCATAACTACAGAAAGGAATAGATTATTATGCAAAAGATGGCAGCAAGGAACGTTTCACCAAGATGCATTGCGCTCTTTGCAAAAATTCCTATAGGAACGTTAAAGATTTGTATTTGAATGCAATGCATCTTGGTAAATGTTCCTCACCACCATCTTCATTGTAATCGTCTATTGCCAATTTGAGTGAGGGTTGATGTGGGCATTTTGAAACGTTTGGCTTTTCATTATAACAGTTTGTAAACTCTTTAAAGACTTTGAGTTTTGATAAGACTTATTTCTCAAAATGCAAGGTGTTTTGAAAGCCTGAATTAACCCCCTTGAAAAATTTTATATCTACTACTTTTGACTGTGAGGCTAATTGAATTGAACTTGGCCTTGAAGAGTCCATGATGAATTTTACACTATAGGCCGGTTTTGAAAATTTGTAAATCCAAATGATGATCAGAAGTATTTCTTTTATTTGTGGCTGCTTACCTGTGTTATCAGCAATTTTTGTAAATCATTAGTCTGGTAACAGCAAAAATCAATTGAAAAATATTGATCAAATTTTACTCAGGCCATTGTATGATTTATAGAGGCCTGTTTAACAGGAGATGCTTTTTGTTGCACCTGCTACAAATTACAAAAAGAGTATTCTTAAAGGCCTTTTATTGTACCTTTTTTAGATCAGTCCAACACTTCAGCTCATCTTAGTCTATGACTTGCTGTTTGGCAGAGGTGTAAGATGTGGCGGAAAAATTGGCAAATTTGCAAGAACAAATAAAAAGAGATTGCTAGAGTTACTGACAGAGTTTCAGGAGAGCAAGGAAGACATGAAAGATGCTGACACTACTACTGGTAACTAGAGACATAATTCAATTTTCATTTCATTCAGTTCACATTGCAAATTGTCTGTCTACTGACTTATGTACTTATATAATTTTTCTATCAAAGGAATTACAATATTTTATTTATGAAAAAGAAGAGATCTGATTACAATTAGTATAAAAATGTATACAGGAAAAAGCTTAAAATGTAATCTAAGCTGCTCGTTGGTTAAGAATGGCAGGGATAGAATTAAAATGCCAATTCAACCAAAATGTTTAATTAAGTGATATCATAAAAGATCTTTTAATGTCATATGAGGAAGTTAATGGGACTTTTGATGTAATAAACATTATTCCAAATCAATTTTTAGTTTCCTTGCCAAGATATGTAAGAGTCAACTCCTTGAAAACAAGTGTAGAAGAAGTTGTGGCAAATTTTGAGAGTGATGGATGGAGATTTATTGCAGAGAAGGTGAGTCTATCTTAAGAGAGCTTTATTTCTGCTGCAAATATTTTTCATTTTCTTAGCAAGAAAGTCCAGATTAAAAGATGATACCATCTCAGTCAGGTTGTTTCATAGCAATACAATCAGATACGATCAAAATAAGGTGAAATGGTATTTTCTATGCGGTAATGTTAACTATAAGCTTTGAGATAATCTTGACTGTTTTCCTCCCTTGCTCATCATTTTGAATGTTTCAATGAAACAGACCTCATTAAAAAATGTTCTGTTTGCGAGGAAATGATTGGAAGAAACGCTCCTGCAATCAAATCACTCTCAGTAGAGTAAATGGGCCAGCAACTAATGTGTAATGATTTGTGCTTGCGAGCAGCACTTGTACGCTCATGCACATTAATGAGGCTGGGAATGAAGTGGGCAATTTTATCAAGACATTTATTTTGGTTCAGCAAAATCTTTCAACAACGTTGTAATGTTCACATCAAAAAATTTCTTCAACACAAGGCTTGTGTTAAATAAATGATAAATGATAATAATGTGTCCAGTTGCTTTCCCAAGTTAAGTTCCATCTCAAAGTCAGTGCAGATAAGCACTACATTACATACTTATTACACTACTTACAAAATACTATATTACCCTATTACTAGAACAATACCATTTGGAGCAAAAAACTACGTCTACCTCATGGCAACATAAAACAGGAAATACAAATATGTTCATTGTTTCTTTAAGGAGGGAGATTTGACAGAAGAAGAATTCTCGCAAGACAAAAATATTCCAGATATTCTCATATTCAGCCCAGGGACAGACCTTCATGAGCATCCACTGTACAAATCTGGCAATATATTGTTACAAGACAAGGTAGAGTTTTTGATTATTTGTATTATCCCTTTCCCCCTGTTTTAGAGGAAGGACGGTTAAAATATTATCATACATCAATGGTAGCCAAAATTGTGTAAGTGCTGTTTGATGCTATAACAGTGTTCAATAATGTTACCTATACAATCATTCTGTAAAATCATATATGAATAATCTAAGTTTAGAACTATAATGGGTGAATGTGGATCAAGATAAGTTGTCACAGGAACAACAAGCGTAATACATGTAGTCAAGAAATCCAATGTGGCCTCCCAGTTATCACCTTCCTGGCTGCATGGCAACTCGTGAACTTGCGCATACGATGCATGGTTCTAAAATGAGTTTGGAACTAAAATTTTCCGGTTTATCATTGAGTGCCATATTTTTATTTTCCCAATTCCTAGCTGGTTTGTGAAAAACCCATTCTGTTTTATAGGTTGTACATTCTCACCACCCTATGAAAATTCACTTTGTAAACGCTTGATCGAGTAGCCAAGATTTCAAATGGAATTGACTCTAGGATATGTTGCTGCAAATACATCATCATACTCCTTCTAAACTGGGCATATTTTTCGCTGTTCTGAATCACACATTTTATTTCTTCCATAGGCCAGTTGCCTCCCTGCTTTTCTCTTGAAACCTAAACAAACATCAACAGTTATCGACGCATGTGCTGCTCCTGGGAACAAAACAACGCATCTCTCAGCTATCATGAACAATCAAGGGTACATATCATTTCAGTTTAGACCTTTGTAAATTGTTTGGTTATTTTTTATGTAATTGCTGTATGGTCCTTCAAGATTACGTTGTGATCCTGATCCAACCGGGGGTTTTTAGATAAACCATCGAGCAGTTGCCAAGAATATTCCGCAAAAGGATATCTGGATTGAGCGATTTTTTTATACAATTTTATCACTCTTGTTCACATTCGAAAATTCTGCAAAATGTAACAGATATCATTCGATTCGAACATTCAAACGTTGTTTTAGAATAGGTCTGTTTTTGCCAAATTCTACCGAAATTGAATTTTAGCTGCAATAAGCCTTTGAGCTATTCTACAGAAGAGCCTGGATCGAGCGTTACTTTTATACAGGGAGATTAAGTACATTTTTATACATTTCTATACGCGAGGTTCGATTGAGTGGCGTTAGAGCGAAGGTCTACAATATAGTGGCAAGCAGAAATCTGCAGCTTTTCTGGTTTAAGATTTAGAAATTTGATGACGTTATAGCCTCAAATTTGATAAGTGCCGCCATTTTGAAACTGATAAAGATATACATAAATTTCCAAGGTAGATTTACAGCAAAACCCTAAGTTCTTTCCAAGCCATTTATTTCAAAGAAAACTGCAAACTTCCTTGCACCCACTTTTTAAAGATTTGAGCCCTATGTTCGTTCGATTATGATTCTTTTCAGAAGGTTCTATTTAAGAATTCAGATGTTGCAATTTTCTTCGATGAGGAACAGCCGAATACTTGCTAAAAAGATTTCGATTTTGTTGGATATTCACCTCCTCATATTTTCGGCATGAAATTGGCAAGATATTTCATCTTCCAAGTGCTGGCATTTAAACGCGGTTTTATTGGCTGTTTTCCTCAACTTGCTGCTGCTGCTGCTGCTGCTTTCGGATGGGATATTACAAAGCCAAATGCTAGCCGACTAATTTGTACGGTCCCTAAATGAATGTGTTGGGTCATATCTGGTCAATGAGTGGAGGAAGAGGGCGGCGAAAGTGGACGCGTTTTTTTGGAAGAAAGGTATAGCAGTTCTATAGCGTAGTCTTGAATTGTCTCTTTTTGGGTCTTTCATTTTGATTCACAAACGATCTGGCAAACTTCTTTGCAGCCTTGTTTACCTTTTCTATTTCTATACAACCACATAATAGACGATTGTGCTAAAGATGGCGGCGAGGAATTTTTTACGAAGATGCACTGCGTTCTTTAATTGAATTGCTAGAGAATCGTAAAATAATCAATTCAGAGCGCAATGCACCTTGATAAAAAATTCCTCGCCGCCATCATTCGCGCAATCGTCTATTTTGGCTGTTGTTTGAAATTTGCGAAGGACTAGAGCCCCGGGGAAGGGGGTAACTTAACTTCTCCATGGTACGGGGTTGTGGTCCCATTTTTAGGGTATCTTTTTCATGATAGCATCCGGATTTATTGGTCTGGTTTTCAAAAATTCTTTATATTTTCCGGATTTGTGGGTATTATTTTTTGTAAATTTCATTTATGGTTGAACTTTCTCGGTTTTTCCGTATTTATTGGTATACTTTTCATAAGTTTTCCGGATTTATGGGTGGTAGTTTTTAGGCTTTGAATGGCACAACCCAATGTCATGAAAACTTAAATTACCCCCCCCCCCCTGGACTGTAGTCTTCTTTCTGAAATGAAACGTTGTCTTTCAGGAATATATTTGCGTTTGATTTGGATCCAAAGAGGCTCAAATTGATGAAGCAACAACTAGAAGTGGCAGGAACGGATAATGTTGAAGCTTTACATCAAGATTTTCTCAAGGTAACTGCTCACTTCAACTTTTATTTTTGTCTCTCTGAAAAGTGTCGAGATCTTGTTCAGGATACTGCGAACTCCCCTTTTGTAAATCACAATGGAAAAGACGATTACTCTGATTGGTTCGCTGATCAATGGAATGGGTGAAGCGTTTTGGGGCATGCGCGAATTCACAAAGGAAAAATGAAGGATGATAACCCTGCAATCGCTAGTGCGCATATTCCAAAGCGCTTAAACGGGGGTCTAGCTCTTTTGGAGAAAATCCGTAAGACTTTCACTGATATTATCCCGAACAAGATCCGAAGTAACTTCTTATCACAGCTAGCAATGTTTTACTGAGAACGGGGTTCAAGCTTTGTTTTCCTTCACACAATTTACCAGATTTGGACGCTCGATCCAAACATCTTTTCTAACAAGGAAAAAGGTCTATGGTTAGGAAATATTCAATTTGTCTTTTGGTTTGCAGGCAAGTCCTGAAGACTCGAGATTCAAGAAAGTAAAATATATCTTGCTAGATCCAACCTGCTCTGGAAGTGGAATGGTTTCAAGAATGGACCAACTTCTGGATGATGACAACAGCTCAGTGAGTCGTTACTTTATTCATGGGCAGTGAGGCACCAAAGTTATGCTTCAGCTTGTTTGCTTCTGCAGAGGAAAATTTTTATCGTTCTGTGGAGGAGATTAGCTCCTCCGTAGCAGTATGCGAATTTTTCTTCTGCAGAAGCATCGAGCTGCAGCAATCAAGCTCAACTGTGTTGTCTAACCATCCATGCTTTATTGTTTAGTTA
Source organism: Aurelia coerulea (assembly GCA_039566865.1). NCBI lineage: Eukaryota > Metazoa > Cnidaria > Scyphozoa > Semaeostomeae > Ulmaridae > Aurelia > Aurelia coerulea. Next base: position 16,316,242 of record CM076961.1, on the reverse strand, counting down.
CAAAGCAAACCGTGTGACATTATTGAGTGGGTAGGGCCTGTTTATAAGAGGGAAAACACCTCACCTGACAGACCAGGGGCTGACAGGCGAGGTAAATTTCAGCCACTGTGTATATGAAATTTTTTTACCTCGCCTGTCAGCCCCGGTGCTGAGAGGCGAGGAGGAGCAAAGTCTCCTTTGTGTGAAATCAGAACGAATTAGCCAATAGAAATCAACGAAGAAAGCCAATACACCTCACCATACCGGTAGTGTTTCATTTATGTGGAAAAATTTCACCTCGCTAGGTGAGATTCTACCCCTGGTGAGGTGGAGCTCACTATACCAGTGGTGTTGCGTTCGTCATATTAGGCTGTTTTAGCAACAAGACGTTGACGTCTTCGAAGATAAGGTTTTTCAACTATAGCTCAAAATAAGGTTTTTCAACGTGTAATTATTCTACTTTGTTGCATCAAAAGCAAACATTTTATTATCTATGAATATTTTTGGGTCTTTGACGAAACAACTCAAAAAGAAAATTTTATCAAAGGTTTTATAGTCAATTTTTGGTGATTTTTGAAACAGGAGTACTTCTTTTTGGGACACCCGGTAGTAAACAAATTTCATTTTCTGAGCAAAAATATCTGTACGAGACTTCTGAAAGAAACTGTAATCATCGAGAACAAAGGACAGATAAAACAAGCTTTTTATTGGTGATTTTTTAATTTCAGGACAGGTTACAGAAACGATTGGAAGCGTTATCGAAGTTCCAATACGCCATGTTATGTCATGCGTTGTCATTTCCTAAAGTAAAGAAAGTGGCATATTCTACATGTTCGGTCCATCAGCAGGTAATTTTTGTAATCTTTTTCGTATCTCTCTAACATGAAGCTGCTTAATTCTCCGAAGATATACAGTTTTAGACAATTAAAAGGTTTCGAGAACATTCGTCTGTGAAGGCTTGAAATTTGTCTCCCCTTCTAACTTCACTCTTTTCTCTTCAAGCTAGCTTCACTCTAGCCTCAGCTAGCTTCACATGGGTGCAAAGACTTTTAATGAGCTACCACTGAGTGCAAGGACGTCTGACAATGCATCTGATTTTATGAAAATTATGAACACAATTTATACATAAGATTTTAATTTGTTATACTACAAAATTGATTTTTTGAGACCTGCAGTTGTAACATATTCATATATTTTCTTTTTTAAGCACCTTTCTTTTTACAGGACAAACATTGATAACAGCAATTTCGTAATTGTTGAAGTTTTTATCCTGTTAAATAATTCGTTATTATTATTATTTACACCCCCAGTAACGACCCCGCCTGACATTAAAAATACAGCGGGGAAATCATGAAATTATACATTTTCGACGGGGGATTATGATGTCATGACGGGCAAAGGCAAAATTTCGGCTATCATCTGTGGTGGAAGTTGTATAATTTTCGACAGGGAAACAGCAGGGGAACAACAGAAACAAGGTGGGTCTTGGCGGGCCATCCTTTTACCTTGGCGGGGCATCGTTTTAGCGGGGTTGTTACTGGGGGGTGTCTCTTTGTGACTTCAAAACGCTGAGTTGCTGAATGGCATTCCGAGGCATTGTCATAATTTCTTTTCCTTTATCTTTCAGGAAAATGAGACCGTGGTTGAAAGAGCATTGTTGCGCTTCAAGGAGACGTTTTCACTGGTGAATTTGCTGCCATCGTGGGAAAATCGTGGATTACCTGTATTTGAGCAAGGTATGCCCGCCAAAAGTTTTTTGAGGAGAACATTATCTGTGTAGATAAGAGCATGATGTAAGTACTATATGGAGGGAAAGAGGGTTTTTTCTGTATTTCTACCTGGCATCCGATCTGAGGACAGTTTTGAAATGCTAAGAAGCTAAGCTTGCTGAAACAGCGTCCTGGTCCTTCCTCTCAATCTGACCACACACCTTGTGATTTCTTTAGCATGAAATTGCAGAGAGTTGGCTACTCTCCTCACTCGACGTAGCAGGTTCAGCAGGGCGGGGACTCGAACCACCAACCTTCAGATTGGTAGTCAAGCGTGCTACCACTGAGCCATCCCCACTAAAGAAAGAGGTTGTTTTCTTCACCAGACTCTTCTTGCTGCTTATAGATCTATGCCTCTTTTACTGAGCTCTGATTGAGATTCAAAACACTATACCCTAGCATACTACCGGGTGCGCCAAAATAAACTTTGCACGTTTGGCAGGCCACAATAAATCGTACACTGGACCGATTTTGAAGATGTATGACTTAATCTTTAGCAGAAAGCCCGTATTAGATTCTGGGACTTTTTGCAAATTTTGCCGTTTTCAGTTTTGAGAACCAGAAGCGAGTTTCTTAAAATGTTCGTTTTCGAAAACATTGAAAACGATAAAAGAACGTCGATCAGATTTTAAAACATCCAACATGAATATTTATTGTGGCCTGCCAAACGTGCATAGTTTGTTTTGGCGCACCCGGTAAAATATTCACGACAAGTGTCGTTGCAAAACAGGAAATTTAGAGAGAAGTCCCTTCATTCCCGTCCCTAAAATCAATGTTGATGATCTCCCTAACTTGACTATATCTAGACTTATGACGATGAGTCTCTTGTTTCCCTGTGCTCTTTGACTTCAAGATGGCGCTTCAGTCAACAGAGACTCAATATTATTACTCTGAAAAAGTTGACCATATTTAGGCCTAATATGCTGTGATTCCTAGCATACCAATCAGAATGTGAGATTTGGCGAAGAACAATTAGTTTCGAACCTTCAATTCGATTGACGCAGTTGACTAAATTTGAAGGAAGTTGCTGCAGCAGGTACTTGAAGATTTCTCTGGTATGTCGTGGTCTTAAAAACATGGAAATTGCAGCATTAAAAGGCTTATTTTGCACTCACCAGGTAAAGTGAACTGTCTTCTTCAGATGAATACCAAGTTTTGTTGATTAAGTGTCTGCTCACCGTGAGCAAGGTACCGCAGGGATACAAGGGACTCATCGTCATAAGTCTAGACTATATCTTGTTCCAAATGTCCGGAGACAATAGCCTGAACAAATCGTGTTCGTTCAGAATGTTGATTCCGCTTTTTTCTCCTTAGGACCATATTGTTTACGTGCAAGTCCAGAGAAAGACAGAACTAATGGTTTCTTTGTTGCCGTTTTCAAGCGAATAAAAGGCAAGAAGCCGCGAGAAGAACATGGAACAGAAAACGAGAAGCCTTTGATTACGAGCGAAGAAACGATTCATCATAAATCAAAGAAAAGAAAACTTGCAGACAATGAGGTAAACCTTGAAACGTTTGATCCCTCAAACAGGGCAGAAATCGAGCAACCGCAAGAGGAAGGAAAATTACAAAATGGAGCAAAACGAAGAAAAAAGAAATCGAAAAATGATAAAAAACTTAAAAGTGAAGGACATGCTAATATTATCATTGACTCAAAAAAACGTCAGAAGAAGAACTCTAAACGAAGGAAAAGAACTTTGAAAACGCCAGTCACAGCGTAAACGAAATAGTAAATTTGTGCAAGGACATTGGTAAAGAGTTTTACAGGAGATTGGTATTACAAAATATGTTGAGACTACATGCAAAGAATCAATTAATTAAAGAAAGAAACTTGCTCCGTTTTGCGTAACCTAATTTCCTTTTCAGGCTTGAGAAAAATAAGGGCTGTAGCCTTTTTAAGAATTACCAGTTTAAGGTCTGTAGATTTTTGCCAAAAAGGCTTTACCCTAGGAAAATCACCAATTTTGGACCCATCAATTTTTGGCCAAAAAAGTCAGGCCATACAAACGTCAGGCCATTTTTCCAAAATTATAGATTTTTAAAGGGTATTGCCTTACTCTTTGGCCAAATATGGGTATTTCCAAGAAAGGGCCTTTCCTTTTTTCCCAAAAATAGGCCCTTTGTGGAAAAACCAATTTTGCCCAAAAAGAAAGGCTATACCCTTTGCTTCTACCCAAAAATAGGCTCTTTCCGGAATACCGATTTTTGGCCAAAAAGTAAGGCTATACCCTTTGATTTAACCCAAAAAATAGGCCCTTTTTGGAAAGATCTATTTTTGGCGAAAAAGTAAGGATATTCCCTTTGCTGTTTCCCAAAAATAGGCCCTTTGTGAAAATACCGATTTTCTGCCAAAAAGTAAGGCCTTTGCTTTTTCCCAAAATAGGCCCTTTTTGGAAATGCCGATTTTCGGCCAAAAAGTAAGGCTATACCCTTTCAAACTCGTCCCCAGGGCATTTTGTCATATTGGTACAGAGACGAAAAGGCCCTGGGGACGAGGTTGCAGTTGCACGTAATAATGCCATGCCAAATGTTACCCGATTACCAGTGATGCAATCAATACGAACAAGGGTACAGCTTCTCAATATCTTAAAACGACCTTCGGATGCTACCTAAGAAAGCACCATGTAGTTCTAGATAAGCCGACTCTTATGAGGGGAAGGTCAAATACCTGTCAGCAGAAGACTTTCCTCAGTTCTAATGTTAAAAAAGGCCCTGCCAGAAGAGCATAGGTTCCAAATCCTTACAAGGCTGAGGTGTAAAATTCAATGACCAATTTTTTTGAACTGAATGACTTCAAAGAAGCTTTAGCTATTTCTCTATAATTCTACCGTTAGACTTCACTTAAGTCTTCAATTTTTTCAGAATTAGAAATGTTTTTCTTCTTTTTCAAGAAATACTGTAGTTCATAGAATTTTACACGCACCTTTTTACGCCGATTTAAAGATTTGAAACCTATGCTTGCCGGAAGTTAGTAAATGAATCAAACTACTCTCGTCACCAAATCAAATTTGTGCACACATCAGCTGATTACAAAAGCAATGCACGACGTTATTGACATTACATACTGTACATACGTATTCTAATGCAATGAAGTCAGAACATGGTATATACCGGGTGTCTCAGAAAAATTTATACGGATTTGGTTGACTCCTGCGATATGAATTTAGCTTCAAGCAATGTCTAATCACTCTAAAAATGTTCCTCGATAATTAAATTGAACATAGGTTCCTCGTTTGTTGGTATTGGTGCTATGAGAGCAGACATGTAAATCGTGAAAGCTCAAATTTGTCTCTTCCTTCAAACCAGAGCTTGTCCTTTTGGCCTAAGCAAATTCTAAAGGCACAGCGTATAAATCAACGTTAGCCTTGATAAAATTTGAGCAATTTTAGATCTTATATTATTCTGTTTTCCAGAATTCGCCCTCCAGTCACCCATTGGGAAGTTTCTTAATTTGTCATTAATTTTAGTTCTTAATTTTGATGTGCTTCAGGAACTTGCTTAGGCCAAAAGGCCAAAGCTCTGGTTTGGAGGTTGATGCAAATTTGAGCTTTGAAGATTGATATTTCTGCTCTCAGCCCCAATACCTACAAACGAGGTTTCTATGTTCAAGTAAACTATAGAGCATCATTTTGAGAGTGATTAGCCACTGATTACATCTAAATTCACATTGTTGGAGTCAACCAAATCTGTATACTTTTTTTGGGACACCTGGTACTTGAAATGTCATCAACTTAATGTCATGTCAATTTAAGGGATATGAAACTTGATTTAATACGATTCAGTTAAAATATGGTATATTTTTGATAACATTTGAAATTTCATCAGCTTAGTGATATCAAAATTGGACTGGATGCAGTGAAGTCTGAACATGGTATAATATTCTTGAAATGTCATCAACTTAATGTCATGTCAATTTAAGGGATATGAAACTTGATTTAATACGATTCAGTTAAAATATGGTATATTTTTGATAACATTTGAAATTTCATCAGCTTAGTGATATCAAAATTGGACTGGATGCAGTGAAATCTGAACATGGTATAATATTCTTGAAATGTCATCAACTTACTGTCAAATCAAGGGATATGAAACTTGATTTAATACAATTCAGTTAAAACATAGTATATTTTTTATAGCATTTGAAATTTCATCAGCTTAATTATATCAAACTTGGTCCGGATAAAATGAAGTCTGAACATGGTATGTACTTGAAAATGTCATCAACTTATTGTCAATTCAAGGGAAATGACACTTGATTCAATGCAATTCAGTTAAAACATGGTATATTTTTGATAACATTTAATATTTCTTCAACTTAATGGCAATGCATGTGATATAGAACTTGGTCTGGATGCAATGAAGTTTGAACATTAAGGGGGTGTACCACTCGAAAAAGTAGTTTTTATTGTGAAATATTTTGTTCGTTTGTTGGGTTCTAAAATGCATGCAGTATTTGTTCTGTGCCTTTTCAGCACGATAATACCGGCAATTGCATGCAAAAAGCATTGCTTTGTACGCTGATAAGCTACTTAGCAACTCCATAGCAACGGAATGTATGCATTATTATCAATCTAAAACATAATACACATAATAAAACGGCTTTGTTTTATAATCAACATCGTTTGAAAAATATTCATTATCATTTTCTCCCTGCGGTAGCGCTCCAGTTATTCTGTGATTGGCATACATTAAAACAACGTTGTCAATCAAATGAAACCTTCGAGCGTTCTGGCCTAAAAGTGGTTGAAAAACCACTTTTTTGTTCACGTGACCAAAAAGTCGCCTAACGGCGACAATCGATTGGAGGGGAATTGAAATTCAATTCACTTCAATCCATATTTTGAATGCAAATTTTGATTTTGACGGTTGGCCTAAAATAGCAGAGCAGTTGGTGTACACACGATTTGCATGATGGAAGGACATTACAATTGCTGGTGCAAGCCTTGTCGAGAAGCCAACTTAGACAGATACTCCACATTCGACGTTAAAGGCTTGTTACGAATGTTTCAGAAGGACCTGCGAGACGAAACTTCTCCAGGCATTGCAGCTTTCTTAGAATCAATACACCCTTTTTTTTTATAAGAATACTATAAATTTTTTCCAGCCTCAATATTCTTAAGAAATTTTTCGTTTTGAGCCTTAACATATTCTTAAAGTATTCTTATTTTTCAAATCTGATATGGCTTCAGGGGAACATAGTTCAAACAAGTGTCATATCATTATGAAGAAATGGTTGAACGAAAGACAAATTTAAGCAATTGTAACAATAAGAATGTTATGAGCATCGCAAAACAGGCAACTGCTGGAAAAAGAGACACAAATATACGAGCTGAGGCTGAGCAATATTCTTATAATATTCTTAAAATTTGGATGATTCTGAGCCTGAATATTCTTATAAACAATATTCTTATAAAAAAAAGAGTGTATTGCATCTATTTGGGAAAAAATATAAATCAAGTTAAGTGCTTATCAGAAATTTCTGCTCGCTTCGCTCGCACTTCCATGTGTAATTACACTTTTCGTATTTGGCAACATGCTGCCACTTGTCTACTTCGGGTCTACTTCATCGCGATTTCTACACTCCCAGATGCATCTACCATTTACTTATGCCATTTATGCCTTCCTCAATTTTTATCAACAGTGCCCCTCTTTTCAAAAATGAAAGAGTGTATTGCATCTGTGATTGGCATACATTAAAACGACGTTGTCAATCAAATGAAACCTTCGAGCGTTCTGGCCTAAAAGTGGTTGAAAAACCACTTTTTTGTTCACGTGACCAAAAAGTCGCCTAACGGCGACAATCGATTGGAGGGGAATTGAAATTCAATTCACTTCAATCCATATTTTGAATGCAAATTTTGATTTTGACGGTTGGCCTAAAATAGCAGAGCAGTTGGTGTACACACGATTTGCATGATGGAAGGACATTACAATTGCTGGTGCAAGCCTTGTCGAGAAGCCAACTTAGACAGATACTCCACATTCGACGTTAAAGGCTTGTTACGAATGTTTCAGAAGGACCTGCGAGACGAAACTTCGGATGCACTCGATCAGACGTTTGCTGTGGTCATGAGGCGAATTGTGGCAGCCAAGGCATTTAAAGTTGTGGCTCAACGAGTCACACACTACAAGCAAGTTAAACGCCAGTTGCAAGAACTTGGCTATGACCAAGACAGAGTGAAGATCTTAGCCAGGAGAATAAACAATTCTTGTTGGGTTTTTAAAAACTTCAACAAGATTGTTTCCAACCTTGAACTTTGTTCACTGTTGGATATTCGCCGCCTTTCTCTGAAAGAGCTCTACCTGGCCAAGAACATGCACTGGTGTTTGGCAAGGCAAGAACTTGCAAGAGAGAGATTGAGAGGGCCTGATGATATAGGAGTACATCGTTACAGAGACGATGACTTTTATAGTCTTCTAGAGTCGGTGAAGAGCAGTGCATGCTACCAGTCTATTTGCCACAATGATCACGAAGTCAGCAAAGTCATCATGAGGCTGCATCGCCATTTGTTCAATTTTCGATGAGTGACCTTAGCGTCCTCCTAAGAACGGTTTTTTTAAAAACCACCAAACCAGCCGTGTTGCTGGACCGATATTTGTTTCTCATATCAACCTCATTTTCTCCTATGTTTTTTCTCTTATGATGTGCAACTGAATTAGCGGGGGTTTGGGGGCGATAGCCCCCAATAATAATAATAAATGAAACGATATATCAATGCTACCATAATATATCAATATAATATATATATCAATGCTACTAATTCCTGATGATAATTCCTGATGATAAGATCTAACATGACAATAATATTAACATTTGTGAATGAATACTATAAAAGACGAAGAAGCTAGAATTTGACTGATCATTTTTAGGGGGCTGCCGCCCCCAAACCCCCGCTACTTCAGCTACACAACTAATTTTATCACCATACAATAGATATGACTATCTTTAAACTTGCATTCCTGACAAACTGGATTTTTGTCTCATAGTGCTTCTTGGGACACTCCCCATTTGGGCAATTTAAGGTGTATTGATACAAGCTACCCCTCATTTTGATTCTCAGTAGCTGTAGAATGGGATAATCTCTGCTATTTTCTCCTTTTTTGGCCATGGATAAATAAATACCTCTGCAAAGTTTAAATTTGTTTTGTGATTTTGCATTTTTTGCATTTTCTCTCTATAAAATCAACACTAGGGTGTGAATCACAATTTTAAAGAGTTTACCCCATTCTCCATCTACTGCTGATTAGTTTGACAGATAGTTTGCCCAAATGAAAAGTTTCTTCTTCAAATGGGGCAGTTCCCAACATTGCAAGGTCAGTGTCTATTGTTTTCAAGTAAATAAAATGAGACTGTTGTTGAAAGAGCATTGTTGCGCTTCAAGGAGACGTTTTCAATGGAAACAGAACATTATCTGTGTAGATAAGAGCAATGATGTAAGTACTATATGGAGAGAAAGAGGGGTTTTCTGTATTTCTACCTGACATCCGATCTGAGGATAGTTTTGGAATGCTAAGAAGATAAGCTTGCTGAAACAGCGTCCTGGTCCTTCCTCTCAATCTGATCACCCCTGGTGATTCCTATGAAATTGCAGAGAGTTGGCTACTCTCCTCACTCGGCGTAGCAGGTTCAGCATGGCGGGGACTCGAGCCACCAACCTTGAGATTGGAAGTCAAGCGTGCTACCACTGAGCCATCCCCACTAAAGAAAGAGGTCGTTTTCTTCACCAGACTCTTCTTGCTGCTTATAGATCTATGCCTCTTTTACTGAGCTCTGATTGAGATTCAAAACACTATACCCTAGCATACTACCGGGTGCGCCAAAATAAACTTTGCACGTTTGGCAGGCCACAATAAATCGTACACTGGACTGATTTTGAAGATGTATGACTTAATCTTTAGCAGAAAGCCCGTATTAGATTCTGGGACTTTTTGCAAATTTTGCCGTTTTCAGTTTTGAGAACCAGAAGCGAGTTTCTTAAAATGTTCGTTTTCGAAAACATTGAAAACGATAAAAGAACGTCGATCAGATTTTAAAACATCCAACATGAATATTTATTGTGGCCTGCCAAACGTGCATAGTTTGTTTTGGCGCACCCGGTAAAATATTCACGACAAGTGTCGTTGCAAAACAGGAAATTTAGAGAGAAGTCCCTTCATTCCCGTCCCTAAAATCAATGTTGATGATCTCCCTAACTTGACTATATCTAGACTTATGACGATGAGTCTCTTGTTTCCCTGTGCTCTTTGACTTCAAGATGGCGCTTCAGTCAACAGAGACTCAATATTATTACTCTGAAAAAGTTGACCATATTTAGGCCTAATATGCTGTGATTCCTAGCATACCAATCAGAATGCGAGATTTGGCGAAGAACAATTAGTTTCGAACCTTCAATTCGATTGACGCAGTTGACTAAATTTGAAGGAAGTTGCTGCAGCAGGTACTTGAAGATTTCTCTGGTATGTCTTGGTCTTAAAAACATGGAAATTGCAGCATTAAAAGGCTTATTTTGCACTCACCAGGTAAAGTGAACTGTCTTCTTCAGATGAATACCAAGTTTTGTTGATTAAGTGTCTGCTCACCGTGAGCAAGGTACCGCAGGGATACAAGGGACTCATCGTCATAAGTCTAGACTATATCTTGTTCCAAATGTCCGGAGACAATAGCCTGAACAAATCGTGTTCGTTCAGAATGTTGATTCCGCTTTTTTCTCCTTAGGACCATATTGTTTACGTGCAAGTCCAGAGAAAGACAGGACTAATGGTTTCTTTGTTGCCGTTTTCAAGCGAATAAAAGGCAAGAAGCCGCGAGAAGAACATGGAACAGAAAACGAGAAGCCTTTGATTACGAGCGAAGAAACGATTCATCATAAATCAAAGAAAAGAAAACTTGCAGACAATGAGGTAAACCTTGAAACGTTTGATCCCTCAAACAGGGCAGAAATCGAGCAACCGCAAGAGGAAGGAAAATTACAAAATGGAGCAAAACGAAGAAAAAAGAAATCGAAAAATGATAAAAAACTTAAAAGTGAAGGACATGCTAATATTATCATTGACTCAAAAAAACGTCAGAAGAAGAACTCTAAACGAAGGAAAAGAACTTTGAAAACGCCAGTCACAGCGTAAACGAAATAGTAAATTTGTGCAAGGACATTGGTAAAGAGTTTTACAGGAGATTGGTATTACAAAATATGTTGAGACTACATACAAAGAATCAATTAATTAAAGAAAGAAACTTTCTCCATTTTGCTTAACCTAATTTCCTTTTTCAGCTTGAGAAAAATAAAGGCTATAGCCTTTTTAAAATTTACCAGTTTAAGGTCGGTAGATTTTTGCCAAAAAGTAAGGCTTTACCCTAGGAAAAATCACCAATTTTGGACCCATCAATTTTTGGCCAAAAAAGTCAGGCCATACAAACGTCAGGCCATTTTTCCAAAATTATAGATTTTTAAAGGGTATTGCCTTACTCTTTGGCCAAATATGGGTATTTCCAAGAAAGGGCCTTTCCTTTTTTCCCAAAAATAGGCCCTTTGTGGAAAAACCAATTTTGCCCAAAAAGAAAGGCTATACCCTTTGCTTCTACCCAAAAATAGGCTCTTTCCGGAATACCGATTTTTGGCCAAAAAGTAAGGCTATACCCTTTGATTTAACCCAAAAAATAGGCCCTTTTTGGAAAGATCTATATTTTTGGCGAAAAAGTAAGGATATTCCCTTTGCTGTTTCCCAAAAATAGGCCCTTTGTGAAAATACCGATTTTCTGCCAAAAAGTAAGGCCTTTGCTTTTTCCCAAAATAGGCCCTTTTTGGAAATGCCGATTTTCGGCCAAAAAGTAAGGCTATACCCTTTCAACCTCGTCCCCAGGGCATTTTGTCATATTGGTACAGAGACGAAAAGGCCCTGGGGACGAGGTTGCAGTTGCACGTAATAATGCCATGCCAAATGTTACCCGATTACCAGTGATGCAATCAATACGAACAAGGGTACAGCTTCTCAATATCTTAAAACGACCTTTGGATGCTACCTAAGAAAGCACCATGTAGTTCTAGATAAGCCGACTCTTATGAGGGGAAGGTCAAATACCTGTCAGCAGAAGACTTTCCTCAGTTCTAATGTTAAAAAAGGCCCTGCCAGAAGAGCATAGGTTCCAAATCCTTACAAGGCTGAGGTGTAAAATTCAATGACCAATTTTTTTGAACTGAATGACTTCAAAGAAGCTTTAGATATTTCTCTATAATTCTACCGTTAGACTTCACTTAAGTCTTCAATTTTTTCAGAATTAGAAATGTTTTTCTTCTTTTTCAAGAAATACTGTAGTTCATAGAATTTTACACGCACCTTTTTACGCCGATTTAAAGATTTGAAACCTATGCTTGCCGGAAGTTAGTAAATGAATCAAACTACTCTCGTCACCAAATCAAATTTGTGCACACATCAGCTGATTACAAAAGCAATGCACGACGTTATTGACATTACATACTGTACATACGTATTCTAATGCAATGAAGTCAGAACATGGTATATACCGGGTGTCTCAGAAAAATGTGTACGGATTTGGTTGACTCCTGCGATATGAATTTAGCTTCAAACAATGTCTAATCACTCAAAAAATGTTCCTCGATAATTAAATTGAACATAGGTTCCTCGTTTGTTGGTATTGGTGCTATGAGAGCAGACATGTAAATCGTGAAAGCTCAAATTTGTCTCTTCCTTCAAACCAGAGCTTGTCCTTTTGGCCTAAGCAAATTCTAAAGGCACAGCGTATAAATCAACGTTAGCCTTGATAAAATTTGAGCAATTTTAGATCTTATATTATTCTGTTTTCCAGAATTCGCCCTCCACTCACCCATTGGGAAGTTTCTTAATTTGTCATTAATTTTAGTTCTTAATTTTGATGTGCTTCAGGAACTTGCTTAGGCCAAAAGGCCAAAGCTCTGGTTTGGAGGTTGACGCAAATTTGAGCTTTGAAGATTGATATTTCTGCTCTCAAAGCCCCAATACCTACAAACGAGGTTTCTATGTTCAAGTAAACTATAGAGCATCATTTTGAGAGTGATTAGCCACTGATTACATCTAAATTCACATTGTTGGAGTCAACCAAATCTGTATACTTTTTTTGGGACACCTGGTACTTGAAATGTCATCAACTTAATGTCATGTCAATTTAAGGGATATGAAACTTGATTTAATACGATTCAGTTAAAATATGGTATATTTTTGATAACATTTGAAATTTCATCAGCTTAGTGATATCAAAATTGGACTGGATGCAATAAAGTCTGAACATGGTATATTCTTGAAATGTCATCAATTTATTGTCAATTCAAGGGACATGAAATTTGATTTAATACAATTCAGTTATAAAACATGGTATATTTTTGATAACATTTAAATTTCATCAGCTTAATGATATCAAAATTGGACTGGATGCAATAAAGTCTGAACATGGTATATTCTTGAAATGTCATCAACTTACTGTCAAATCAAGGGATATGAAACTTGATTCAATACAATTCAGTTAAAACATGGTATATTTTTGATAGCATTTGAAATTTCATCAGCTTAATGATATCAAACTTGGTCTGGATAAAATGAAGTCTGAACATGGTATGTACTTGAAAATGTCATCAACTTATTGTCAATTCAAGGGAAATGACACTTGATTCAATGCAATTCAGTTAAAACATGGTATATTTTTGATAACATTTAATATTTCTTCAACTTAATGGCAATGCATGTGATATAGAACTTGGTCTGGATGCAATGAAGTTTGAACATGATTATGTACTTGAAATGTCATCAAATTAATGTCAATTTGAGGGATTATCCCTCAAATAGATATTTGATTAATTGCTGATTGATTCGCTTACATTCTTTTTCATATGCTCAACAAACTTAAACCTTCAACTGCAAGAGCATTTGCTGTTTTCTATATTTTTTGAGCAGAGTTTCAAAATGAATAAACATTGAAATTTGTAAACGGTGGCATAAAGCCCCCGTAAAACCTCCCCTTCTTCATGGGCCCTCATCGGCTCATCAACCTTTCTGCGGAAACTCTAATGTTATTGCGGTCGCCGCGTAAAATTCTGCGTAATCACACAATATTAATTTCAATGCGTTGTGGAGGAGCATTATGACCTCTTTGAAGGAGAATTGATCTCCCTTATAAAAACATCACTGGAAAGAAATGGCGTCCAGGGTGAGGCTGCAAGAATGCTCAACTTCAAAGAAATAAAAGTCAAATTTCAAATGCTGGTTAGAGTTGAAAAGATGATAATATAAAATCTCAATGATATCTGCAAAAGATGGCAGCAGAAAGCAGTGGGGAAGAAATCCGCGAAGGCTTTTTGTGTCCAATTTGCATGAAGGACTTGCGAACACCGTCACAGCTCTCGACCCATTTTGAAGAATTTCACGCTGAAGACAAAGATATTTTACGGCAGCTTAGATCAGTGTTTGGAAGAGCAAAGAATAAGATATTGAATAGGGATGAACCAACTAGACCCAGCAGTCAAATACCTTCTTCGGAAGGCTCTAAAACGGCATTTGTGAGCAGAGGGACTCCTGGGTCAGGTGGCATTGACCTCCTGTTGTGGGATCCACAGGAAATTGGTAAGAAAATAGTGTGATGGAATTTTGTCCCAGTAGTGGTGGGAGGGGGGGGGACAATTTGTATATTTTGGGCACCAGGGACATGCCATCAGGAAAGGGTATCAAAATTCACAATTGTTCAGCGTTCAGTTGATTTGGCACATATAGACAGATGGATTTAGGACATGTCTTCCAATGTCCCAATGTTCAATGTCGAATATCCAGATGACAATCCCATGCCACCTTGGTTTCCCACCATTACCATTGATTCTGAGCTATACTCTTTTTATTATTCGTATTCACCTGCTCCTTCCCAGCCAAGCTCAAATCCTTGGCCAAAACCTCGGAACCATCCTCTGTGCACCCGTATGCAGAGTATGGCACTTGAACACCGGAGATTTCAATAGGCTATTCAAAATAAACAATAGAGGACAAAAGAAATTTCTCCTTGCACACCGGAGATCTCGTCGAAAAGTGCCATACTCTGCAGACTGGTCTGTGCACGCATCATCTTGGAAGAAAACTATTGTATTTCAACAAAAGCTTACATAATTTCTCTTCCAATAATGCCTACAGATTGTTTTCCCAGAGCCTGGAACTGGTGTATTGAAATATGGTCATGATTTTAAGCCTGTTTTGAAGACTTCTTGAATGGGCTTTCTTGAGAAAATCCTTCATACAATAATTTCAGAGCAGATAGCCGATTTCCAGTGTCAGTCTCATGTTTTAAAATTCCACTTCATACAATTCTATAAACTTAAACTAAACAGATATACTGTACTTACGACAAATGGAATAAAATTATAATAAATTATAGGATAAAAGGTGAATTGTATTAAGGGGAATTTCTAAAGGAGGGGCTCTCTCAGTAGCTAGGCTATTCAAGGAGAGAGAGCAACCCCTGTTTCAAATTTATTTATAGAAAATTGCTATTGTTTCAAGGTTTATATAAATTTGCAGAAATTTGACATTTCTATATAGTAATTTTTTCAAATTATTTTTGAAGAAAACTATAAGCAGATTGTGAACTTCTTATCTCTTTAGAGATGTTGTTCCAGCATTTTGTTCCCTGGTAACACACTACTGACCTAAGACGATATTGCAAGGGGTTTTTCTGACATACAAAATTGCTATTTTTGGTGACTTGACCATATTGACACAGCAAGTATCGTAGATTTAAATCAGGCACAGTAGATTTAAAATCTGTTTGGACATATTGCCTTGAATATTGCTTTGATATCCAGGGAGCAGGTCTTTCAAATAGGGATTGTTTCTTTTATTTACCTGGAGTGGCCTCCTTGTTTTGGTAGGTGGCACAAGAAATCATCTGAAAGAATTCAGAAGAATAAGACAAGACAAGATTGAAAAATTCATTGTTGAAACAAACAACATTTTGATCAGGCTTGATAAGGTACCTAATATTATTTGGATTATGAACATTTGCTTGTTAGAATATTTACAGTAAGCCATTTGCGCAAACTTTTATTTCTCATCTACTACTATCAAGTCACAACAGAAATCCTCATTTGAATTTCAAATACAACATGCTGATGATAAAAAAATCTTCTTGTTGCGTGTAGTGCAATTGTACAATGATAAACAAGTAAATAAAGCAACCTCGTACCCAGTGACAATGAAGGTTTTCCGTAAACTTCAATGCCTACATTGACCCTGGAGCCTGTTAGGCTAGTCTGCAATTTGATTGGCTCTTTTCGAAACAAAAGAAGTTTCTCACCTTTGAAGCCCTGGCGTTCAGTCGAAATAAAAAAAATTTGAATGGCTCTGGATACAATGAGTGGTGTTCGAATCATGGAATCTACCTTACGAAATTGTCGAATATGGGAATCGAAAGGACCTGCTGTCTGCCAAATTATGCTAATTATTCCGATCAAAATTGACAAAATTTGTAAACTGGTCCCAAGGGTATCTGTTGAGGTCTAGCCTCCTATTGAAAACAACAGATACCCTTGGGGACGAGGTTGGTAAATAAGTGAAATATAAGCACATTGATGCGAATTGAAATAAGCACAACATTTTGAGCATACAGGAAAACATTTCCTTACAGGCCTTGCAAATTGAATTCCTCTTGTTGAGTTGTGCAAAGATATAACAACGATTAAATAAATGAAAATATAAGCAATGTTATATGAACTGAATTAAGTAGAAATTCTTGATTGCTTAATTCAATGCATTGCAGAGTGCTTACGCATGCTTTATTTAGTTGTTTATTCTGTGCACATTTTGATGACAAGAATTTTCAAGAATTCTTGAGGCATCTAGAATTTCTTCACATCCTGATAGGTACTATATTTGTGTCAGTACAGGCCTTTTGCATATCAACATGGTTTTCCTGCCAAATAATTCTTGCTTAGAGAATTTGCAGTCTTTCATGTTGCTATAATGTAATGGAACTATTTTCATGTTAGTGTGCGCAAGGCCTGTACTGTACTGTATGCATATTTTTTTCTAGCTATTGAAATCAGGTATATACAATTCAGAATCAACTCTTGCCATTGCCATGAAAGCAAGGAAAGGTTAGTGCATTTCATTTCATTCATTCATTTTTAATTCCTTAAATGTAGAGTTTGTTTTTAGCCATTTTAAAGAATAACATGATACAGTATTTTTCTAAGTGCATCCCATTTCTAGAATTTTCTGGTCAAGAACCCAAGAGGGGTAACTCGAGTCTTGTGATGATGGGGACATGCTGTGCAACTTCTGTAGACAAAGTTAGTACCACCAACCAAATGTGAGAACTAAAACAAAAAAATCAAACAAATTTTTATTACAATTAAAAAATCTACCCATATCTAGTAGAAGATATCTACCCATATCTAGTATCTACCCACATTTGGAGACCCATATTTAGGGATTTTGAGGTTAAAGACCCATCCTTATGGGTATATGGAAATTACCCCCCCCCCCCAGTCAAGAATTACCATCCCTCAAAATTCACAATGATGAAAAATAGTTTCAGGTGTGAATATGTTGAAAGGAGTCAGTTGTTGAAACAATGTTCTATGGGTAGTAAAATTCAGTTTCACCTCAGATCAACACCATTAGTACATCAGGGGCAATTACTAACAAAATTCACTACGTGGGTTTCTTAAAGGCGAGACTTTACTGTTTATCTTTTCAATTTTTTAAAGAAAATGTTAGATAAAAAGTTCTCTATTTGTAGATGTTGAGAAAAGAGTTGTTCCATGGGAAAGTGACAATGACGTAAAGTATTGCAGAAACTGCTCCAAGAAATTCAAAGTTTTGGTATTCAGGAAGCATCATTGTAGATTATGTGGAAGAGTTTATTGTGGAGAATGCTGTGATTACATCAGTGCTGTTGAAGCAAGTAGGTAGAATAAACTATGTATGTGCCTGGCCTCTTGCCATAACACTTTTGCTACAAAACATACAGTAGATGGTACGCCAAACAGTCACCATCATCAAGATCTTTTTTGGAAAATTTTTTGGGACCCTGCCTTTTAGATCTTTAAGAAATGACCTTTTTTAAAGATAGAATACGCCCTTTCTAGATAGAAAACAACGGATGAAATCAATGATATGCATGTGAGAAACTTCAATAAGGGCTTTTTATTGTATTACAGCTAGTACTACAAATAGTAAAACTCAAAATGAGTTATATGAGAATGTATTTGAAATATACATTTGATCTTGAACACAAGTGCCAAAATATGTAGTCCAAGAAAGTCTCAGCCTGCAACATTGATAATGCTCAAAGGGGAACTTCTCTTGGCTTGATACTCTATTGAATTGGAGATATTCCGCTCACTACTAATAAGCACCAACTACCAACTGCTCAAGTCGCTCTTCTCCCATTTTTGCGCGCAAGTATGTGCGCTGATCAACTTCACTTTGTTATGTGATCACAAACGACACAAAGAGATGTCAGAATGATGAGATCGTATTTAGCATTAGATGACTAAGAAAGTGAGATTAAAGATTGAACATAGATCTACCCCTACCTTAACATTTTATGACATTTTTAGACAAATCTAAATTACCACATTTTCAAAAGAGTGGGGGGGATATTTACCCCCCCCCCATACCCTCCCGTGGCCAGGTCAGGTCAAGTCAGGTCAGGTTCAAATCTCTGCAGGTTTTCTGCAATGTTACAGTGAGAAGGGGATATCCTTTCATCTTTTATTCTCTCATCAGGTTTTTCTTTTTGTCATGTAATAACTTTGCCTGATTTCTATCTGTGTCCTTTTCTTGTTGTTATCGGAAATTTGGATGCGTTTTGATTTCTGTACCACACAAATTGCATTTACTTGCGTTTTATCAGATAATCATTATTCTTTCAGATGACATTCTACATAGTGAAAAAATTACAAAGTTTGGTACAGAATCAAATTCAAATGAAAGTGAAGATAAGAATGGGATAAGGACTTGCTTTTCTTGCCTGGAACTCCTGCAAAGGTGAAGTATCCTTTTAGCCTCTCCTTTCATTTATATTTACTCCTACCTTACTTTACGTTACCTGCTACTGACAATAGACTATTTCTAATTCAAACCTTTTCATCTTTTATTCTTTCATCCGGTTTTTATTTTTGTCCTGTAATAACTTTGCCTGATTTCTATCTGTGTCTCTTTCTCGTTGTTATCGGAAATTTGCATGTGTTTTGATTTTTCGGTGACCAACTTTTTAAGTTCAATTATGTTGTTGCTTAAAACTGGCACGATTTGAAACATCGTTGTTTGAACACTAGCCTGTGAAAAAAGTCAAAATATGTTTATTTTTGAGCCTGATTTCAGGCTATTTGAACACTCAAAAACGATGAAAACGGAACATTGATTGATTGATTCTTTAGGCGCAGATAGATTTTTCTTGTGAAAGTCCAATCTCTTTCTCACGGAGATTGCATAGAAATTGGTACTATATAGTTTTGCAATTGTCCTTGGTATCTTGTGAATGCAATCTAATAAGCATTTAAAATTGTTATCCTTGTCTCAAAAATAAGTTGTTAACATTCTACAGGGTGTCCCAAAAAAAGTACTCCGTTTTAAAAAATCACCAAAAATCAATTATCAAACCTTTGATAAAATTTTCTTTTTCACTTGTTTTGTCAAGGACCCAAAAATATTTCTAGATTGTAAAAGTTTTGCTTTTGATACAACAAGGTAGAAAAATTCCAGGTTGAAAAACCTTATTTTGAGCTATAGTTTTCAAGCAAAATACTCAATCGTGCCTAAGAGTCAAAATTTTCAGATTTTATAACATCATGTAAGTCTCTAAGGATATTTTGCATTTCTTTCTTTCATTCATGACCAAATTAGAAGCTTTCCATGCACAAAAATTTGATCTGGCAATCACCAGTGATTTTTTGCAGTATGATTCAAAACCAGGTAACTCCAAAAAGAGCTAAATTTGCTAATTTTTAAACCAATTACAAAATTTGCTATATCTGGGAAAATTATTTGGTCCTTGATCTACTTGACAAAAAAAGAAAATTTAAAATCGGTTGTGTAAGCAAATTTTGGTGATTTTTCAAACGGGAGTACTTTTTTTTGGGACACCCGGTATTTGCTGATGACTGTTGTTATAATGAAGGTGTTGTGGCGCTGTACAAAGAACTAAGATTTACACGACGTTTCGAGCATAACTCTTCATCAGGTGTCGAAGGTTTAAACACCTGATGAAGAGTTATGCTCGAAACGTCGTGTAAATCTTAGTTCTTTGTACGATGTCGAATTTTTAAATTAATTTATGACTTTAAATACAATCGACGTACAACACGCACAACAACTTTGTTTGTTTTTTTTTTGTGTTGTGGCGCAGTGGTGTAATCCTCTGACTTTGCATCCAGAACGGACAGGGTTCGATACCCGGTAGAGCCCCACCACTTGAGCGTCATGACAAGGGGTCGCGGGCTCGATTAGGTCTGCTCTGTTTCTGCGATCCCAGTGCTTGGCGCTACGCAACTTCACCTTAACCTATTCATGTCATCTGTTTCAGGCATTGCCAAATTAGAAATGACATTCAAGCAAAGCCTGATGTTGTGGGTTTATACGAGGTATTTGATTTCGATGATCTAATGTTGATTTCGCTAATTTCATAAGTTATTCTAACATTACATTCATATACTAATGCTGTAAATTATGATATTCTGCGCTGTCCATAGCAGACATGACGTTAACGGCACTTAAAGAGCCATTGTTAACCATGATTCTCTGTGGCGCCAAAGTCGACGTTCGTGTTATCTAAAAGTCATTTTTGGCCTAAATTCTCTTTGTCTTGCTTTTCATTCTGCGCGAAAAGGATCACGGTTGACAATGGGTATTTAACAATTTCTTTAAGCAACAATCTAACAAATTTAATTGAAATTTAAGTACTTTGTGTAGCATAGACTTCCATCCAAGCAAGATAAAGCTTCAAAGATCTGCCTGAAGAAAGATGGACAACATTGTTTCGATGATAAGATTAATTCCAACATTTTTAAGAACTTCTTTTCAAATTTGGCTTCAGAGCTTGTAAAGAAGCTACCAAATCCGCCCTGTAAATTCGGCATAGAAAGTGTCAAAGAATATTAAAAGGTCAATGCGACCTTGTTTCCATAATGGTCCCTCCAGGAGTGCCCTTTGAAATTAAGAAAAGGAAAAATTAGCGAGATAAACAGAGAAAGTTTTCATGAAAAACAGAAATTCATCTAGACCTGAAATAAAGCCTTTCTTAAGGATGATAAGTAAGCATGTCTGTAGGCTGTTTTTAGATTTCTAATAATATATGTAGGGACTATCATCAAGACTTTGGAGATTTTTAAAGAATTGATCTTTGATTTTATGTTTGAAACTGTTGTTGTTTGTTGCAGATTTTAGTTCTGAGGGTAAACTGTTCCATATTCTAGGTCCTAAATATGAGAGACCATATTGTCCTGTGTTGCTTTTTCGGAAAGGTTGAATTAGTTTGTTTTTAGATCTTCGAGTTACTCGGCTCTGGCCAACTGGTAAGAACATCTCTGACATATATGATGGGGCTGCATTATCAAAAAAATTGAAAACCTTTGCAGCAGTGCATTGCTCAAACCTTTCTTTAGTGGGGAGCCAGTTTACAGTTTTGAATTCTTTTACTCCTATATGTGCTCTGTTACTCAGATTCAAGCAGAATCTGATACATTTATTTTGAGCCGTCTGAATTTTTTTAGTTAATCTTTTATTCAACATTGGAAGCCAAGCGTTGCATGCAAAGTCAAAGTGGGGTTGAATTAGTGCATTTGCCAGTAATCTTCGAAGGGAAAGGTCTGTTTTGTTTTCTTCGTTGGTCTTCTTCGTTGATTTGGTCTGTTTTGTTAGGGAAAGATTCAAGCTTTGTTTTCCTTCACACAATTTACCAGATTTGGACGCTCGATCCAAACATCTTTTCTAACAAGGAAAAAGGTCTATGGCTAGGAAATATCCAATTGTCTTTTGGTTTGCAGGCAAGTCATGAAGACTCGAGATTCAAGAAAGTAAAATATATCCTGCTAGATCCAACCTGCTCTGGAAGTGGAATGGTTTCAAGAATGGACCAACTTCTGGATGATGACAACAGCTCGGTTAGTCGCTACTTTATTCATGGGTAGTGAGACACCAAAGTTATGCTTCAGCTTGTATGCTTCTGCAGAGGGAAATTTGTATCGTTCTGTGAAGGAGGTTAACTCCTCTGTAGCAGTGTATAAATTTTTCCTCTGCAGAAGCATAAAGGTGCAGCAATCAAGCACAACTGTGTTGTCTAACCATCCATGCTTTATTGTTTAGTTACAAAGCAAACCGTGTGACATTATTGAGTGGGTAGGGCCTGTTTATAAGAGGGAAAACACCTCACCTGACAGACCAGGGGCTGACAGGCGAGGTAAATTTCAGCCACTGTGTATATGACATTTTTTTACCTCGCCTGTCAGCCCCAATGCTGAGAGGCGAGGTGGAGTAAAGTCTCCTTTCCGTGAAATCAGAAAAAAATAACCAATAGGAATCAACGAAGAAAGCCAATACACCTCACCATATCGGTAGTGTTTCATTTACATGGAAAAAATTCACCTCACTAGGTGAAATTCTACCTCTGGTGAGGTGGATCTCTCTATACCGGTGGTGTTGCGTTCGTCATATTAGGACTGTTTTAGCAACAAGACGTTGACGTCTTCGAAGATAAGGTTTTTCAACTATAGCTCAAAATAAGGTTTTTCAACGTGTAATTATTCTACTTTGTTGCATCAAAAGCAAACATTTTATTATCTATGAATATTTTTGGGTCTTTGACGAAACAACTCAAAAAGAAAATTTTATCAAAGGTTTTATAGTCAATTTTTGGTGATTTTTGAAACAGGAGTACTTCTTTTTGGGACACCCGGTAGTAAATAAATTTCATTTTCTGAGCAAAAATATCTGTACGAGACTTCTGAAACAGACTGTAATCATCGAGAAGAAAGGACAGATAAAACAAGCTTTTTATTGGTGATTTTTTTAATTTCAGGACAGGTTACAGAAACGATTGGAAGCGTTATCGAAGTTCCAATACGCCATGTTATGTCATGCGTTGTCATTTCCTAAAGTAAAGAAAGTGGCATATTCTACATGTTCGGTCCATCAACAGGTAATTTTTGTTTTCTCTTTCATACCTCTCAAACATGAAGCTGCTTATTTTCCGAAGATATACAGTTTTAGACAATTAAAAGGTTTCGAGAACATTCGTCTGTGAAGGCTTGAAATTTGTCTCCCCTTCTAACTTCACTCTTTTCTCTTCAAGCTAGCTTCACTCTAGCCTCAGCTAGCTTCACATGGGTGCAAAGACTTTTAATGAGCTACCACTGAGTGCAAGGACGTCTGACAATGCATCTGATTTTATGAAAATTATGAACACAATTTATACATAAGATTTTAATTTGTTATACTACAAAATTGATTTTTTGAGACCTGCAGTTGTAACATATTCATATATTTTCTTTTTTAAGCACCTTTCTTTTTACAGGACAAACATTGATAACAGCAATTTCGTAATTGTTGAAGTTTTTATCCTGTTAAATAATTCGTTATTATTATTATTTACACCCCCAGTAACGACCCCGCCTGACATTAAAAATACAGCGGGGAAATCATGAAATTATACATTTTCGACGGGGATTATGATATCATGACGGGCAAAGGCAAAATTTCGGCTATCATCTGTGGTGGAGGAAGTTGTATAATTTTCGACGGGGAAACAGCAGGGGAACAACAGAAGCAAGGTGGGTCTTTGCGGGCCATCCTTTTACCTTGGCGGGGCATCGTTTTAGCGGGGTTGTTACTGGGGGGTGTCTCTTTGTGACTTCAAAACGCTGAGTTGCTGAATGGCATTCCGAGGCATTGTCATAATTTCTTTTCCTTTATCTTTCAGGAAAATGAGACCGTGGTTGAAAGAGCATTGTTGCGCTTCAAGGAGACGTTTTCACTGGTGAATTTGCTGCCATCGTGGGAAAATCGTGGATTACCTGTATTTGAGCAAGGTATGCCTGTTTTTAAGTTTTGCAAAAAGTTTTTTGAGGAGAACATTATCTGTGTAGATAAGAGCATGATGTAAGTACTATATAAAGGGAAAGAGGGTTTTTTCTGTATTTCTACCTGGCATCCGATCTGAGGACAGTTTTGAAATGCTAAGAAGCTAAGCTTGCTGAAACAGCGTCCTGGTCCTTCCTCTCAATCTGACCACACACCTTGTGATTTCTTTAGCATGAAATTGCAGAGAGTTGGCTACTCTCCTCACTCGACGTAGCAGGTTCAGCAGGGCGGGGACTCGAGCCACCAACCTTGAGATTGGAAGTCAAGCGTGCTACCACTGAGCCATCCCCACTAAAGAAAGACATCGTTTTCTTCACCAGACTCTTCTTGCTGCTTATAGATCTATGCCTCTTTTACTCAGCTCTGATTGAGATTCAAAACACTATACCCTAGCATACTACCGGGTGCGCCAAAATAAACTTTACACGTTTGGCAGGCGACAATAAATCGTACACTGGACCAATTTTGAAGATGTATGACTTAATCTTTAGCAGAAAGCCCGTATTAGATTCTGGGACTTTTTGCAAATTTTGCCGTTTTCAGTTTTGAGAACCAGAAGCGAGTTTCTTAAAATGTTCGTTTTCGAAAACATTGAAAACGATAAAAGAACGTCGATCAGATTTTAAAACATCCAACATGAATATTTATTGTGGCCTGCCAAACGTGCATAGTTTGTTTTGGCGCACCCGGTAAAATATTCACGACAAGTGTCGTTGCAAAACAGGAAATTTAGAGAGAAGTCCCTTCATTCCCGTCCCTAAAATCAATGTTGATGATCTCCCTAACTTGACTATATCTAGACTTATGACGATGAGTCTCTTGTTTCCCTGTGCTCTTTGACTTCAAGATGGCGCTTCAGTCAACAGAGACTCAATATTATTACTCTGAAAAAGTTGACCATATTTAGGCCTAATATGCTGTGATTCCTAGCATACCAATCAGAATGTGAGATTTGGCGAAGAACAATTAGTTTCGAACCTTCAATTCGATTGACGCAGTTGACTAAATTTGAAGGAAGTTGCTGCAGCAGGTACTTGAAGATTTCTCTGGTATGTCTTGGTCTTAAAAACATGGAAATTGCAGCATTAAAAGGCTTATTTTGCACTCACCAGGTAAAGTGAACTGTCTTCTTCAGATGAATACCAAGTTTTGTTGATTAAGTGTCTGCTCACCGTGAGCAAGGTACCGCAGGGATACAAGGGACTCATCGTCATAAGTCTAGACTATATCTTGTTCCAAATGTCCGGAGACAATAGCCTGAACAAATCGTGTTCGTTCAGAATGTTGATTCCGCTTTTTTCTCCTTAGGACCATATTGTTTACGTGCAAGTCCAGAGAAAGACAGAACTAATGGTTTCTTTGTTGCCGTTTTCAAGCGAATAAAAGGCAAGAAGCCGCGAGAAGAACATGGAACAGAAAACGAGAAGCCTTTGATTACGAGCGAAGAAACGATTCATCATAAATCAAAGAAAAGAAAACTTGCAGACAATGAGGTAAACCTTGAAACGTTTGATCCCTCAAACAGGGCAGAAATCGAGCAACCGCAAGAGGAAGGAAAATTACAAAATGGAGCAAAACGAAGAAAAAAGAAATCGAAAAATGATAAAAAACTTAAAAGTGAAGGACATGCTAATATTATCATTGACTCAAAAAAACGTCAGAAGAAGAACTCTAAACGAAGGAAAAGAACTTTGAAAATGCCAGTCACAGCGTAAACGAAATAGTAAATTTGTGCAAGGACATTGGTAAAGAGTTTTACAGGAGATTGGTATTACAAAATATGTTGAGACTACATACAAAGAATCAATTAATTAAAGAAAGAAACTTTCTCCGTTTTGCGTAACCTAATTTCCTTTTCAGCTTGAGAAAAATAAGGGCTATAGCCTTTTTAAGAATTACCAGTTTAAGGTCGGTAGATTTTTGCCAAAAAGTAAGGCTTTACCCTAGGAAAAATCACCAATTTTGGACCCATCAATTTTTGGCCAAAAAAGTCAGGCCATACAAACGTCAGGCCATTTTTCCAAAATTATAGATTTTTAAAGGGTATTGCCTTACTCTTTGGCCAAATAGTGGTATTTCCAAAAAAGGCCTTTCCTTTTTCCCAAAAATAGGCCCTTTGTGGAAAAACCAATTTTGCCCAAAAAGAAAGGCTATACCCTTTGCTTCTACCCAAAAATAGGCTCTTTCCGGAATACCGATTTTTGGCCAAAAAGTAAGGCTATACCCTTTGATTTAACCCAAAAAATAGGCCCTTTTTGGAAAGATCTATATTTTTGGCGAAAAAGTAAGGATATTCCCTTTGCTGTTTCCCAAAAATAGGCCCTTTGTGAAAATACCGATTTTCTGCCAAAAAGTAAGGCCTTTGCTTTTTCCCAAAATAGGCCCTTTTTGGAAATGCCGATTTTCGGCCAAAAAGTAAGGCTATACCCTTTCAACCTCGTCCCCAGGGCATTTTGTCATATTGGTACAGAGACGAAAAGGCCCTGGGGACGAGGTTGCAGTTGCACGTAATAATGCCATGCCAAATGTTACCCGATTACCAGTGATGCAATCAATACGAACAAGGGTACAGCTTCTCAATATCTTAAAACGACCTTCGGATGCTACCTAAGAAAGCACCATGTAGTTCTAGATAAGCCGACTCTTATGAGGGGAAGGTCAAATACCTGTCAGCAGAAGACTTTCCTCAGTTCTAATGTTAAAAAAGGCCCTGCCAGAAGAGCATAGGTTCCAAATCCTTACAAGGCTGGTGTAAAATTCAATGACCAATTTTTTTGAACTGAATGACTTCAAAGAAGCTTTAGCTATTTCTCTATAATTCTACCGTTAGACTTCACTTAAGTCTTCAATTTTTTCAGAATTAGAAATGTTTTTCTTCTTTTTCAAGAAATACTGTAGTTCATAGAATTTTACACGCACCTTTTTACGCCGATTTAAAGATTTGAAACCTATGCTTGCCGGAAGTTAGTAAATGAATCAAACTACTCTCGTCACCAAATCAAATTTGTGCACACATCAGCTGATTACAAAAGCAATGCACGACGTTATTGACATTACATACTGTACATACGTATTCTAATGCAATGAAGTCAGAACATGGTATATACCGGGTGTCTCAGAAAAATTTATACGGATTTGGTTGACTCCTGCGATATGAATTTAGCTTCAAGCAATGTCTAATCACTCAAAAAATGTTCCTCGATAATTAAATTGAACATAGGTTCCTCGTTTGTTGGTATTGGTGCTATGAGAGCAGACATGTAAATCGTGAAAGCTCAAATTTGTCTCTTCCTTCAAACCAGAGCTTGTCCTTTTGGCCTAAGCAAATTCTAAAGGCACAGCGTATAAATCAACGTTAGCCTTGACAAAATTTGAGCAATTTTAGATCTTATATTATTCTGTTTTCCAGAATTCGCCCTCCAGTCACCCATTGGGAAGTTTCTTAATTTGTCATTAATTTTAGTTCTTAATTTTGATGTGCTTCAGGAACTTGCTTAGGCCAAAAGGCCAAAGCTCTGGTTTGGAGGTTGACGCAAATTTGAGCTTTGAAGATTGATATTTCTGCTCTCAGCCCCAATACCTACAAACGAGGTTTCTATGTTCAAGTAAACTATAGAGCATCATTTTGAGAGTGATTAGCCACTGATTACATCTAAATTCACATTGTTGGAGTCAACCAAATCTGTATACTTTTTTTGGGACACCTGGTACTTGAAATGTCATCAACTTAATGTCATGTCAATTTAAGGGATATGAAACTTGATTTAATACGATTCAGTTAAAATATGGTATATTTTTGATAACATTTGAAATTTCATCAGCTTAGTGATATCAAAATTGGACTGGATGCAGTGAAGTCTGAACATGGTATAATATTCTTGAAATGTCATCAACTTAATGTCATGTCAATTTAAGGGATATGAAACTTGATTTAATACGATTCAGTTAAAATATGGTATATTTTTGATAACATTTGAAATTTCATCAGCTTAGTGATATCAAAATTGGACTGGATGCAGTGAAGTCTGAACATGGTATATTCTTGAAATGTCATCAACTTACTGTCAAATCAAGGGACATGAAATTTGATTTAATACAATTCAGTTAAAACATAGTATATTTTTTATAGCATTTGAAATTTCATCAGCTTAATTATATCAAACTTGGTCCGGATAAAATGAAGTCTGAACATGGTATGTACTTGAAAATGTCATCAACTTATTGTCAATTCAAGGGAAATGACACTTGATTCAATGCAATTCAGTTAAAATATGGTATATTTTTGATAACATTTAATATTTCTTCAACTTAATGGCAATGCATGTGATATAGAACTTGGTCTGGATGCAATGAAGTTTGAACATGATTATGTACTTGAAATGTCATCAAATTAATGTCAATTTGAGGGATTATCCCTCAAATAGATATTTGATTAAGGGGGTGTACCACTCGAAAAAGTAGTTTTTATTGTGAAATATTTTGTTCGTTTGTTGGGTTCTAAAATGCATGCAGTATTTGTTCTGTGCCTTTTCAGCACGATAATACCGGCAATTGCATGCAAAAAGCATTGCTTTGTACGCTGATAAGCTACTTAGCAACTCCATAGCAACGGAATGTATGCATTATTATCAATCTAAAACATAATACACATAATAAAACGGCTTTGTTTTATAATCAAAATCGTTTGAAAAATATTCATTATCATTTTCTCCCTGCGGTAGCGCTCCAGTTATTCTGTGATTGGCATACATTAAAACAACGTTGTCAATCAAATGAAACCTTCGAGCGTTCTGGCCTAAAAGTGGTTGAAAAACCACTTTTTTGTTCACGTGACCAAAAAGTCGCCTAACGGCGACAATCGATTGGAGGGGAATTGAAATTCAATTCACTTCAATCCATATTTTGAATGCAAATTTTGATTTTGACGGTTGGCCTAAAATAGCAGAGCAGTTGGTGTACACACGATTTGCATGATGGAAGGACATTACAATTGCTGGTGCAAGCCTTGTCGAGAAGCCAACTTAGACAGATACTCCACATTCGACGTTAAAGGCTTGTTACGAATGTTTCAGAAGGACCTGCGAGACGAAACTTCACAATAGTGATTCGTCCAAATCCGTTGAGAAACTAAAGGATGGGGGGGGGGGGTAAGTTGTATTTACTTCTGACAGTGGTCGCAGCGCTGTTTGTGAATGTCAAAAGGGGACAAGGAAGTCAATCCCTTTAACTAATAAATGGCATCTTCGCATCGTTTAAGTCAACAAGGATAGTAAAAATGTTTGCTCGCTTCGCTCGCAATTCCAAACATCTATCATAGTATGTCTCGTATAACATCATACTACCGCTTGGCTTGTTATCACGTCCAGGCATTGCAGCTTTCTTAGAATCAATACACCCTTTTTTTTTATAAGAATACTATAAATTTTTTCCAGCCTCAATATTCTTAAGAAATTTTTCGTTTTGAGCCTTAACATATTCTTAAAGTATTCTTATTTTTTCAAATCTGATATGGCTTCAGGGGAACATAGTTCAAACAAGTGTCATATCATTATGAAGAAATGGTTGAACGAAAGACAAATTTAAGCAATTGTAACAATAAGAATGTTATGAGCATCGCAAAACAGGCAACTGCTGGAAAAAGAGACACAAATATACGAGCTGAGGCTGAGCAATATTCTTATAATATTCTTAAAATTTGGATGATTCTGAGCCTGAATATTCTTATAAACAATATTCTTATAAAAAAAAGAGTGTATTGCATCTATTTGGGAAAAAATATAAATCAAGTTAAGTGCTTATCAGAAATTTCTGCTCGCTTCGCTCGCACTTCTATGTGTAATTACACTTTTCGTATTTGGCAACATGCTGCCACTTGTCTACTTCGGGTCTACTTCATCGCGATTTCTACACTCCCAGATGCATCTACCATTTACTTATGCCATTTATGCCTTCCTCAATTTTTATCAACAGTGCCCCTCTTTTCAAAAATGAAAGAGTGTATTGCATCTGTGATTGGCATACATTAAAACGACGTTGTCAATCAAATGAAACCTTCGAGCGTTCTGGCCTAAAAGTGGTTGAAAAACCACTTTTTTGTTCACGTGACCAAAAAGTCGCCTAACGGCGACAATCGATTGGAGGGGAATTGAAATTCAATTCACTTCAATCCATATTTTGAATGCAAATTTTGATTTTGACGGTTGGCCTAAAATAGCAGAGCAGTTGGTGTACACACGATTTGCATGATGGAAGGACATTACAATTGCTGGTGCAAGCCTTGTCGAGAAGCCAACTTAGACAGATACTCCACATTCGACGTTAAAGGCTTGTTACGAATGTTTCAGAAGGACCTGCGAGACGAAACTTCGGATGCACTCGATCAGACGTTTGCTGTGGTCATGAGGCGAATTGTGGCAGCCAAGGCATTTAAAGTTGTGGCTCAACGAGTCACACACTACAAGCAAGTTAAACGCCAGTTGCAAGAACTTGGCTATGACCAAGACAGAGTGAAGATCTTAGCCAGGAGAATAAACAATTCTTGTTGGGTTTTTAAAAACTTCAACAAGATTGTTTCCAACCTTGAACTTTGTTCACTGTTGGATATTCGCCGCCTTTCTCTGAAAGAGCTCTACCTGGCCAAGAACATGCACTGGTGTTTGGCAAGGCAAGAACTTGCAAGAGAGAGATTGAGAGGGCCTGATGATATAGGAGTACATCGTTACAGAGACGATGACTTTTATAGTCTTCTAGAGTCGGTGAAGAGCAGTGCATGCTACCAGTCTATTTGCCACAATGATCACGAAGTCAGCAAAGTCATCATGAGGCTGCATCGCCATTTGTTCAATTTTCGATGAGTGACCTTAGCGTCCTCCTAAGAACGGTTTTTTTAAAAACCACCAAACCAGCCGTGTTGCTGGACCGATATTTGTTTCTCATAAACCTCATTTTCTCCTATGTTTTTTCTCTTATGATGTGCAACTGAATTAGCGGGGGTTTGGGGGCGATAGCCCCCAATAATAATAATAAATGAAACGATATATCAATGCTACCATAATATATCAATATAATATATATATCAATGCTACTAATTCCTGATGATAATTCCTGATGATAAGATCTAACATGACAATAATATTAACATTTGTGAATGAATACTATAAAAGACGAAGAAGCTAGAATTTGACTGATCATTTTTAGGGGGCTGCCGCCCCCAAACCCCCGCTACTTCAGCTACACAACTAATTTTATCACCATACAATAGATATGACTATCTTTAAACTTGCATTCCTGACAAACTGGATTTTTGTCTCATAGTGCTTCTTGGGACACTCCCCATTTGGGCAATTTAAGGTGTATTGATACAAGCTACCCCTCATTTTGATTCTCAGTAGCTGTAGAATGGGATAATCTCTGCTATTTTCTCCTTTTTTGGCCATGGATAAATAAATACCTCTGCAAAGTTTAAATTTGTTTTGTGATTTTGCATTTTTTGCATTTTCTCTCTATAAAATCAACACTAGGGTGTGAATCACAATTTTAAAGAGTTTACCCCATTCTCCATCTACTGCTGATTAGTTTGACAGATAGTTTGCCCAAATGAAAAGTTTCTTCTTCAAATGGGGCAGTTCCCAACATTGCAAGGTCAGTGTCTATTGTTTTCAAGTAAATAAAATGAGACTGTTGTTGAAAGAGCATTGTTGCGCTTCAAGGAGACGTTTTCAATGGAAACAGAACATTATCTGTGTAGATAAGAGCAATGATGTAAGTACTATATGGAGAGAAAGAGGGGTTTTCTGTATTTCTACCTGACATCCGATCTGAGGATAGTTTTGGAATGCTAAGAAGATAAGCTTGCTGAAGCAGCGTCCTGGTCCTTTCTCTCAATCTGATCACCCCTGGTGATTCCTATGAAATTGCAGAGAGTTGGCTACTCTCCTCACTCGGCGTAGCAGGTTCAGCATGGCGGGGACTCGAGCCACCAACCTTGAGATTGGAAGTCAAGCGTGCTACCACTGAGCCATCCCCACTAAAGAAAGAGGTCGTTTTCTTCACCAGACTCTTCTTGCTGCTTATAGATCTATGCCTCTTTTACTGAGCTTTGATTGAGATTCAATACACTATACCCTAGCATACTACCGGGTGCGCCAAAATAAACTTTGCACGTTTGGCAGGCCACAATAAATCGTACACTGGACCAATTTTGAAGATGTATGACTTAATCTTTAGCAGAAAGCCCGTATTAGATTCTGGGACTTTTTGCAAATTTTGCCGTTTTCAGTTTTGAGAACCAGAAGCGAGTTTCTTAAAATGTTCGTTTTCGAAAACATTGAAAACGATAAAAGAACGTCGATCAGATTTTAAAACATCCAACATGAATATTTATTGTGGCCTGCCAAACGTGCATAGTTTGTTTTGGCGCACCCGGTAAAATATTCACGACAAGTGTCGTTGCAAAACAGGAAATTTAGAGAGAAGTCCCTTCATTCCCGTCCCTAAAATCAATGTTGATGATCTCCCTAACTTGACTATATCTAGACTTATGACGATGAGTCTCTTGTTTCCCTGTGCTCTTTGACTTCAAGATGGCGCTTCAGTCAACAGAGACTCAATATTATTACTCTGAAAAAGTTGACCATATTTAGGCCTAATATGCTGTGATTCCTAGCATACCAATCAGAATGTGAGATTTGGCGAAGAACAATTAGTTTCGAACCTTCAATTCGATTGACGCAGTTGACTAAATTTGAAGGAAGTTGCTGCAGCAGGTACTTGAAGATTTCTCTGGTATGTCTTGGTCTTAAAAACATGGAAATTGCAGCATTAAAAGGCTTATTTTGCACTCACCAGGTAAAGTGAACTGTCTTCTTCAGATGAATACCAAGTTTTGTTGATTAAGTGTCTGCTCACCGTGAGCAAGGTACCGCAGGGATACAAGGGACTCATCGTCATAAGTCTAGACTATATCTTGTTCCAAATGTCCGGAGACAATAGCCTGAACAAATCGTGTTCGTTCAGAATGTTGATTCCGCTTTTTTCTCCTTAGGACCATATTGTTTACGTGCAAGTCCAGAGAAAGACAGAACTAATGGTTTCTTTGTTGCCGTTTTCAAGCGAATAAAAGGCAAGAAGCCGCGAGAAGAACATGGAACAGAAAACGAGAAGCCTTTGATTACGAGCGAAGAAACGATTCATCATAAATCAAAGAAAAGAAAACTTGCAGACAATGAGGTAAACCTTGAAACGTTTGATCCCTCAAACAGGGCAGAAATCGAGCAACCGCAAGAGGAAGGAAAATTACAAAATGGAGCAAAACGAAGAAAAAAGAAATCGAAAAATGATAAAAAACTTAAAAGTGAAGGACATGCTAATATTATCATTGACTCAAAAAAACGTCAGAAGAAGAACTCTAAACGAAGGAAAAGAACTTTGAAAACGCCAGTCACAGCGTAAACGAAATAGTAAATTTGTGCAAGGACATTGGTAAAGAGTTTTACAGGAGATTGGTATTACAAAATATGTTGAGACTACATACAAAGAATCAATTAATTAAAGAAAGAAACTTTCTCCATTTTGCTTAACCTAATTTCCTTTTCAGCTTGAGAAAAATAAAGGCTATAGCCTTTTTAAAATTTACCAGTTTAAGGTCGGTAGATTTTTGCCAAAAAGTAAGGCTTTACCCTAGGAAAAATCACCAATTTTGGACCCATCAATTTTTGGCCAAAAAAGTCAGGCCATACAAACGTCAGGCCATTTTTCCAAAATTATAGATTTTTTAAAGGGTATTGCCTTACTCTTTGGCCAAATATGGGTATTTCCAAGAAAGGCCTTTCCTTTTTCCCAAAAATAGGCCCTTTGTGGAAAAACCAATTTTGCCCAAAAAGAAAGGCTATACCCTTTGCTTCTACCCAAAAATAGGCTCTTTCCGGAATACCGATTTTTGGCCAAAAAGTAAGGCTATACCCTTTGATTTAACCCAAAAAATAGGCCCTTTTTGGAAAGATCTATTTTTGGCGAAAAAGTAAGGATATTCCCTTTGCTGTTTCCCAAAAATAGGCCCTTTGTGAAAATACCGATTTTCTGCCAAAAAGTAAGGCCTTTGCTTTTTCCCAAAATAGGCCCTTTTTGGAAATGCCGATTTTCGGCCAAAAAGTAAGGCTATACCCTTTCAACCTCGTCCCCAGGGCATTTTGTCATATTGGTACAGAGACGAAAAGGCCCTGGGGACGAGGTTGCAGTTGCACGTAATAATGCCATGCCAAATGTTACCCGATTACCAGTGATGCAATCAATACGAACAAGGGTACAGCTTCTCAATATCTTAAAACGACCTTCGGATGCTACCTAAGAAAGCACCATGTAGTTCTAGATAAGCCGACTCTTATGAGGGGAAGGTCAAATACCTGTCAGCAGAAGACTTTCCTCAGTTCTAATGTTAAAAAAGGCCCTGCCAGAAGAGCATAGGTTCCAAATCCTTACAAGGCTGAGGTGTAAAATTCAATGACCAATTTTTTTGAACTGAATGACTTCAAAGAAGCTTTAGCTATTTCTCTATAATTCTACCGTTAGACTTCACTTAAGTCTTCAATTTTTTCAGAATTAGAAATGTTTTTCTTCTTTTTCAAGAAATACTGTAGTTCATAGAATTTTACACGCACCTTTTTACGCCGATTTAAAGATTTGAAACCTATGCTTGCCGGAAGTTAGTAAATGAATCAAACTACTCTCGTCACCAAATCAAATTTGTGCACACATCAGCTGATTACAAAAGCAATGAACGACGTTATTGACATTACATACTGTACATACGTATTCTAATGCAATGAAGTCAGAACATGGTATATACCGGGTGTCTCAGAAAAATGTGTACGGATTTGGTTGACTCCTGCGATATGAATTTAGCTTCAAACAATGTCTAATCACTCTAAAAATGTTCCTCGATAATTAAATTGAACATAGGTTCCTCGTTTGTTGGTATTGGTGCTATGAGAGCAGACATGTAAATCGTGAAAGCTCAAATTTGTCTCTTCCTTCAAACCAGAGCTTGTCCTTTTGGCCTAAGCAAATTCTAAAGGCACAGCGTATAAATCAACGTTAGCCTTGACAAAATTTGAGCAATTTTAGATCTTATATTATTCTGTTTTCCAGAATTCGCCCTCCACTCACCCATTGGGAAGTTTCTTAATTTGTCATTAATTTTAGTTCTTAATTTTGATGTGCTTCAGGAACTTGCTTAGGCCAAAAGGCCAAAGCTCTGGTTTGGAGGTTGACGCAAATTTGAGCTTTGAAGATTGATATTTCTGCTCTCAAAGCCCCAATACCTACAAACGAGGTTTCTATGTTCAAGTAAACTATAGAGCATCATTTTGAGAGTGATTAGCCACTGATTACATCTAAATTCACATTGTTGGAGTCAACCAAATCTGTATACTTTTTTTGGGACACCTGGTACTTGAAATGTCATCAACTTAATGTCATGTCAATTTAAGGGATATGAAACTTGATTTAATACGATTCAGTTAAAATATGGTATATTTTTGATAACATTTGAAATTTCATCAGCTTAGTGATATCAAAATTGGACTGGATGCAGTGAAGTCTGAACATGGTATATTCTTGAAATGTCATCAATTTATTGTCAATTCAAGGGACATGAAATTTGATTTAATACAATTCAGTTATAAAACATGGTATATTTTTGATAACATTTAAATTTCATCAGCTTAATGATATCAAAATTGGACTGGATGCAATAAAGTCTGAACATGGTATATTCTTGAAATGTCATCAACTTACTGTCAAATCAAGGGATATGAAACTTGATTCAATACAATTCAGTTAAAACATGGTATATTTTTGATAGCATTTGAAATTTCATCAGCTTAATGATATCAAACTTGGTCTGGATAAAATGAAGTCTGAACATGGTATGTACTTGAAAATGTCATCAACTTATTGTCAATTCAAGGGAAATGACACTTGATTCAATGCAATTCAGTTAAAACATGGTATATTTTTGATAACATTTAATATTTCTTCAACTTAATGGCAATGCATGTGATATAGAACTTGGTCTGGATGCAATGAAGTTTGAACATGATTATGTACTTGAAATGTCATCAAATTAATGTCAATTTGAGGGATTATCCCTCAAATAGATATTTGATTAATTGCTGATTGATTCGCTTACATTCTTTTTCATATGCTCAACAAACTTAAACCTTCAACTGCAAGAGCATTTGCTGTTTTCTATATTTTTTGAGCAGAGTTTCAAAATGAATAAACATTGAAATTTGTAAACGGTGGCATAAAGCCCCCGTAAAACCTCCCCTTCTTCATGGGCCCTCATCGGCTCATCAACCTTTCTGCGGAAACTCTAATGTTATTGCGGTCGCCGCGTAAAATTCTGCGTAATCACACAATATTAATTTCAATGCGTTGTGGAGGAGCATTATGACCTCTTTGAAGGAGAATTGATCTCCCTTATAAAAACATCACTGGAAAGAAATGGCGTCCAGGGTGAGGCTGCAAGAATGCTCAACTTCAAAGAAATAAAAGTCAAATTTCAAATGCTGGTTAGAGTTGAAAAGATGATAATATAAAATCTCAATGATATCTGCAAAAGATGGCAGCAGAAAGCAGTGGGGAAGAAATCCGCGAAGGCTTTTTGTGTCCAATTTGCATGAAGGACTTGCGAACACCGTCACAGCTCTCGACCCATTTTGAAGAATTTCACGCTGAAGACAAAGATATTTTACGGCAGCTTAGATCAGTGTTTGGAAGAGCAAAGAATAAGATATTGAATAGGGATGAACCAACTAGACCCAGCAGTCAAATACCTTCTTCGGAAGGCTCTAAAACGGCATTTGTGAGCAGAGGGACTCCTGGGTCAGGTGGCATTGACCTCCTGTTGTGGGATCCACAGGAAATTGGTAAGAAAATAGTGTGATGGAATTTTGTCCCAGTAGTGGTGGGAGGGGGGCAATTTGTATATTTTGGGCACCAGGGACATGCCATCAGGAAAGGGTATCAAAATTCACAATTGTTCAGCGTTCAGTTGATTTGGCACATATAGACAGATGGATTTAGCACATGTCTTCCAATGTCCCAATGTTCAATGTCGAATATCCAGATGACAATCCCATGCCACCTTGGTTTCCCACCATTACCATTGATTCTGAGCTATACTCTTTTTATTATTCGTATTCACCTGCTCCTCCCCAGCCAAGCTCAAATCCTTGGCCAAAACCTCGGAACCATCCTCTGTGCACCCGTATGCAGAGTATGGCACTTGAACACCGGAGATTTCAATAGGCTATTCAAAATAAACAATAGAGGACAAAAGAAATTTCTCCTTGCACACCGGAGATCTCGTCGAAAAGTGCCATACTCTGCAGACTGGTCTGTGCACGCATCATCTTGGAAGAAAACTATTGTATTTCAACAAAAGCTTACATAATTTCTCTTCCAATAATGCCTACAGATTGTTTTCCCAGAGCCTGGAACTGGTGTATTGAAATATGGTCATGATTTTAAGCCTGTTTTGAAGACTTCTTGAATGGGCTTTCTTGAGAAAATCCTTCATACAATAATTTCAGAGCAGATAGCCGATTTCCAGTTTCAGTCTCATGTTTTAAAATTCCACTTCATACAATTCTATAAACTTAAACTAAACAGATGTACTGTACTTAAGACAAATGGAATAAAATTATAATAAATTATAGGATAAAAGGTGAATTGTATGAAGGGGAATTTCTAAAGGAGGGGCTCTCTCAGTAGCTAGGCTATTCAAGGAGAGAGAGCAACCCCTGTTTCAAATTTATTTATAGAAAATTGCTATTGTTTCAAGGTTTATATAAATTTGCAGAAATTTGACATTTCTATATAGTAATTTTTTCAAATTATTTTTGAAGAAAACTATAAGCAGATTGTGAACTTCTTATCTCTTTAGAGATGTTGTTCCAGCATTTTGTTCCCTGGTAACACACTACTGACCTAAGACGATATTGCAAGGGGTTTTTCTGACATACAAAATTGCTATTTTTGGTGACTTGACCATATTGACACAGCAAGTATCGTAGATTTAAATCAGGCACAGTAGATTTAAAATCTGTTTGGACATATTGCCTTGAATATTGCTTTGATATCCAGGGAGCAGGTCTTTCAAATAGGGATTGTTTCTTTTATTTACCTGGAGTGGCCTCCTTGTTTTGGTAGGTGGCACAAGAAATCATCTGAAAGAATTCAGAAGAATAAGACAAGACAAGATTGAAAAATTCATTGTTGAAACAAACAACATTTTGATCAGGCTTGATAAGGTACCTAATATTATTTGGATTATGAACATTTGCTTGTTAGAATATTTACAGTAAGCCATTTGCGCAAACTTTTATTTCTCATCTACTACTATCAAGTCACAACAGAAATCCTCATTTGAATTTCAAATACAACATGCTGATGATAAAAAAATCTTCTTGTTGCGTGTAGTGCAATTGTACAATGATAAACAAGTAAATAAAGCAACCTCGTACCCAGTGACAATGAAGGTTTTCCGTAAACTTCAATGCCTACATTGACCCTGGAGCCTGTTAGGCTAGTCTGCAATTTGATTGGCTCTTTTCGAAACAAAAGAAGTTTCTCACCTTTGAAGCCCTGGCGTTCAGTCGAAATAAAGCAAATTTGAATGGCTCTGGATACAATGAGTGATGTTCGAACCATGGAATATACATTTCGACATTGTCGAATATGGGATTCGAAAGAACCTGCTGTCTGCCAAATTATGCTAATTATTCCGATCAAAATTGACAAAATTTGTAAACTGGTCCCAAGGGTATCTGTTGAGGTCTAGCCTCCTATTGAAAACAACAGATACCCTTGGGAACGAGGTTGGTACATAAGTGAAATATAAGCACATTGATGCGAATTGAAATAAGCACAACATTTTGAGCATACAGGAAAACATTTCCTTACAGGCCTTGCAAATTGAATTCCTCTTGTTGAGTTTAGTGCAATTGTGCAAAGATAAACAACTATTAAATAAATGAAAATATAAGCAATTTTTTATGCACTGAATTAATTAAGTAGAAATTCTTGATTGCTTAATTCAATGCATTGCAGAGTGCTTACGCAGTATTTTGCTTTATTTAGTTGTTTATTCTGGTGCACATTTTGATAACAAGAATTTTCAAGAATTCTTGAGGCATCTAGAATTTCTTCACATCCTGATAAGTACTATATTCTTGTGTCATTACAGGCCTTTTGCATATCAACATGGTTTTCCTGCCAAAAGGATTCTTGCTTAGAAAATTTGCAGTCTTTCATATGGCTTAAGAATTCTTATGATAATGTAATGGAACTATTTTCATGTTAGTGTGCGCAAGGCCTGTACTGTACTGTATGCATATTTTTTCTAGCTATTGAAATCAGGTATATACAATTCAGAATCAACTCTTGCCATTGCCATGAAAGCAAGGAAAGGTTAGTGCATTTCATTTCATTCATTCATTTTTAATTCCTTAAATGTAGAGTTTGTTTTTAGCCATTTTAAAGAATAACATGATACAGTATTTTTCTAAGTGCATCCCATTTCTAGAATTTTCTGGTCAAGAACCCAAGAGGGGTAACTCGAGTCTTGTGATGATGGGGACATGCTGTGCAACTTCTGTAGACAAAGTTAGTACCACCAACCAAATGTGAGAACTAAAACAAAAAAATCAAACAAATTTTTATTAAAATTAAAAAATCTACCCATATCTAGTAGAAGATATCTACCCATATCTAGTATCTACCCACATTTAGAGACCCATATTTAGGGATTTTGAGGTTAAAGACCCATCCTTATGGGTATATGGAAATTACCCCCCCCCCCCCAGTCAAGAATTACCATCCCTCAAAATTCACAATGATGAAAAATAGTTTCAGGTGTGAATATGTTGAAAGGAGTCAGTTGTTGAAACAATGTTCTATGGGTAGTAAAATTCAGTTTCACCTCAGATCAACACCATTAGTACATCAGGGGCAATTACTAACAAAATTCACTACGTGGGTTTCTTAAAGGCGAGACTTTACTGTTTATCTTTTCAATTTTTTAAAGAAAATGTTAGATAAAAAGTTCTCTATTTGTAGATGTTGAGAAAAGAGTTGTTCCATGGGAAAGTGACAATGACGTAAAGTATTGCAGAAACTGCTCCAAGAAATTCAAAGTTTTGGTATTCAGGAAGCATCATTGTAGATTATGTGGAAGAGTTTATTGTGGAGAATGCTGTGATTACATCAGTGCTGTTGAAGCAAGTAGGTAGAATAATCTATGTATGTGCCTGGCCTCTTGCCATAACACTTTTGCTACAAAACATACAGTAGATGGTACGCCAAACAGTCACCATCATCAAGATCTTTTTCGGAAAATTTTTTGGAACCCTGCCTTTTAGATCTTTAAGAAATGACCTTTTTTAAAGATAGAATACGCCCTTTCTAGATAGAAAACAACGGATGAAATCAATGATATGCATGTGAGAAACTTCAATAAGGGCTTTTTATTGTATTACAGCTAGTACTACAAATAGTAAAACTCAAAATGAGTTATATGAGAATGTATTTGAAATAGACATTTGATCTTGAACACAAGTGCCAAAATATGTAGTCCGAGAAAGTCTCAGCCTGCAACATTGATAATGCTCAAAGGGGAACTTCTCTTGGCTTGATACTCTATTGAATTGGAGATATTCCGCTCACTACTACTAAGCACCAACTACCAACTGCTCAAGTCGCTCTTCTCCCATTTTTGCGCGCAAGTATGTACGCTGATCAACTTCACTTTGTTATGTGATCACAAACAACATAAAGAGGATGTCAGAATGATGAGATCATATTTAGCATTAGATGACTAAGAAAGCGAGATTAAAGACTGTACACAGACCTACCCCTACCTTAAAATTTTATGACATTTTTAGACGAATCTAAATTACCACATTTTCAAAAGAGTGGGGGGGGGATATTTACCCCCCCCCCATACCCTCCCATGGCCAGGCCAGGTCAGGTCAGGTCAAGTCAGGTCAGGTTCAAATCTCTGCAGGTTTTCTGCAATGTTACAGTGAGAAGGGGATATCCTTTCATCTTTTATTCTCTCATCAGGTTTTTCTTTTTGTCATGTAATAACTTTGCCTGATTTCTATCTGTGTCCTTTTCTTGTTTTTATCGGAAATTTGGATGCGTTTTGATTTCTGTACCACACAAATTGCATTTACTTGCGTTTTATCAGATAATCATTATTCTTTCAGATGACATTCTACATAGTGAAAAAATTACAAAGTTTGGTACAGAATCAAATTCAAATGAAAGTGAAGATAAGAATGGGATAAGGACTTGCTTTTCTTGCCTGGAACTCCTGCAAAGGTGAAGTATCCTTTTAGCCTCTCCTTTCATTTATATTTACTCCTACCTTACTTTACGTTACCTGCTACTGACAATAGACTATTTCTAATTCAAACCTTTTCATCTTTTATTCTTTCATCCGGTTTTTATTTTTGTCCTGTAATAACTTTGCCTGATTTCTATCTGTGTCTCTTTCTCGTTGTTATCGGAAATTTGCATGTGTTTTGATTGGAAATTTTTCGGTGACCAACTTTTTAAGTTCAATTATGTTGTTGCTTAAAACTGGCACGATTTGAAACATCGTTGTTTGAACACTAGCCTGTGAAAAAGTCAAAATATGTTTATTTTTGAGCCTGATTTCAGGCTATTTGAACACTCAAAAACGATGAAAACGGAACATTGATTGATTGATTCTTTAGGCGCAGATAGATTTTTCTTGTGAAAGTCCAATCTCTTTCTCACGGAGATTGCATAGAAATTGGTACTATATAGTTTTGCAATTGTCCTTGGTATCTTGTGAATGCAATCTAATAAGCATTTAAAATTGTTATCCTTGTCTCAAAAATAAGTTGTTAACATTCTACAGGGTGTCCCAAAAAAAGTACTCCGTTTTAAAAAATCACCAAAAATCAATTATCAAACCTTTGATAAAATTTTCTTTTTCACTTGTTTTGTCAAGGACCCAAAAATATTTCTAGATTGTAAAAGTTTTGCTTTTGATACAACAAGGTAGAAAAATTCCAGGTTGAAAAACCTTATTTTGAGCTATAGTTTTTAAGCAAAATACTCAATCGTGCCTAAGAGTCAAAATTTTCAGATTTAATAACATCATTTAAGTCTCTAAGGATATTTTGCATTTCTTTCTTTCATTCATGACCAAATTAGAAGCTTTCCATGCACAAAAATTTGATCTGGCAATCACCAGTGATTTTTTGCAGTATGATTCAAAACCAGGTAACTCCAAAAAGAGCTAAATTTGCTAATTTTTAAACCAATTACAAAATTTGCTATATCTGGGAAAATTATTTGGTCCTTGATCTACTTGACAAAAAAAGAAAATTTAAAATCGGTTGTGTAAGCAAATTTTGGTGATTTTTCAAACGGGAGTACTTTTTTTTGGGACACCCGGTATTTGCTGATGACTGTTGTTATAATGAAGGTGTTGTGGCGCTGTACAAAGAACTAAGATTTACACGACGTTTCTAGCATAACTCTTCATCAGGTGTCGAAGGTTTAAACACCTGATGAAGAGTTATGCTCGAAACGTCGTGTAAATCTTAGTTCTTTGTACGATGTCGAATTTTTAAATTAATTTATGACTTTAAATACAATCGACGTACAACACGCACAACAACTTTGTTTGTTTTTTTTTTGTGTTGTGGCGCAGTGGTGTAATCCTCTGACTTTGCATCCAGAACGGTCAGGTAGACAGGGTTCGATACCCGGTAGAGCCCCACCACTTGAGCGTCATGACAAGGGGTCGCGGGCTCGATTAGGTCTGCTCTGTTTCTGCGATCCCAGTGCTTGGCGCTACGCAACTTCACCTTAACCTATTCATGTCATCTGTTTCAGGCATTGCCAAATTAGAAATGACATTCAAGCAAAGCCTGATGTTGTGGGTTTATACGAGGTATTTGATTTCGATGATCTAATGTTGATTTCGCTAATTTCATAAGTTATTCTAACATTACATTCATATACTAATGCTGTAAATTATGATATTCTGCGCTGTCCATAGCAGACATGACGTTAACGGCACTTAAAGAGCCATTGTTAACCATGATTCTCTGTGGCGCCAAAGTCGACGTTCGTGTTATCTAAAAGTCATTTTTGGCCTAAATTCTCTTTGTCTTGCTTTTCATTCTGCGCGAAAAGGATCACGGTTGACAATGGGTATTTAACAATTTCTTTAAGCAACAATCTAACAAATTTAATTGAAATTTAAGTACTTTGTGTAGCATAGACTTCCATCCAAGCAAGATAAAGCTTCAAAGATCTGCCTGAAGAAAGATGGACAACATTGTTTCGATGATAAGATTAATTCCAACATTTTTAAGAACTTCTTTTCAAATTTGGCTTCAGAGCTTGTAAAGAAGCTACCAAATCCGCCCTGTAAATTCGGCATAGAAAGTGTCAAAGAATACTACAAGAACCTTAATCTCAAAACT
Source organism: Aurelia coerulea (assembly GCA_039566865.1). Taxonomy (NCBI): domain Eukaryota; kingdom Metazoa; phylum Cnidaria; class Scyphozoa; order Semaeostomeae; family Ulmaridae; genus Aurelia; species Aurelia coerulea. The sequence continues at coordinate 16,272,852 of CM076961.1, read as the reverse complement.
GACAATTTTACACTTCACCATGCAAAACGTGATAACGTCCTCAAACTTTTGGAGGGAATAAATCCTTCAAAAGCTGCAGGACCTGATAATCTTGAAGGAAAATTCCTTAAAGATGGTGCACCAATTTTAGCTACACCATTGACGGAGCTATGCAATCTTTCAATTTCCTTGGCACGCTTTCCCGATGATTGTAAACAAGCCAAAATGAAACCTCTTTTTAAAAAGGGAAGCAAAGATGATCCAAAAAATTATCGACCTATCTCACTTTTGCCGCAGATCTCTAAAGTAATTGAAAAAATTGTCCATGAGCAGATACAAGAGTACCTAGATAAAAACAAAATTCTTTATCGGTACCAGTCTGGCTTTCGTCCATTCCACTCAACGGACACATGCTTATCATATCTAAGCGACAAAATCATACAGGGATTGGAAAATAGTATGTCTACGGGCATGATATTGATCGATCTCCAAAAAGCGTTTGACACAATCGACCATGAGATTTTCCTAGAAAAAATGAAATATCTTGGCTTTGCTGACTCAGTAATATTCTGGTTTCGATCATACCTAACAAAACGAACTTTCTATGTAAACATAGGCAAAGATTCCTCGTCGCCCGGAGAATTATCATGTGGTGTTCCACAAGGCTCTATTTTGGGCCCACTCATCTTTCTCTTATATGTAAATGACATGCCACAAGCAGTGGACTGTGATTTACTTTTGTATGCAGATGATTCCTGTCTTGTATTTGGAGACAATGACGTCAACGAAATAGAAAAACAACTGAACAGAAATTTTAATTCCCTCTGCGATTGGTTTGTTGACAACAAACTAAGCATACATTTTGGGGAGGATAAAACAAAATCGATACTTTTTGGTAGGAAAAATAAACGAACCGGCAGTAAAAAACTAGACATTAGAAGAGGTGACATTAAGATCAAACAACACACATCAGTCACATACCTTGGCTGTGTCCTTGATGGGGACCTGTCTGGCGAGTCAATGGCAACCAGGACCCTTGGTAAAATCAATGGCAGGCTCAGATTCCTTTACAGAAAGCAAAATTTTCTTGACCTTTCCCTTCGAAGATTACTGGCAAATGCACTAATTCAACCCCACTTTGACTTTGCATGCAGCGCTTGGCTTCCAATGTTGAATAAAAGATTAACTAAAAAAATTCAGACGGCTCAAAATAAATGTATCAGATTCTGCTTGAATCTGAGTAACAGAGCACATATAGGAGTAAAAGAATTCAAAACTGTAAACTGGCTCCCCACTAAAGAAAGGTTTGAGCAATGCACTGCTGCAAAGGTTTTCAATTTTTTTGATAATGCAGCCCCATCATATATGTCAGAGATGTTCTTACCAGTTGGCCAGAGCCGAGTAACTCGAAGATCTAAAAACAAACTAATTCAACCTTTCCGAAAAAGCAACACAGGACAAAATGGTCTCTCATATTTAGGACCTAGAATATGGAACAGTTTACCCTCAGAACTAAAATCTGCAACAAACAACAACAGTTTCAAACATAAAATCAAAGATCAATTCTTTAAAAATCTCCAAAGTCTTGATGATAGTCCCTACATATATTATTAGAAATCTAAAAACAGCCTACAGACATGCTTACTTATCATCCTTAAGAAAGGCTTTATTTCAGGTCTAGATGAATTTCTGTTTTTCATGAAAACTTTCTCTGTTTATCTCGCTAATTTTTCCTTTTCTTAATTTCAAAGGGCACTCCTGGAGGGACCATTATGGAAACAAGGTCGCATTGACCTTTTAATGCTATCCCTGCCATCTTTAACCATGGGGTGTTTTTATTAAATTAGATTTTAAATTAGATATGTAACTTTTGCCTGTAATTTTTTCAAACTTGTAAATATTGTAATTAGAGCTTTTTTTCTGAATCTGTTATTTTTCATTTTTATTTTGATGGCGAAATTTTACATACATACATACATACATACATAGAACCAATCCCATTTTGACGGGTGCTAACATGTGCCAGTTTGCAGGCATTTGCAAGTGACATTTAAATTCCGTCTCAAATTAGATGTCACCTGAGATTTGCGATCACGCGAAATTCCTTTGCAAAACGCTTCTATTGTTGTTATTCGCGGGCATTTGCAGGTGACATCTAATTTGAGACTGACTATAGAAAATAGATCATTCGATACTTCGATGTTGAAAAACGTTCTGTCAGTTGAAATTAACTGTTTTAATTGTTCATTTATCCTTCAGAGATTAAAAGGATTTATAGCTGAGAGTGACGCTATTTTGCCGAAGTTTCTGCAAATGGCTGAATCCATCAAGTGAGTAACAGCTACGAGGTTTTCTTAGAAACTTTATTAACTCCTTTAAATGTTGTCTGCATGCTAAAAATTGCTTCTTTAGATTCTGAATGAAGCTAATCTTGTCGAAAAGCAGATAGATTTTCCCGAGGGGTGTATCACTCTTCCGAAATGGCGTACGAGATTTTTAAAACAATAGGATTTTTAGGAATTTTTCATGCTAATCTTGTCGAAAAGCAGATAGATTTTCCAGAATTGTGAGGAGGAGGGCAATGACCTCGGCAAGGGGTGGATCGGGGTCCATTACAGTTTCTCTGAAGTTGGTATTTATTCATAAGCAGAAACGGTGTAAAAAGGCTGGGCATACCTTTCAGGGTCTGTTGCCGTTTTTGAGAAGAAGCTTTTATCAATAATTAGACCCCCTGTAAGATCTATATATGGCATTAACAAGGGCAGATTTTGTAAGACAATAGCATGAGTTGCTTTTGATTGACACCGTAATTCAAAGCGATTAATGATCGCAGACAAAGGAAATTCTTCTCTCAACCAATAATTCAAAACAAACAAAGCCACAAAAGTTGCCCTGAAACCCAGGTGGCTTGCTCGCTCATTGTGCATTCCAGAAATTTTTTTTGAGAGAAAACATGAGCATAGATCGAAAGAAGAAGAATATATCTACACATCTGCCACGGGCATTTAATCAATTTGGTTCAAAAGCCGATTTGAAGGCGATTCAATTCTCTTATATTTTTGGGTGTAATTGAAACACTTACTGCTCAGCTTCTGAACCAAAGAAATAAAATGCCCGAGGTAGATGTGTAGACGTATCCTTCTTCTTTCGATATTTGCTCATGTTTGCTCTTAAAAACAATTTCTGGAATGCACAACGAGCGTGCTAGCACCTGTGTTTCAGAGAAACTTTTGCAGCTTTGTTTGTTTTGAATTTCTGGTTGAGAGAATTTCCTTTGTCTGCGATCGCTAATCGCTTTGAATTGCGGTGTCAATCAAAACCAACTCGTGCTATTGTCTTACCAAATCTGTCCTTGTTTATGGTATTCATGACCAACCAGGTCTATCCTATCTCACTCAACTCAAGGTTGGTCGCAGCAAGTTAAATTTTCACAAATTCAAGTACAATTTTAGAGATACCATAAACCAAATATGCCCTACGAACGATGGTATCAAGGATACAGAACACTTTTATTGCTTTGCCCTTCCCTTGCAGTACCACACAGAGATCTTCTTGCTGGATTTTTTGCTTTATTACGACCATTTGGATACACATTGTGAAACAGTTTTTTGTTAACCTAAAGTTTTCACCCTGTATAAAGAATTTGAAATTAAATGAATGAATCAATGAGATAGATAATGTGTTGGTTTGTTTGTGTTTTGCAGCGAAGGAGATACTGCATTCAGCTTTGATTCAACGATGGACACAAAAGTGAAATTATTTAGAATTTTCGAGAACATAGATGCTCTAAGGTAAGTGTTAGACTTATGACGATGAGTCTCTTGTTTCCCTGTGCTCTTTGACTTCTTGATGGCGCTTCAGTCAACAGAGACTCATAATATTACTCTGAAAAAGTTGACCCTATTAGGCCTAATATGCTGGGATTCCTAGCATACCAATCAGATTGCGAGATTTGGCGAAGAACAATAAGTTTCGAACCTTCAATTCGATTGACGCAGCTTACTAAATTTGAAGGAAGTTGCTGCAGCAGGTACTTGAAGATTTCTCTGTTATGTTTTGGTCTTAAAAACGTGGACATTGCAGCATTAAAAGACTTATTTTGCACTCACCAGGTAAAGTGAACTTTCTTCTTCAGATGAATACCAAGTTTTGTTGATTAAGTGTCTGCTTACCGTGGTTTCTATCGCATTTCCTTTCTGAGGAGTGACTGTTGAACAGAGCCGAAGCAGACGTTCGATCCAGATTCGATCAATCGAATGCATAAGATAGGGTCAGGTTTTTAACTGTTTCATTATGAGTCCCTGTGAGCAAGGTACCGCAGGGATACAAGGGACTCATCGTCATAAGTCTAGGTAAGTGTATTGTGAACTTTCTTTTGCATTTCATTATCTTTTCAATCATCCCCGAATCTTCAGCTTGGTGATCATACACCAAAACAAACTCTACCCCAGTCCTCGAGAGAGCATATGCTCCAAATCTTGAAAAGGTTGGTGTAAAATTGAGTGACCTATTTCTTTGAACTGAATGACTTCAAAGAAACTTTAGCTAATTCTCTATAATTCTACCGTTGGAATTTTCTGAAATCTTCAATTTTTTCAGAATTAGAGTGTTTTCCTTCTTTTTCAAGAATTCAAGAAGAATTTTCAAAAAACTGAAAACCATCGTAAAACTGTTTGACCTAACATGAAATAATTTCGAAGAATGCCATAGTTTATGAATGTCTACAATATGGTATCAAGCAAAAGTCTGTCATTCATCTGGTTTATGATTTAGAAATTTGATGACGTCACATCCCCAAATGAGTTAGAATATAAAATACGCTGAAATCTCGAAAAATATTCAAATCTTCTGAAAAGTCCAACGGTAGAGTTATAGATAAGTATCTAAAGTTTCTGTTGAGCCATTCAAGCAGAAGAAATAGGTCACTGAATTTTACACACCTTTTTACGCCGAGATAAAGATTTGGAACCTATGCTCAGATCCATGGCAAACTACGCTAAATTCCTCTCAAGTACTTTAGTTCAAAGAAAAATGTAGAACAATTTACACCCACCTATTTAAAGATTTGAACCTTATGCTTTGAGTCAATAGATTTCAAACACAATAAAATCTGGAATGGACATTGCTTCAAGGGGCCTTTGAAACCAGCATACCTTGCAATTGAATCAATGATTTTGTGGCTTTTAGAGAAAGTCCTATGCAGAAATATTTTAGCAACTAAGACTGCTCGAACACCCAATTGCAAATAGTTCTCATAGTTCACCCATGGGTAGCAAGACATGTGCTGAGGAGTAGCATCGGTATGCTAATAGCTCTGGATATTTCTATCTAAAAGGGTGTAAATTTCAGTGACCTATTTCTGCTGCTTGAGATGGCTCAACAGAGACTTTAGATCCACAGTATCTATAAAAATCTCCCGTTGGACTTTTCAGAAGTTTTGAATATTTCCTCGAGAGTACAGTATTTCATATTCTAACTCATTTGCAGGATGTGACTCATCAGCATTTCTAAATCATAAACCAGATGAGTGACAGACTTTTGCTTGATACCATATTATCCAGCTCTTCTCCATAGAAGCACACCAGCAGTGTCTAACTACCCATGGCAGTTCACCAGCAGCAAGAATGTGCTGAGGAGTAGCCAGTTGCTAATACCTCTTATATTCCTTTAATTACGTTTTTCGAAATCTTTCCTAGGTCTGTGATATGTAATTTACTTTCATCAGCTTTTGTCTTCTTGTTTCCAGCAAAATGATTCAATCTTTGGGTACCAATGCAGAAAAACAACCACCTCCTCGCGTACTGAAACTCCAAAGACAGATCAGAAGCTTTGCGGCTGGCTATTTACAAGAAAATATGTTTACTACACCGTCATTACCAAATAGAGACCAATATACCGAACTTGTTCGTATGAGGCAAGAGAGAATCGCGCGGCAGAAGCAAGAGGAGAAAGAACGGATGATCTCTGCGTCGTTACTGGGTAAGGAATCAGTTAAACCGCGCGGTGATCATGGCCAATTGAAAAAGAATATTTCACCGCCACGGACCTCATTAGCTGCCCCTGCATCTAAATACGGGGCCAGCAAATCTGAAGATGACTCAAATACATCTGAAGACGACGGGGGCAAAATTGGGGGGCTATTTCGAGCTGGAAGCTTACGATCAAAGTTCAGGAAGAAATCCCCGAAGCAGTTTAATGCGGTGTCAATAACAAAATCTGGTAATAAAGGATGGGGTCCAGTGCAGGTGACGATGAGCTCGTCTCCCGATCCCATGATGCAACAGATGGATATTATAAGAGGGTATATTAGACAAGCAAAGCAAGAAAGGAAATTTGAAGAGGTGGCGTTATTTGAACAAAATTTAAAAGAATTAGAGTTAGAATATATGAAACAAAGGCAAGCAAGGTAGCTTGATGTATTGATAGGAATGAAAATGTTGATAGGAATAGTCATAAAGCGTCTATTATCAGACGGCAAATAATCGCCTTTAATCGGCCTGCTCTCCGCCGGTTTCTAGTTCCGTAGTCCATGGTTCCTGGTTTCGTAGCTCTTTAGTCCATGGTTTCGTGGTGCGGCCAGTATTCTCCGCTGGAAACTCACGCTTGTGCTTAAACGCCAAGCAGGTATCAATCAAAGTGCGATGAATCTTTGATTGACAACTCGGTGACCAATATAGCGTAGGCATCACGTCTTCAAAATGACTGCACGGTGGTCATTGCATCTGCCCTCTCATTCCATGGCTTCAAAGGAACTTTAAGTACTTTGCTAGCATTGTTTATTGGGGGCTATTTTCGAAATTACTGCGTTTTTCTTTGTATTGAACAAAATCATCATGGAAATTTCGAAAAAATTAAATTCATCGTAGATCCTGAATCGACAGAAGAAAAGTGGCCCAATCTTCAAGGAAAGCAATGTTTGTCGAGGTCTGTAGCTTTTCTGGTTGATGAGAAAATACTGCAGTTCCTTTTGAGCCATCAAATCAGCGGACGGATTTAATAACCATCCGCGCAATCATTTTCTTAAAGACAGGACACCTTTACTCTTTGATATCCTTCGCGGAGTTATGTGCTCTGAAAGATAATTGGTGAAACTTCCATAGAATTGCAGATATCTCGGGAGTCCCCAATTTTCTTTTCACAAGAATTCTTAAACGGGCTCCGTCGTCAAAATGTAAACAAAACGATGATTTTTGCAGGTTTTTGAAAGGTGATATCACACAGGATTCTCGAATTTTTTTCAAAATGAAAGTTGCTGTTTGGCATATATCTTCGACGATTGCTCGGATATAAGTGGATTTTTAATGGTCACTTTTTGGTGGCTTGGGTGAAGCCACCAAACAAACTGCAGAGAACAATGGATGAACAATGGATAATCCCCGAAATAGTTTGTAAAGGAAGCCTTTGAAGTTGCTGTTCAGTTCAATTCATGTGAGAAGAATTTGCATTTTAGGGCCTAAAACTAGTGCAATCTTGAAGTACCATGCACCATTCTGTGCTTCCGTATTTACAGTGTTTTCAGCGTCACTGTTTACACCCTCCAAACTGAGATCTTAATAGGGAGCTCTGTGCTTCAGTTTTGATCTCCTGTAAAAACGAAAATTGGATTCTTAGGTGTCTTAGGACTCAGGAAAAACCATGTCCTTTGCAAAGTGTTTTTCTAACTCGTAGCTTTCTTCAGGTGTCTATTAGGAGTATCTCCATATAAGCTGTTTCTACATTTCTTTTCCCCTCCTTCCTAATTTCCATTTGCAATGTTAAAATTTGAAAATTGGAGAGCTTTCACTGTAAGTTTGTAGATTGGAGACATTTCTATGATTGGAGAGCTTTCACTATAAGTGAGAAGCTGTGGCCTAGATACCAACTGGTTTTTTTATCGCTGAAGCAGAATTAGTATTATATATAATCGACGATTCCTAAATTGATTTTTGTCGTTAATGTATTAGTAGCAGCTGTTAGCAGATAGCCTGTGTTCCAGACCACTTAGAAAGGAAACTGGTCTGTGTAACGGAGCGCTAATCCGTGTTCAGAAATTTTCTTGAGAATCTGAAGAAAAATTGGTATATGCAACCAATGATTCGCATAATTACTTTTTGTTTTGTTATCGGAAAGAAAAGCGCGTCTCGTGCAAAGAACTCACATTACAATATTTGAATGACTGCTTTTTACGACCGAGCAAAGTGATAACGATCAGCCCTCGTTTGTTTCAAACAAATATATTCACAAAGACATCCGTGGTGTTGATCAATGACTTCATTGCAGCCAATCACACGTGTGAAGGAATGCCCTTAATTATTTCGCAATTCAATTCATCGTCTGAACACGGATTAGCGCTCCGTTACACAGACCATTTTCCTTTCCAAGTAGTCTGAAACACAGGCTAGCTAGAGGAGAGAGAGAGAGTTATACGGGGTGATAAAAAAAACGCCAACTGTTCGAAAGGGTACTGTCCCCTAGATATCACACAGCAATAGTGTTTGTTGATGCCTCGTTGAATAGCCTGCATATTCAATTCATTTTGAAAACGTTTGTGGTTTGAATCGGTAATTCTATTCCACAACTATCAGGGACGATCACTTTAAAAGGCCTGCAAAAAGACCTGAAAATCACATTCAATAATGCATAAATCGTCATTGTCCTGAGGGTGGAAAATCGACGAAATTTGATCATCATCACATCGGCTCTTAGGCCCTTAAACGATAAATTTGCTAATCTCATCGCTTCGATTTTTAGGGGACAGTATTTTGTCAAATGCCGCCAGTTTTTCTGACCCAATAGGTAGATATGAAAATTATATATCGCGTACGATCTTTAAGTCTGCAACGATTGAAACATCACGTCTACACGTATTTTTTCCATAAGAAACTAAGAATTTGGCCCAGTACTCTTAAAGTTATCAGATTTTGAGCACTCAGAGTTTCTTACGAGTTTCTTAGACGTGCCATGTCAATCTTCATGTTCACTACATGTGCCCTCATGAACATTTCAAAACAAGGTTTTTAAGCCGCCTTTCTGGCGTTTAGACAATACTCAAGTACCTTAGGAGTAATATGATACAGGAAGCAAGTGCAAGTAAAGTAAAACTGTTTCAAGGATTTCCTTTATCAAAATAAATAGTTTCCCAGTACTGGGGTTTCTTAATTTTTTGGCGATCTGAGAGTTGAGTTTCTTATGGGCAGTTTCTTATGAAAAAATACGTGTATATTCTCCAATGAACGAACCTGATAAAGTTACCAAATTGATTGAAAAACTTGAATAAGAGAGAAAGGTGCAAGCTCTATTTCTGTCGAGTTCACAGGAAACTAAAGATGGGTTTTCTGTGCAGATGGCAACGATGTATGGTTTGTCGGCGGTGTAGCAGACTTATTTTCGAAATCTACTGTATATATAGATGACTTCTTATTGTTTATTTATCTTGTTTTGTATGTCATGATTTATTAAATCAAAAATGAGAAATTACTCAGTAGTGGAAGTTTGTGTTTGTCTATTTTATTGAAACGAAATCATCTTGAGAAAGAACATAACAATCTTGCTGTTGTGGAGATGCGGTATTGCGGAGTTTGAGTTACTGCGGTGTTGAGGTGTTGCGGTGGACTAATTTTTAGCCGCAGTCTCGATTTGCGCCACAACAGCCTCATCTCGATCCAATTGCATTTTGTTTTGAGCAATGGCGCCGTTTTGGGCTCAGCTGTGGAGGAATTTTGCTGAAAGAAATTCACAGTTTACTTGGTGTCCGTAAATCTCTTTAGAAATAGACAGTTAGGAAACTTAAGCATATGTTAGTGTTGGAATTTCGCAGAAATTGAAGCAATGAATCCCAACGAAAAGAGGCCAAGCAGTGATGCCAAAGAATGGCCTAGGCCAAATCGACCTCTCACTCTGTCTGATGTGTTAGCCCCTAAAGGTATCGAGAAGGAAGCTTCCAAAGAAAGTGTGGAACGGCAAGTACAGCAGAAGCAACCGGTAGCACAAAACAGAAAGATAAAAGAGCAACAGCAAAGTAGTTCTCAACCGCAGCCACCAAAGAACCATGTTCAAGTTGAACAAAACACATCAAAGCAAGGGAGGCCCTCCTCTGCGCCTATCTCATGGCATGTGCCACATAGCAAGACATCAAGTGACATAAAGCATAGTCAGGCACAACCAGAGAGACAGCGTGAAATAACAATTATCAGGCCAAGAGCTTCAAGCTCAAGCGAACTGCAACATAAAGCAAAGACAACATCATCAGAAAATCTTACTAAACAACCTAAGATTCAAAGCAGGCATCACGAAACGAATTACAAACACGCAGAGGCACAGTATATGATGCATGAGATAGCACAAAGACAATTAGAAGCTGCAAGACAGCTTGCAATGCCACGTGAATATCAAGACTTGTCTCACAGGCAGCCTGAAATGTCACACCAGCGCCCACAATTGTCACCTGGTTATTTTGAAATGCAACAAAAATACTTTGAAAGGCTTGGGCATTCTCAAGAGGGATATCATAGTCATCATAGTCACACGGATATGCACAGAATGCAGCATGAATTTTCATCAAAACATGGAGAAATGCACAGGATGCAACATGAAATGGTTAACAGAAGTCATGAGGGATCGCACAGATTTGCAGGAAAGACATATCAACCTGCAGAAATGCTAGGGGATCATCATTACATGTCACAAAGGGCGCCCTCATCAACGTCCAGACAGCAAGAGATGCCTCAAGAACAGTCTGACAGACATAAAAATCATCCTGAAATATTACAAAGGTATCCTAAAGTATCTCAAAGCCATCTTGAAGTGCCATCAAAGCATCAAGAAACTCAGAAGTTGGGACCAGCAGAGGAACATGGGTATGTTAAAAAAGAAGGGCAATCTTCAATACCGCCTGCTCTAATGGATCATGATTTTGGTTTCCCAAGTAGACCTGTGTCATACAAAGACCCTTCTAATGCCAATGTTCCGTTGAAAGCTGAGCAAGAAGAGATGGAAATGGATGAAAATAAAGATGATGGTTGCGATGCTGAAGTTAAAAAGAAGGAAGAAGGTGATGGTGAATCTGAAAGGGTTTATTGTATTTGCAGAACAAGTGATTCTGACAGATTTATGATGTAAGTATCTTAAAGATACAGATTTTTCAAGGGATAAATGATCATAATTATTTTTCCAGAGATATTGTAAATACTGTTTTACAGTACAGGCCCTGTGCATGTTAACATGGTTTTTCTGCCAAAGACTTCTTGTGATTGTTAATGTGCAGAAGGCCTGTATGTAGATTTCCTTTCAATTATGAAGTATCAAACATTTTTACAATTTCAAGGACTGCAGAGTGTCATTTTCAAACATTACCAAACTGGAAGCCTTCAGATGAAAGTTTTCATCGTATTTAAATGCAAGCATGTGACCATGGTCTTGCCTTTAAAAGCATCATAATTTAAGCAAGAGAGCTACCTAATCTTACCTTTGAAATCTAAAAGGGTATCTGGCTCATTAATGTTTAATACAGTCTTTCATACGGCTCAAGAATTCTTATCATAATATAACAAATACTTGTCATGTTAATGTGCACAATACCTTTGTGGCACAGCAAAGTTTCTGACCTTGTATTAACAGGATCTTTGAGTGCACGAGGACTGAAAACAAGGAATTTAAAAAGGTGCATAACAGAGTACTGTACACAGGTCTTGGGCACATTAACATGATGAATACTCTTTGTATCATGATAAGAATTCTTGAGCCATATGAAAGACTGTAAATTCTTCTAAACAAGAATTCTTAGAGAGGAAAATCATGGAGAATCATGTTATAATGTGTGAGACCTACTGTATGCCGTAAAATAGCTTATTGTGTGTCAAGGAAAGCAAACAGGTACAGATAAATATTGAGACCATGTGACAAGGAGCATAGGATCCAAATCTTTGAAAATGCTGGTGTAAAATTCAGCGACCTATTTCTTTGAACTGAGTGACTTCAAAGAAACTTCAGCTATTTTTCTATAATTCTACCGTTGGAATTTTCTGAAATCTTCAATATTTTCAGAGTTAGAGTATTTTTCTTCTTTTTCAAGAATTCAAGAAAAATTTTCAAAAGAACTTAAAACCATCGTAATTTCTAAACTGTTTGACACAACATGAAATAAGTTCGAAGAAAACCATAGTTTATGAATGCCTACAATATGGTATCAAGCAAAAGTCTGTCACATATCGGGTTTATGATTTAGAAGTTTGATGACGTCACACCCTCAAATGAGTTAAAATGTAGGATACGCTGTAATTTCAAAAATATTAAAAAGTTCTGAAAAGTCCAACGGTAGAATTATAGATAAGTATGTCAAGTTTCTTTCAAGCCATTCAATCACAAGAAATAGGTCATTGAATTTTACACCCACCTTTTTACGCTGGGAAAAAGATTTGGAACCTATGCTGTGACAAGGAAGCAAAAAAGTAGGGAAAATAGTCATCTTTTGCAACCTTCTATTTTCATTCAAATTATAGGATTTTCAATAGTTTGCATTTTTTTTAATTGTTACATTGTACAGTAAGTACTGTGCTGTATGTTCTGTCTATAAAATGACTTGTTTGTACATACCGTATATATCTTCCTTTCACTTTCAGTGGTTGTGATAAATGTACAGAATGGTTTCATGGTGACTGCATAGATCTAAGAAAACACGAGGCTAAGAAAGTATTGGAGTGGTATTGCCAATCATGCTTAGGTGTGTTTCTTAACCAGTACACATATTCATTTATCACTAGCAGGACACTTTGTCAAATATTGGTTTAATCCATTGTTTCAGTTGAAAAACATTGTTCATCTCAAGTGTTTTCAAACAATGCCATTTGTTTGCAAAATTTAAAAATGAAATGAAAAGACTGAAATTTTCTGTCCGAAATTGGGAGTAACCACAGGCCCCAACCCTCCGAGTGTTTATAAAAAACTGTTTATAAGGAACAGATAATTTGACCTAGTAGTGAAAATTTCTTAAAATTCACATCATTTGATTTGCTTAAAGTTAGTTAGCTGAGGTAAAAAGCTCACTCAAGAGCTTCATATGCAGGTCTCAAATTAGCCTATTGTATTTGATGATTTCGACATGTGTGTGCATATCTTTTCACTAGGGGAGAAATTGCGTGAATAGGTGTTTCTTTGTCCTATTTTTAAATTGCCTCTACTTAGCTCTGTCAGCTACTTAACTCCTTTCTTTGTGTTGCTAACTTTTTTCTTCACAAATATTTCAGAGAAGCATCCAGAACTTGAAATAAAGTACAAAGCTCAAACAGCAGCCTTTGACAGTACAAGCCATAATAAGGTAGGCTTGTGTACACCTTTTTAATGGACAAGTCCGGGGTTGGTATGATTGATGATAAAATGCAAGATAATACTGGCTATGAATGATGTATGATATTTTTATCCACCATTTTTAGCCTTCTCCTTGTCAAATTACGTATTCAAATAAGCAATCTGAGCGAAGTGACGTGATATTGCACAAACAAAATCGAGGCTGTGTGATTTTTTTTTTACCTCTTTATCCTTGCAAGCCTCTTTATCATGTTCTTGAGCCATTTTCAATGCATGAGTACATGATAAAGAGGCTTGCAACGATAAAGAACGAAAAACAATCACACAGCCTCGTTTTCGTTTGTGTGATATGACGTCACTTCGAGGAGAAGGCGAAAAATAGTGGAAAAAAGTATCATACATCATTCATAGCAGTGTTATCCTGTATTTTATCATCAATCATACCAACCCCGGACTTGTCCTTTAACAAATCTGCGTTGTTTTGGAAATTTTCAAAATTTCTCCAGATTGCGTCATATGAAATATTGGGCATCTGATTCAGATTCAGCACCCAAATTTTATTCTGGTGGCTAATTTTCATAATCCTAGTGTTAACAATTTTCATTTTATGACAATGATAGATTTAAAAACTTGTAAGGGATTTGACCGTAAATAATAGAGTGTATTACACCCTGAATAATTTTCACGGTAAAATCCCTTGTAGATTTCCAAAATTATTATCATCATAAGATCAAAATCGCAAACACTTGGATTATGAAAATTTGCATCTAGACTAAACTTTAACTGCTGAGTCTCCAAATTCATGGTCAAAAGCTTTGTATGAAGAAATTTTCAATAATTTCTAAACGAGTCCGTGTATTGATTAACTTGTATGAGGTGATTAAAAAAGGTATTCATTATTGTTGGAAAAATTATACCGCAAAAATCATTTGAAAAATCCTATTCTTATTGCCTCTGAAGCTTTAAATTAATTTGGAGAATTTTCTGTATATAATTTACAAATGCAAAATTTTGATATACCCGGTGTCCCAAAATGATGTATTATCGTTTGATTGCTTATATGTCCATATAACCGATGAACCAATTTTCAAAAACTTTATTCTATCCGATTGCCGAAAGGCTAAATTGTATTTGAGGAAGTTGGTTATGGTTTAGGCCGACGTCTTCATGTTGAATAGAAGATCGACAAACCTGCTCAAATTAAAGCCTTACATGGCATTAAAAAGACACGACCTACTTTCCCAGTCAATATTTTAAGTGTGATGCAAAAGGCAAACTTATATGTCGTTCAAAGAATATATGTCGTTTAGAGAATACGAATTCAGTTAATACTGAGCTCAGAGAATATCTTCTGTATCACATCTAAAATGTTGACTGGAAAAATAGGCCACTTTTTTCTCATACCATCTGAGGCTTGAATTTGAGCAGATTTATCGATCTTGATTTCGACATGAAAACGCTGTGGTAAAACCACAACCAACATCTTAAAACACAATTTCGCCTTTAGGCAATCAAATAAAACAAAGTTTTTGAAAATCGGTTCATTGGTTATGAACATGTAGGCAATCAAACAATAATACATCATGTTGGGACACGCGGTAGAATAGAGAATTTCCTAAAAATTGGTTTCCCTGGCCCTGGATTTGGCTAGAAGATATACATTGATGACATGAGTTAATTGAATAACACAATCAAATGTTGACAATCGTTTCAAAAGACTTAATTGTTCTGCGCTCACAAATACAATTTTCTTTCACCTGATAAGAACATTTTTCTGCAGAGAGGAAAGAGAGTTTCAAGAATATGTGGTGAATGCATGGCGTGCAAAAAGGCTGAAGATTGTACAACTTGTGACTTTTGTAAGGTGAGATTGCTTGTATAGCACAAAAAGATTTGAAATAATGTTTTCGCGTTGATTTCTTTTGAAAGCTGGTTACAATCTGAAAGGTCATAGTCCTTTTATTCTACTGTAAAAGAGAGTCTGAATCGAACAATATTTGATACATTTTGAAGAATTTTCGAATATCGTACCTCTGGTATAAAAATGTATGAAAATATCGCTCGATCCGGACTCTTTGTAGAACAGCTAAAAGGTCTATTGAGTGGAGTAAATAAAAGCTCTTTTGAAGTTTACTTGCATATCCAATTTTATTTAAGTTTCAGTTTCGATGCAGTCATAGTGTACAAGAACAGCTACTGCACATGATCTTGGCTTTTCCTTCGAAGTCAAGCTGAGTTGGTCAAAACAGAGCAAAATGTTCTGTGTTGTAAGTAAGCAGCTTATCCCAACAATGGATGTGGCCCCTAATAGTAAGATAATCATTACTATAACAGATTTTTGTTGAAAACTTTTAAAGGGATATTTTTTGTAAGATATGATACAACCGTTCAGACTCGTTAAAGTGTGAAGTAACTGCTCGCTCAAACAGCGAAAAGGTTAAAGTCAAATAAAAACGAGCGAAATTTACGACAAAATGTAATCAGTCTAAGTAAACATCGTTTTTATTTAGCTTTTCGTAATTGTATATGTAGATGTAATTTAGTTTAGTGTTCTATGTCATGACCCTGGGATAGTCATGGGTTCTTGCTTCCCGGGTTATCATCTTAGTTATGTAGTTAAGTAATTTGTATGTATAGTCTTAAGGTAACTCTGCTTTCCGCTCTAGTGCACAGCGAGATGCCGTTTCGCAAAACCACTCTCCTCAGAAAACAGTTCATTTCTCCAATATTAATCGGCCTATCGATAAGCGGCAAAAAGGATGTTGTTCTGTATCATCTGGGCAATCGAAAGATGTATAAATCGCAATGTTTCCGTCAACCCTGGCTTCGCAAATCCTTGTTCAAATCTTTTTGCTGATTTCAGAAAAGTGGATTTATCTCCAAAACTAGTCGAAAAATGTTCGATTTTTTTCCGTTCCATCTCTAGCTAGGTTGTTGATCTACAACTTTGCCAAGTCTCATTGAAAAAGCTAGGCTAGATTTCCTGCAATCGAATTTCATATTTCTGTTTACTTTTCGACAGCGAAATGGAGAAACCTTGGTCAACAGATTACCATGCTATGAAGCACGCTTGCAAAAGCTCACGCTTGAAATAACTTTCAGAGATGTTTCCATTGGCAAACAAATTAACGTCATCTTTTGGGAATACCATACCCAAGTCTCAAAAGACATCCTTAGTGCGCTTGTAAAAGTATCATTTGCATCTATTGATTAAAAATTACTGACTTTTACCAGCAACTTCACGAAACCATGCTTTGGGTGTTTTTCGAGACTTTCGTAAGCATTCACAAATTATCAATTTCTTTCAGAGTCCACAATGAGCATAGATCTTAGATCTAGAACTAGTTTTTTACAAAAACATTCAACGGGTGTTCAAATCGTTCTGCATGGGCTAATCTGTTGACCAATGTTTTTCCCCTTCGATGTCGAAAAGTAAACAGAAATATAAAATTCGATTGCAGCAAATCTAGCCTAGCTTTTTCAATGAGACTTGGCAAAGTTGTAGATCAACTACCTAGCTAAAGATGGAACGAAAAAAATTCGAAACTTTTTCGAGTAGTTTTGGAGGTAAATCCACTTTTCTGAAATCAGCAAAAAGATTTGAACAAGGATTTGCGAAGCCAGAGTTGACGGAAACATTGCGATTTATGCATCTCTCGATTGCCCAGATGATACAGAACAACATCCCTTTTACCGCTTTTCGATAGGCCGAATAATGTTGGAGAAATTAACTGTTTTCTGAGAAGAGTGGTTTTGCGAAACGGCATCTCGCTGTGCACTAGAGCGGAAAGCAGAGTTACCTTAAGTACCTCGTTCTTGTAAGTTTTTATATTGAATATATAAAAGAAAAAGTAAATTTGTTTCATTGATGTCCAGTGCACTTGGAGGTAATCTACACGTGTTTATGGCCAGAAAAAGCGAATAGAGAATGATCAAACTTAGTTTATAGCATCTTTCAAGCATTGATTTGAGTCCTTCTGCAGGAAAGTGTTTTTCATTTCTTCTGGATATTTTAAGTATTGATAACAACGCTTGTTGCACACAATTGTTTCAGTACCTACCAGAAAGCTTGTTCGTTGGCATGACATCAGCATTGGAATGTAAGACTTAACCATCTTTTTTATCGTAATCTTTTGTCTTGTAGGACATGAAGAAATTCGGTGGAGAAGGCAGGCTAAGACAGAAATGCAGACTTCGCCAATGCCTAAAACTATCCAAGGTAACGTGTATTTTTTGTTTGTTTGTCAACTTATTTTCATTCGATTATCTTTATCTAGCTATACATATTTACAATATATACAACTAATCCAAATCGAACATACAAATATATAAATTAAGAAATGAAGAAATTAATAGATAAGTTAAATAAGTTAAATATTCAAGACATATATGGGCAAGGTTTACAAGATATAATTGAATTGACAGGCGTAACAAATATACAAATATTTTCTACTATTTCATAATCCAGATAATTTTCTAAAATTCGGGTGAATGTTGACAAGCATTGCATTTACAATTTGGTCCATTCCATTGTTTTATCATGCGTTTAAAAGAATTTAAGTTGTCGGGAGATTTAGTTTCATTTGGCAATGCATTCCAGATTTGAGGTCCTAGTGATCGAAGACTGTTTGAACCAAAAGTGACTTGATTTGGTCTATAATGTTGTAAGTCGTACGGATTTCGTGATGAATATGTGGAAGATCTTATTTTGAAAATATCACGCATGAAAGATGGGTTGAGATGTTTCAAGGTCTTGAAAACTTCTATACAGAGAACTCTCAGGCGGGAAACATGCATAGTACATCTTTCTGATTTCAAGAGTAATTCACTGTATTGCCCTGCGTTTGCTCTATATTTTGTAAAGTAACTCTTTTGAAAAGATAAGATCAGATCCAGTCTAACATCTAGCTGTCAGTTTTATCCTGATGATGCATAACGTTGTTGGTATAGATGGAAAGTGTTTTTTTTATATACATTCTGCTAAAGATTTACAATACATACTTACTTAATTACTATACTTATAAGCTACTTTACTCTACTACAAGGACAAGACCACGGGGAGCAATAACTATGTCTACCCAAGTGGCTATTTAGATAAAGAAAAAATCGAAAAAAGAAGCATTAAACTATACGTAACTACAACAAAAAAGAGTGAACATTTAAAAGGGACGAGGTGGTTATATGACTTGTTACAGAGTTTTAAATTTCTAATCAAACCGACCAATTTTATGGACATAGCTGAGAGTTAAAAAGAGTATATCTTTATTGATATCATCGGGAAAATCCTTATCACCATACAATAAAATCTGCATTAGAAATTCGTTCGAAAGATTTGGTATGTCCAAGTGGTCGTACTAAAGCAGAAGCTCCAGCGAGAAGATCTCTACGTGGTACTTCAAAAGAAGGAGAGTGTTGGAGAAGGAGAGGATTGGAAAGTGGTGAACACTGATTGCAATTTTTTCCGGCAAAGCTTTCTGTTACAATCTACCTTCTTCAGGAAGGGACCACGGAATTTCTAATAAGAATAAAGAACAAAGAAACCTCGTGGAGGAGAGCAGTTTCAAGGGCTGTTTTTTAACAAATAAAGCCTACAGCCCGTTATAGCGACAGCAAAGAGGAGAAAGCGGAAGCAAAGCGGAAATGCAAAGGAGAATTTATTGCGTGAAGGCGTGCCTAACAATCTCTGTATCATTGTTTTTTAAAGGATATATGCCTACCTGAGAAAGCTTTAACGCGATGAACTTTTTAGCGCAGCCTACGCGATGAACACTCCAGTGCAGCCTACACAATGAACTCTCTAGCGCAGCCTCTACCAATAAAAATTAAATCCTTTGTATTGTTCATCTCTTTCAGATTCATCAGAAGAAAACTGCAAGATACACGTACCCGGAGGAGTACATTAGAGAATGTGCAAGGTTGGCGGCACAGCAACAGGTAAGGAAACTTCTATGCTGATCGATATCCAATAAAGATGGCAAAAAACTTGGCATTTTGTAGTCGTTGTCACCTTTTGCAGCATAGGGCTCAAATCTTTCAAAGCTTTAAAAAGGTTGGTGTAAAATTCTATTGCAGATTTCTTTGAATTGGATGGCTTGAAAGGAACTAATGGAACTTTGCTGTAAATCTGCCGTGGAATTTGTTTGATATCTTGATTTTTCAAATATTAAATTTTACAATATATTTGACATTCTACTATACCTAATTCTAATTACTATACGACACTACAAGGTACGATACCATATGGGAGCGAAAGAAATGTACTACCCCGTGGCCAATATCTAAAAACACGAAACGTCAAACTGTATACAGTCACACTACGAACATTTAATAAATTATGGGATACTATACAAGATTCTGTTCCTTCACACCAGTTATCGGGTCGGGGAAAACTGCGATGAATTTATTTTTAAAGATTTGAGCGCTATGTTACCTTTTGCAAACTGAAAAGTTTTTGCTGAAAATGCTTTCAGTTTGTTCATGCTTGGTTTTGCTCTTTGGGGCAATCTCAAGATTCGCACGACCCAAACATTTTTTTACCGGTTGGTTTGTTTTTCATAAGCACAACAAGGACAGATTTTGTAACTCCGTAGCATGAGATACTTTTGCTGACACCTGAGTTCAAAGCGATTAGCAACTGCAGACAAAGGAAATTCTCTCAACCATAAATTCGAAACAAACTTAGCCGCAAAATTTTCTCAGCTAGCGTGCTCGTTGTGCATTCCAGAAATTGTTTTTAAGAGCAAACATGAGCATAGATTGAAAGAAGAAGGATATATCTGCACAACTACCCCGGGTATTTGATTTATTTTGGTCAGAAGCCGAGCAGTATGTGTTATCATTGCACACAAAAAATACAAAAGAATTGAATCGCCTCCCAATCGGCTTTTGAACCAAAGAAATAAAATACCCGAGGCAGATGTGTCAATATATCCTTCTTCTTTCGATCTATGCTCATGTTTGCCCTTGAAAACAATTTCTGGAATGCACAACAAATGAGCTAGCTACCTGGGTTACATAGAAACTTTTGCGGCTTTGTTTGCTTTGAATTACTGGTTGAGAGAATTTCCTTTCTCTGCGATCGTTAATCGCTTTGAATTGCGGTGTCAATCAAAGCCAACTCGTGCTATTGTCTTACCAAATCTGTCCTTGTTTAAGCACATCTAAAATATTCGAGCTCCTTGTAGACTTGTTTCAAATAACAATAGCATCATAGCCTAACTCATAGCTTAACAACTGAGCAGAATTTTATATTTGATGTTGTACGAACTGCAGAGCCATTCTTTCAAACATTCTTTTATTTAGAGTATGATTATCTTCCTGGAGATTTATTCATTCTTCAGCAAACCGACCAACCTTTTTCATTTATTGCTGCCGAAGGCAGCATTACTATTCTTCTTCAATCAGCGAGCGAAATTAGCCTGCCTGCTGTCTGTCTGTCTGTCTGTCTGCCGTTTGGCTATGTAGACGGGCCAGCTCACGGCTGCGGTTTGCGGGCTCGTGGCTTGTGAGCATTTATCCAACAAACAACTACAAAAGTCTCCAACGAAAGATAATTAGTTCTTCCTACCCATTTAACAACCTAACTACGTCAATGAACGACAAAAGTTTATTTCTGACAATGCAGAACTCAATATTACGAACCACGGAACCATGGACTACAGAACTACGGAACCAAGAGCCTTGGACTCATGAACTAGAAACCGGCGGAGGAGAGTAACTCAATATTCTAAATCATTTACCTTTTGAACCATTACCCAACTGTAAATTCAAACATAATACACGTTTCCTTAGCGATAATCGTTCAATTAATTTCTATAAAATTGACCTCGCTACTGTCGCATTTGGTACAAATACTAATCGGCAGCACTCGCTGAGTGTTGTTATATCTAGTATTAATCTATAATCTCCTTTTGCTTTCAGTTCGAAGATGATTTTTCCATGGAAGATTCGTCCGATCTTAAAAATGAGATCCCACAAGCATCGAAGCCCGTGACTGATGATGTTGAAAGAGCAAAGAAAGATACGAGGAAGAAAGCCATCAAAGTTAAGCATGCGAGACAAACACAACTTAATAAGGAGATGAAGGTGGGAGATTGTTTGGCCTTGTTTAAACATTGTCTTTTTTGCCGTGTCGAATAACTGTATTAAAAACGGCAGAATCTGCCGTGTCTAGAATCTGATTTAACATTGATTTATCATGGTTAAAATTGCCATTTTTCATAATGCACCAGCGCAGTGGCTGATCACACGTAGAAACTGCGGACCATGGCCTAGAATTGATAATTAAACGCGGCAGAAATACGATGTTTAAATCAAATCGTTTTTCTGCCGTTTGATACGACGAAGCTGGTGAACTACTGCCGTTTTATCTATTTTAAACCTCAGGTGATTTAAATATCGTTTTTATGTCGAATTTAATTGACACTTAGATGTTTTTAGCAGCATCTACTAAATTCGACACGGCAAAAAGCGATGTTTAAACTTAGACTTAGATAATATCTCTGTTTTTGTTGTTATAAATATAAATCCATAAATCCTTTAGGAAGTTAAGATAATGCAGCTTCATTTTTTTGATAAACCAATATAAAATTTACAGTGACATATCTTCTAGTTACACTACTTACAAAATTACTCTACAATACCATTAAAACGATTAAAACGATACCAGAGGGAGCAATAGGCTATGTCTACCCCGCGGCCATTACTTAAAGGGGCATTCCGCAGAAAAAAGACTGGATATCGGTGAATTGCGTTGTTTGCTTTTAAAACGAACGTGCTTATCATTATAAACATTTTCAAATGTTTCTCCAACTTGAATAAAGTTCAAACCGGCCAAAAACGAAACAGATATTTTTCAAAATAGAGACCGAGGACTCAGCCATGTCCTGGAATTTGAATCGGAGACAGGAAACGAGAATTCTCGGTAAAGCCGATCAATTCTCTTGCGAGTAGTCGACCGTGGACACATGAATGAACGAATACAACAGGACATTCAAACTAAATTCAACGAGCGGCGCGCAACGATTCTATCAACGAGCCAAGCAAACTGGAAGCAAAAATTTCTTTTATCAAAAATACGAAAAGGTTTTGAAATTAAATTTAAGCATAAAACAGCAGCAATATTTTCGTTTTATTTGTGGTATTTGTAGCGGGTGTCTTGTAAAGAAGTACTCCCATTTGTATCATGAATAGCAGATCTGATATATTACATAATCCTCGCGGCATCTTTAGGTGTCTCATCTATCTGTGCTCGTTTGAGAGTCAAGCAACTGCCATAAGGTCGAGGGAGTTCTTCTTTCTGAGACGCCTGTGCTGTTCTTTTTCTTTCTTTTAAAAATTTGATGTAGATTTCACCATTGATGTAAATGGCTGCCGTAATTGGAACTCGATGACATCATGTCCTTTCCAGCTATGGCAGCCACAGAATATTTATATTTCGTTGTAGTAAGTTGTTTTTATCTGTGATAAAAAAAAAGCAAACTGCCACAAACGAAGACACAGGGTTTTGGGCAAGACTCACTGTCCTTTAGAGGGAGTTTCGTCTGGAACACCCTCGATGACAGTGTCAAAAAATGAGCCAACACTTTCGGTTTTCAAAAAGAGGATCAAGCACTGGGCTGGGAGACAAATGCACCTGCAAGATATGCCGCTAATTTTGTATAAAGTACATATATAGATACTTATTTTGTTTGTAAATAGTTGGTTTGAATTAGTAAGTTTTTTCAGCACTATTGTAAATATCAACTTTAAATATGGGTATAAGAATAAGAATCGCTGACGACCGACCGACGGACAATAACGAAAAGATGCTACCTTTGTTCGCCAAGAACGATGCATAATAATGGCAGAGTATTGAAATTAAAATTGGTCCATATGTTTTCTTTGTATCTTATGTTTAAAATGGTTGTGACCTAAATTTGATCACATCGATTTGTTTGCTGTTGATAGAATACCGAAAGCCGGAAAACGATGTTGAAGAAGATTTAACAGAGTGAATTTGTTTTTATATTTTGTATAGAGGAAAGAAAAAGAATTACGAGATCTCATGAAAAAAGAGCTTCGCGAAATGAAATTAAATGATATACAGAGAAAGAAAGAAGAACGAGCAAAGCGAAGACAAAAAGTTGCCGAAACAAGGCAGAAGAAACGCTTCTTTGATGGAGCAGAGGATCATGGGATTTCTAAAAGACAAGATTCTAAGAAGGAAGAGCCGCGTCATTGTCTTGGACCCGGATGTATAAATGCAGCTAGGAGAGATTCTAAATATTGCAGTGACGAATGCGGAGTCCAGTTAGCTTTGAGGTTAGTTATCATTTAGGGCCAGTTTATATGAGGAAAAACACCTCACTTGCCAGACCCGGGGCTGACAGGCGAGGTAAATTTCAGCCACTGCTTGTTTTGAGATTTTTTTACCTCGCCTGTCAGCCCCGGGGCTGAGACGCGAGATGGAGTAAAGTCTCTCTTCCGTGAAATCAGAACGAATTAACCTATAAGAATCAACCAATAATTCAAGTCACCTCACCATACTGGTGGTGTTTCGCTTATATGGAAAATTTCACCTCACCCATATGTGAGATTCCACCTCTGGTAAGGTGGTGCTCACTATACCGGTGGTGTTGCGTTCGTCATATTAACGCGAAATGACAATACAAAGGATTCTATAGGAAGGTGGAATCTCGCCTGCTGTCAGCTCTGGGTCTGGCAGGTGAGGTGTTTTTCCTCATTTAAACAGGTCCTTAGACTTAAATGTACCTCCGATAACTTTGCTTAACCTTGCTTAACCTGTACTCATAACGAAATGGTTTGAAGAGAGTCTGATTTCGATTGTGAGCTAATGTCTCGTTCAATTCCTACCCTAACCCCCCCCCCCCGGGCAGCCCGGGGGTCAACAAAAATTCCTCGCTCAAATGCCCGGGGGCTGGGGAAAAATCGATGGTCAAATGCCCGGGGGCCGGGCAATGAGAAGATGCCATATTCCCAGTTGCTGTATAAGCAAAAGCTCTGTTCTAGTCAAATGCTATTCAAATGCCCGGGGGCCGGGGAAAAATCGATGGTCAAATGCCCGGGGGCCGGGCAATGAGAAAATGCCATATTCCCAGTTGCTGTATAAGCAAAAGCTCTGTTCTAGTCAAATGCTATTCAAATGCCCGGGGGCCGGGGAAAAATCTACGGTCAAATGCCCGGGGGCCTGGAATATTTTCGTGCAAATGCCCGGGGGTGTCCCGGGGGGATGGTCAGGGAAGGAATTGAACGTGACATAACCGACAGGAGTTTTTACACCCACAACCAAACTCTCTAAATTCTGGTCTGGGATTGAACATTGGAAAGTGAACTGCAGCAATGATTGTTCCAATCAACAATCAAAGCAGCAATATTTTTTTCAGTAATTTATTTTAAATGGGCTGAAGGTATTTCTGGCTATTTAAAGCTAATTTACGTCCACTTTGCATGCCGCATCCAGGCACGGGACCCCTAGTTTAACGTCCCTTCCGAAAGACGGACGGGCGGAATCTTTCAAGAGAAATTTTCTCTTGCAAGTCAAAAAGCACAAGTAGAAGCCGGTCATCTTTTGCAGCTCCAGTTGCTCGGCTCGGTGAGATACGTGAAAGAATCAAATTTCATCAACTTCCCTTTATTGTTTTATATGATGAACATTTTTCGCCAAAGAATAAATATGTTGAAGTTAAGAGCTTGAGCAAACTCTAGTTTCTCGTCTGAAAGTTTTTGCCATCATATGGAACTGTAGAATCGTTTATAATGGAGTAACAATTTGAGAGGTTTAGTAACCTTTTGTGGATGGATTTAGAATTTTGGTTGCAAACCTGGCAATGAATATTCTTTTTTTTGTCAGACGATTGCAGGAAATTCTTCCAGAACGGAGCAAAATTTGGAAAGAAAGTGAATCAGTTGCCACACAAAAAGGAGAGAAAGCGATAGAAGAAATTCACAAACAGCAAGAGGTATTTTTAGACTTCTTACGTTGAGTCCTAGTAATCGCTATATACTGATAGTATTAGCGAGAAAGGTGGGTGGGTGGTAGCGATTACTAGGACTCAATCGTAATCAGTCTAAGGTATTTTACGGATAATGTCCATTCAACAGTACTTATTGAGCACTGAGTTGTTTATTTTGCAAATGTTGAATGACTCTTTTGAAAGAAATATTTTGCTACCAGCAGCCTCTGCACAGCGAAGCTATACCACAATGCGCTTTGTTCAATCCCATATTGCAATTCTAGAACGTTCATTTGTTTACAAATATATTTTGAGTCTTATGAGCTAATCTTAAAATGCCAATTCGACATATTGTATTTTTTCAATTTCTGACAAACAGAACAAATCACTGCATCAAGCTCTTGTATGGTCCAAAAATCGATATTTCCCTCCCTCCAATTTCTCCAATTGCTCCCTCCCTCAAACCAAATCAATGCATCAGCTCTAACTGAATAGAGCTTTCAACATAGACGAACTTGTATAGTCCAAAAATCGATACTTCCCTTTCTCCAATTTTCAAAGGGGCCTTGGCAACCTGTATACCTTGCACGTGTCGTAAACTTTGGTTGGAAAATATTGTTTATTTTGTTTTGCAATGATTATGCGCAAAGGCTGCTGGTTAGCGCAGAGTCTTTAACTTCATTCATTGCTTTTGGTCCTTTTGTCATCCATTCGTTTTCTTCTCAATGACAGTATGTCTTTTGAATTGATATCATTTTAGCTGCGTTGATCTTTAACATACGTACTTTCAAATTGAATAATGTCATGTTATTTCTCTTGACAGGTTGCCAAACAACGCTTGCTTGATTTAGATAAAGAACATGCGAAATTTGAGGCGATTGTCGAGAAGGCAAAACAACTGACCATTTGCAAAGAGGAGGTAAACAAAAAGTTTGAAATGTGCTGCTTCGCTCTCAGCTTCCTCCAAATATACTGCAAACAAACATAGGGCTCAAATCTTTAAAAAGGTCGGTGTAAAATTCTATTGCAGTTTTCTTTGAAATAAATGGCTTGGAAGGAACGTAGGGTTTCTTGCTGTAAATCTGCCTTGGCAATTTATTGATATCTTGATTAATTTCAATATGGCGGCATTTGTTAAATTATGTAATGTTTCCTCTATTGGTTTAGGATTTACGATGATTTAAATTTTTTCAAAATTTACTTGAATTGTTTCAGAAATAATTAAATTGCCGCCATTTTGAAAAAAATCAAGATATCAAAAAATTTCCACAGCAGATTTACAGCAAAGTACAATAAGTTCCTTTCAAGCCATCCAATTCAAAGAAATCTGCAATAGAATTTTACACCGACCTTTTTAAAGGTATGAAAGATTTGAGCACTATGCTCTGCAAACGCAAAGAAACTACGTTATTTGAGTTATGCTTAATTAAAGCTGTGTCATGGATTAGGTATTACAGAAATTACAGTGACAAGTTTATTCAATTTGGGCTTGTGCGAAGTATGATATACAGGAACTGCCCCAGCGTACAGTGTTGAGACATTCCGTCCAGTCAACTAGGGCCGAACAATACGAAGGTCAAAGCTCAAATTGGATATTCCATTTCGCAAAAGTAATGCTGGACCAAAGGCCTATCTTATATAGGGCCCAAAACATCAAATAGTCCTTCGTCTGAAATGAAATCAACAAACAATATCAACACGTTGAAACATAAGATCAAAGAGAGTTTTTTCCAAAATATCGAACAGTCTTTCGTCTGAGATGAAATCAACAAACAATATCAACACGTTGAAACATAAGATCAAAGAGAATTTTTTCCAAAATATACAGAAAGAGGAAGATGACATATATGTCTTCTATTAAGACTCGTCATCATCTCTCCCGATCATGGTATGGTCTTATAAACCGTGTTTTATACCGAAAACAACTACAGTTTTGTATTTTTTTTTCTTACGTTTTTCGTTGTACCAGCACCTCTAAGGGGACCATTATGGAATGAAGGTCATCTTGACCTTTTAATGCCATCACTGCCACTGTAATTAAGGGTGTTTTTCTTGACGGTTTTGGCCTTATATGTTGTATTGTATCTATTTTCACATGATACATACATTATACATACAGAAATATAACTTTCAAAGATTACCGAAAAGCTCATGACCTGCAAGATATCTTTGAGAATGTGCACGAGTGAATATATGTCCACTGAATTTCTGTCTTTTCCCTGACCTTTGATGCAGGGGATTTAGGGGCCGTCGACAATTACTTTTCGTCACGCATGGAAACCCCCCACCCCCCTCTGTGATCGTGGCCCAAAATTTTTTTCTTTGTTTGTCTCATAGGTATTTAGCCTACCACCTTAGGCATTTTTTGCCTTCATAATTAGGTCCAAATATCATCAATATATCAATAACGTTGAGACGAAAAAATAATAATACTAACAAAGATGAAAATACGGCTAGATGAAGAAATATAGCTATCTACCTGTATTAGCAGTTGAGAATATAAGATTGAGATAGTACAGCATCACATTTGATAGAGATTTTTGCTTTTCTAACGTTTGGACCAAAATTGTTGTAATACGTAAGGCTATCTAGATGCTCCGTTATTTGTATTTATTGGGGGGGGAGGGCACTCTAAAAATACTTGGTGTGACGCCACCGCCAACAAGACAATTATATCAATCTAATAGCCTTGTTTTGCTTTGGTTGTTGGTTTGCGGCTGTTTGTATTTCAACAAAGTTGCTTCTATTGTTGTTGCTGTTGCTGTTGTTGTATTCTGTTTCAAGGACGACTATTCGTCGCCAGTTCCTGCTGCTCTTGCCGTTTCATTTATATTGAGCCTACCTATAGACTATGTTGCAGCTCACTTTATGACACAGGTAATACTCAAATCATGACAGTTTCATAAATTGTACATTTGTTTTCTTCAATTTCTTAATGTGATGTTTCGTCACGCAAATATAATCCATCACGGCTTTACCCTGAACCCCCTGACCCCCATCACGGCCAAAGGCCGCGATGCGTGACGAAAAGTAATTGTCGACGGCCCCTTACTTTATGTAATATATGACTTTGTTTTAGGAAAATGATGACGTTGAAGGAGACATCGATCTAACTGTTTATTGCGTCACTTGTGGTCTACCACTGGCACCACGAATCGCTTTACGACATATGGAAAAATGTTATTCCAAGGTAAGAAACAGTATTGTTTTGTTTAATGCTTCACTTCCAGCAATAGATGGTGTTTAAAGGGGCTGTACAACCCGTCCTGTCTGCGTGGCTCTGCGTGGCTCTGCGTGGCTCTGCGTGGCTCTGCGTGGCTCTGCGTGTCAAATCATCGAATGTGTTTAGGCTAAACACGACATAGCTGATGGTGATTTTGCACAGAGAATAGTAATCCAAAGTATCTGCGACAATCTTGGTGATCGAAGCTTTCATGGAGGATTTAAACCGGTTTTCTAACGCCAAATATTTGAAAGTTTTAATCGATATCAAAATTTCCATCACATTTCATAGACATAGACAAGGAAACACTGCAATGAAACTTACGTAGAAGCTGCGATGAAACTGGCCGCCATTAGAAATCCAAGGCTTTAGTCACGTGCACGGGTCGTCCCGTACTTTCTGATTGTTTACAAAATCTTGTACAGCCCCTTTAAGACATCATGGTAAGAAAGGCGTTACTTCTGGTTGATCGCATGTGACAGCTGTGAGGTGAAGTCCGGGGGAAAGTCTTTAAGGAAGGTTCCTTTTTCCACATGCTTACTGTTGCTCAACGTGATTTTGGAGAATAGTATAGAATTTTTGTCTGTTTCATTGTAGCTGGAATGCCTTACATCATTTGGAGCAGTTTACAGAAGTGCAGGGTGAGTATTGAATTAGGTATTGTACAAGTTGCTACCGGGTGAGTCAAGAAAAGAATACCCGTTTGGAAGGCCACTGCTCCCTGAATATCAAAGCCATGATATTGAAAACTGTCTTGTTTTATTGCCAACATGTTCAATTAGGTTCAGTAATTTACCCGGCTTTCATCGGCCATTTCCTTCCCGTGGATATGGGAGATTTTCTGCAGAAAGCCCCTTCCAAAAACCTGCAAAATCGAGTGAAAACAATGAGCAAATTTTCCTTGGTTTCCCTTCCTAAAAATGACGACACTCACATGTATTCATCTATTTTGTCCTCTTGGGACAATGGAATCCCCCTGAATAGGTTATTGATGCCAGGGGAAGACATTTTAATCCTCCCAAGAGGATAGAACGTGCTAAAGCGTGCAGAAATCATTGCTGTAAGGCCATTGTAAGGCAGAAATGTTAGGGAATTTCGTTTGTGATTTTGTGCACGTTTTGAAGGTTTCTTGAAGAGGCTTTCTTGAGAAAATCCCTCATAATTTTCAGAACGGAATGACCGATTTCAGTCAGAGAAATTTTAAAATGGATTTGAATATGTCTACCATTATACTATATGTTTCCTGATATCATCATTTTGATATCCAGGGAGCCATGACCTTTCAAACGGGGACTCTTTTTATTGACTCACCGGTATATTTACCCACTCCTTTAATAGTTCAACTGATTTGAAAGTTCTTGGCCCTTTTCCGCTCTGATAGATGAACGTACGCTTTTAGGATTTGTCTGTTTTGGATATTTTTTAGCAGTTTAGCTTGCGATTTACTTAACTGTTTCCTTTGTAATTTTCCGTCAGCACAAGGGAACAAACTCTTCGAAGATATCCATAAACAGAGTGTTTGAAATGAAAGCCTAGCCGTTGTAAAGTTAATTCAACACATTTAAACAGGACTGTGTTTTAAAACTAACCTGTAAAAATTCTTTTAAAACGGACCAATGAAAGATACACGTTTGAATTTTTGTGATGCATTGGATATGTTTATTTAGAGCTTCGTAAATAGGTTGTCGTAATATTGTTATGTTTTATTCATTTTTACAGGAACCTATTTTGTGATTTATACAACGCACAACAAGGAACATATTGCAAACGATTGCGAGTTTTATGCCCAGAACATACAAAAGATCGTAAAGTAAGTAAAATTAATAGGTGTTAGTCGTTTTGTGAGCTTTCTGCCTTCGAAGCATTTGCAGAAGAATTCCTAAGCAGCTGACAAGCCATACAGTAAAAACCCGCATATGAGAACCTTACATTTTGAAATCACCCTGTTTAAGTTCTTATGCATATGATACTATTCTTGAAAACAGGATGCAAGGTTCTATTGGTTTTTATCAAAAGAATTGATTACAGATCTTCGGGAATTTCGGCAAAATGTAAGAAAACAAGGTTTTCAAGTACTCACTATCATGACGCAATTTTATAAAGAACAAAATCCATTCATACAAGGAATGTTTTACATAAAGTTTGTATCTACTTGAAAGTATTCGGCTAAATTTCTTAAAACACTTAATCACATATTACCAACCAGTAGTTTACACTTAACTTGTTTAAAGATAAGAACCTTCCTTGAATTTCAGGATGAATAGGTTCTTCTGTAACGGGGTGAAATTAGCACAATTTACGCCTTAGGTTCTTGTGAGTGGGTGGTTCTTATATGCGGGTTTTTACTGTATTTTGATTTCGATTTGAGTGTACTTTCTTTTTGATGCTCGCTTTCGGGCTTGTCACACAAAGTTGCCACCTTAAGACAATAACATTTGTATTTGGGGAGAGAGGGTTTATAAGAGGGGTAGAGAATTCACTCAACATGTGTAGAAGTTACCTGTGACCATAGATTTATTTCTTTAAGATTGTACAGATTTGTTGTGCAAAAAGATTCTCTTCGAATGCTGGCGAGATTTCTAGGAAAATGAAATGCCCCTAAAGATGCATACATTTATATATTTCTTGAGAATTTGAGATCTTTCATGTTGAATAGTGACTATGATTTTTATGAATGATTTTATCATTATGAATGATTTTATCTGGCATTGCTGCTCTATTTTCACATCGAATTCTATCATTTTTAGATTGGTGCTGATGAAGTTTGTGGGTGTCCATTAAACGAAAAAGAAGGAGAAGAAATTACAGAATTTTGCCGAGCACCAAAGAGAAAATGCACAAAGCATTATTATTGGGATAAACTCAGAAGAGCAGAGATCGATCTTAAAAGACTACATGAGGTGAGATTATTTTTTTCGTTTAGCAACACATATTTGATTGCCAAACATGTTTACCTTAATAGGAAATATTTGAAATTGGACAATTCGTTGGAAAGCGCAGTTTGGAAATAGTTGTTTTCAACACTTTGTTTCTTTGTCAGTTCAAGTTGCTCATATCCTTTATACTAAAAATGTAGTTACTAAAAGTTAGACGCAAAGAAACTGACATATTTCTACAAACATTTTCCTGTACAGATTTTTTTTTGAATGCATTTCTACCTAGCATCCGAAGGTAGTACTGGGACGCTGAGAAGCTGAGCTTATAGAAGCAGCATCCTGGTCCTTCCTCTCAATGTGACCACACCTCGTGATTCCTTTAGCCTGGAATTACAGAGAGTTGGCGACTCTCCTCACACTTTATAGCAGGTTCGGCAGGGAGAGGACTCGAACCACCAACCTTCAGATTGGTAGTCAAGCACGCTACCACTGAGCCATCCCCGTGCAGAATTTAATAATAACCGTAAATAACGGACTCATCGTAATGAACCCACAAACGCAACATTAGACATTGTAATCTGTGGAAAGAAAACTGTTATTTCCTGTAAAAGAATAACCAAATTAACCTGTAAAGAAAATACGTTAATAGCTGCAATAAAGAGCAACTAAGTACTCGTTTTATCGCACACTCGTCAGTTTTAGCTCCAGACATATTTCTGGGATACTAAGGCTTTTCGAAGAAGTAATGTCATACCCCCCGATGAGAACATAGATTCAAAACATTTCAGGGTGTCAGAAATCTATCTACTGCTTTTGCTTCTGCCTCCTTCATAGCATATAATTTTTGTTGCCCATAGATACTGTGATAGTGGCAGTAAACTGTAGTTTTTATTCACTCTTTGGAAAGTATCAATAGATTTCATTTTCAATTCATTCCCAGGGATAAGACTTAAAACTTTATTCCTACATGACAGACATGTAGTTGATATCCAAGTTTGGGAATTATGATCAAAGATAAAGATATTTCCAATTGAATTTTTTTCCCCGACATTATTGTGAGAAAATTTTTATTATTTATATTGTAAGAGATTCACGCAAATGACAGATGTCTCCCAAAGTATTTCAGCATACTTTTAAACAGCTCTGGTAGAAATTATTGCAGTGAATTGGTCAGCCGACACGGTCGCCAAACTGTTCTCCATTTGAAACGGTTTTAATATTTGATATGCCAGGTAAGGCCTAGTTTAAACATCGTTTTTACCGTGTCGAATCGAACTGTATTAAAAACGGCAGAATATACCTTATCTAAAAATCTGATTTAGTCATTGGTTTTCTGCCGTGTCGGATTGAAATTAAAATGGTTAAAAAGCACAAGTGCAATGGCCAGAGGTGGAAAAAGTGCGTGAAGCCGCGAAGCAGATTCGCAGGAAGCTTGTTTGTCTGGAAGGAAGAAAAGGGGAGGAAAGAGAGAAAGTGGAATAGAAGGAAGGAAAAGAAAAACGATGGAGGGAGGGAAGAAGAAATGAAAGGAAAAAAATTGAGAAAAAGGAGAGGAGAAAGAACAAAGGATGGAAAGAAGATTGACGACAAAGAAAATAGAGGTTGAAAATATGAAGAGAACAGGAAGGAATTAAGGAAGGAATTGCAATTCAACTGAAATCCGGGACTATAGAAAAGTGATAAAACAATGGAAGGAAGAATTCTGATTTGACTTTCCTTCGCAAGAAGGCAAATATTTTTTCCACCACTGGCAATGGCTGATCACACGTAGAAACTGCGTACCATGGCCTAGAATTGATTAATTAAGCGCGGCAGAAACACGATGTTTAAATCAAATCGTTTTTCTGCCGTGTGATACGTCGGAGCTGGTGAACTCCTGCCGTTTTATCTACTCAAACGGCAGATGGTTTAAACATCTTTTCTATGTCGAACTTAATTGACATTTAGATGTTTTTATCAGCATCTATTAAATTCGACACGGCAAAAAACGACGTTTAAACTGGGCCTAAGTATTCAACAAGATAAAATAAGAGAACTAGTTCTCTTATTTTATCTTGCATTTACGAATTTTGATGTTCTATCTTGCAGTGGTGGAAACTTGAAGAGGGAATCGAACAAGAACGTTCCATTCGTATGTCAATCAACAATAGAGGAGGCGTGGTCGGCATTCTACTTCATCAAACAATTGATCATGCGAAACAAGGTTTGAACACTGAACAAGTAAAAGCGTAATTTCTGACTGTGTATATAATGTTTTTAAGCGCTGGTTTTCGTCATGTTGTAAGTTTTATTTGCGGAAAAAGATACCAGCTACTATATGCGAGTTTTCGGCGGAGTCAAATTCCTAGCAAAGCAGCGTTCCGTATTGAAAGTATCATTTCTTCATTGGAAGCTTGAAATGAGAAACATCGATGCGTAGCAGCTCAGCTGACCGTTGCAAAGGGTGCGAAACCCACGGGGACTCCCTATTGGAAGGTGACACTTTTTGTCAGACACTTTTTTGGTTTGGAAATCGTTGTCTTTCATACCTTTGGGAACGCTATTTGTGCATAATCGGTATATTTTAGGGGTTATTTTTAAGAAAATTTGACAACGTGAGTGCTCAGCTAAGTTTCTCTCCAAAATATTGCTATGCAGCAAACAAATGCTATAAAGCCTCTAGTTTTTGTATCCTATGAAGCAGTGAGTACATCTTTTGGTTTAGAAATGTCCTAAATTTAGTATATTTTGGGTTTTTCAAATATCTGCTGTGTCTGATTCCCGCCGTCACCTTCTAATAGGCAGTTACCCCTGTGGCGCGAAAGGCTGTTTTAATTTGATTTGAGTTATGGTAGAGTTCAAGACAGGTCGAGAGCAGGCAAGAACGAAGAAGCAGCAACATTATCAACGAAAGTAAGTCTTTGAATTTCATATACGAAAACGAACATAGGGCTCAAATCTTTAAAAAGGTCGGTGTAAAATTCTATTACAGTTTCCTTTGAATTAAATGGTTTGGAAGGAACTTAGCGTTTTTTACTGTAAATCTGCCGTGGAAATTTATTGATATCTTCATTAGTTTCAAAATGGCGGCATTTATTAAATTTGAGGCTATGGCGTCATCAAATTTCTAAATCCTAAACCAGAAAAGATATTGATTTCTGCTTTTCACGATATTGTAGGCCCTCATAAACTATGGTTTTCTTGAAAGTTATAGGATTTTCCTCCTTTGGTTTAGGATTTACGATAAATTTTCCATGAATTTTTCAAAAATAATTAAATTGCCGCCATTTTGAAAAAAATCAAGATATCAAAAAATGTCCATGGCAGATTTACAGCGAAGTACTATAAGTTCCTTTCAAGCCATTCAATTCAAAGAAAAATGGAATAGAATTTTACACCCACCTTTTTAAAGATTTGAAAGATTTGAGCCCTATGCTACGAAAATGGTGCGTTATTGCCTTCGAATTTACGAGCAATTTTTCAAAGGATTCTTTGGTTGAATTCCTCATTAGCTTGCTTGTAACTTAAAGTGAATCAACAGAGGTAAAAGCAGTTTAGCTAGAGGGACAGGGTTAGTCTAAATGTAACCCACTGTATTTGATGTTTTCGATCGATGAAAACGTGCCATTCTTTTGTGCTATGTTTAAACTAGATCACTATATCTGTTCATTGACTGTAAGAACGGCAATCCCGATTTTTAACAACCAACTTTTTGCCACCTAAATTGACATGTTAGCTGCATACTGGTTGGAAGAAGTCTGAAACATTTATTAGGAATCTACAGGCCTACAGACCTCTATTGCTTTCATGAGACTTATTCGTAGACTTAATGTAGCAAATGTATATGTTTACAGACCCGTGAATTGAATGCTAAATCCCACCTGTGTGCTCAAAATGAGTATTGTACTCTTGAGCGAGGCGTCTTCTCTTGATCTAGGCCCAGGTGCCCTATTCAGCCATGAATCGGCCTACCTGCCCAACTGTGAAATGTGTTTTTGATTTCGAAGAATTGGCGCGAATAAACAGGACTGTAGCATTGCTCTTTTGCTGTTTGGTTTTTAAAGTTTCTCGATTTGGAAAAGTTGCGGTTTTATTTGCATTTTCTAATTTCGATGACGATGTTATGAATCAAGGGAATTGTTTTGGCAAACAAGTTGCGTTGCATTTATCCAGTGCAAGTGAAAGAACAGGAAGCACGTACAAATTGTTCAAAGTAAGATATTTTAAGAATTATTCTATTTCATCGTAGTCCTTGGATAGCCGTAATACCGGCTTATGGTTTTGAATATTTTAGTGGCTAGTTCTGCCTTGTTATTTCGCGTTTTCCTGCTTCAGTTACTGTAAGATGAAGATATCAGTACTGGACTCAACTGTGCAGCTTTGATAATGACAATCATTTTAGAAGACAGTATTATTTTGAGAAAATCATTTTGGATTAGAATGCAAGAAATCGTTTGTGCAGAAATGGAAGGGCTTAGAAGTCCAAATCATTTTAGAAGACAGTATTATTTTGAGGAAATCATGTTGGATTAGAATGCAAGAAAATGTAACACATTCTATGGAAGGGCTTAGAAGTTCCAAGGACTCATGCCAATCATCTCACTTACGTACATAAGACTTGCAGATTGTTTTTGTTATTAGAAACTTGAATGTTTAGGTATTGCTCGATGCAAGCAAGTCAATAGGCCCACTCCTGTAGAACTTTATTCGTTATAATTTATTTGTAGTATAGCCACTACTCAAGCTGATAAAAGGGAAAATGCCTTAATTTTGAAGTAAATTTGCAATAAGTCAATAGGCCCACTTGAAGTGAATATGCAAGGAAGTCAATAGGCCCACTCCTGTAGAACGTTATTCGTTATAATTTATTTGTAGTATAGCCACTACTCAAGCTGATAAAAGGGAAAATGCCCTAATTTTGAAATAAATTTTCAATATGAAATACTGTACATATTGTTACAAAAAGTAACATGGAAATACACCGATGATAAGCTCGATTTCGCTCGTGAACAGGCTTTTTTGACAGGCAAAGCATGAAAAGTAGCAGATTGCTTTGATCTTTCGAGGGGGCTTCATGTCAGAAAAAGCTCCGAGATATGGGCCTACTCGAGGATTTACGGTTTAGTTTATAGACTCAATACATGTCGTGGCTTCGCTTTTTGACTGAACTGATACCGCTACAACTAAGACTTATTTCCCTACGCCTCCAGAAATGGATTAGCCTCGTACATATTCAATGTGACTTCAAATGGGCCTAAATCTCCTGCTATTTTTTCTCAAAGCCACCGAGCCTAAAACAAGACAAAAAGTAGCTTTCCAGAACTGCTGTACCATAAAACTAGCTATCAGCACTTAGATAAATGTTTCTTCAAGCCATGATTGCAGAAATGCTTTCCTCTAATCTAAGTCATACTCTGATTGGAACACAAAGGCGACACAAATTTTTCACCGATTGATACTTTTATCCGGTT
The DNA here is from genome assembly GCA_039566865.1 of Aurelia coerulea. Classification (NCBI taxonomy): domain Eukaryota; kingdom Metazoa; phylum Cnidaria; class Scyphozoa; order Semaeostomeae; family Ulmaridae; genus Aurelia; species Aurelia coerulea. Next base: position 16,236,089 of record CM076961.1, on the reverse strand, counting down.
TCACAGCTCTAGCGAAATAAAGCCCTCACTGTCTACTGACCTTTCGAGCGTGGAGTAATTTGTGATAAACTCTCCTGGAACTCTTGAAATCAAAATTTTCCAAGAGCTGATGAATTTGATATACTGGGAGTCTGATAAAAGTAACCTCTTTACCATTTACAGCTAAATTCATTAAATGTTCAAACTTGATCCATCAGACACTGGAGACACGTGCTCACAAAGTCACAATTTAGAGTGCACCTGAATGCTAGATGTTTTCAAATGAGATGAGCGTAAATTCAGGGTCCATATTCTGGTTTCTTCTGGTTTCTATATCATATTCTGGTTTCTTCTAGACCGTCGCACTTATGAGGATTACTGATGTCCAAAACTAATGTCCCCACGTGCCATTTCCGTCTTTCTTCTGTTTACCTGCATCGAATCTTTATTCGGTAAGTATCGTTTCGTATCAGCTGTTTTGTTTGCTATGAGATGCGTTTATTGATTGATTGATTGATTGATTGATTGATTGATTGATTGATTGATTGATTGATTGTAAAAGATGACTTGAGCATACCCCAATGTAAGTGAGTTTGCTTTCAACTTTGCGCTGTGATCCAATCCGGTAGTGACTCGATGTATCACAGAATGAAATTTAAACAGTGACTTTATACTGGTAATAAAATTTCATTCCATAATGAAATTTCGTCCCAGAATAAAAAAGAAGTACATGGATACCAAGTACAAAGAATAGATAGATTTCATTCTGTGATACATCGAGAAATAGCCTCCAATCCCTCGACATTTTTGATATCCCTCCAGATTTTTAAAGAAAACATTGATAGCAAATCAGGTGCAGACAGGACAATTCTACTGCGCAGTTCTAAACGGGAGTTTATGCTACACATAATCGTTAGATATGCATAGGTTCCAAATCTTTGAAAAGTTTGGTATGGAAATTTATGACGTCAAAGAAAGAATCTTCTATTTCTGAAATATTGAACATTCTGAAAAGTCCAATGGAAGAATTATTGCAAAGTAGCTACAAATTATTTCCAGCCATTAAGTTCAAAGGAGCGAGGGGTGCAACACTCTGCCGAAAAGGCGTACGAGCTTTTTTAAAAACATTGGGATTTTTACGGATTTTTCTTTAAAACAAAAGGATTTTTCCCCATAGTTGTACGAGATTTTTACAGAGTGATACGACCCTCGGAAAGAAATAGGTCATCGAATTGTACTTCAACCTTTTTAAAGATTTGGAACATATATGCTAACAATCTATGACTTCCAAGAGTGCAACCTTGATGGCTGAATCACTTATTATACATGCGAACAGGGTTTGTCGAGAGAAGCTATGGCCGTTGTTAACCTTTTCAGTGATCACAACTCCGTTTTGTTTAATACCTAAATCAATAAGTAACGAATCCTATTTATACAAGATACCTGGTACACTACACCCGCTTGTTAATCGGAAACCAAATCTATACCTGAAGCTCCTGACAATGCTTAGAGTTAATATTTTTTCATTTTCATTTCAGGTATTGACATCAGAAAATGCCCCCATCTACCGTACCCTGATAATGGCTATGTCGTATGTGATCACTTGATTGGGGCATTCTGTGCCCCTGTCTGCAACCCTGGCTACACACATGAAACGCAACCGGCACAGGCCTATGTTTGTAACCCTGCGAGGAAAGCATGGGGGACGTATCCCGCGGGATATCCATTGCCATGGCCGAATTGCATCAAATCTTCTGTGCGGTAAGTGCATTATGAAATGAACGAAAATCTTTCAAAACAAGATGATTGTGTATGCATTTGAATTTATTTTTATTCAGTAGAGAGCCACCTAGTGCCAAGGGCCTATAGTACGAGATATTATAGTCGTCCCGTTGCAGTTAATTTCTAATGTTTGGTTTGAAAAACTTACCTATGTTCTCCTTGGTGGTTTCTTCTTTCATAAGTTTCTTGTTTTTGCTTTCTAAACGACATAAATCACATGTTTTCTCAAGTAGAAATGAACTGTTTGATCGTGCCACCTCGTCTCTGGCGGCCATTTGCAATGTACATAACAAAAGTGATGTTGTTGTTTCGTTTGGTTTTCCATAAATTAAAAATGGCGTTGATGAAACAGTATGCAGAGCAAGCAGTTTATTTCAACTTGAGAAAAGATGGGATATTTGTCGTTTAGAAATCAAAATCAAGAAATTTATGAAAGAAGAAACCACCAAGGACAACATAGGTAAGTTTTTCGAACCAAACATTAGAAATTAACTGCAACGGGACGACTATAATCTCTCGTCCTTAGGCCCTTGCTAGTGCTGGTCAAAATAAAATCTTCAACATCATCCTCACCACAAATATATTTGCAGTAGGTGACATCAATTGTAGTAGCTCAAATTACTGCTAATTCCAGTCCGCAGCTATACAAGGCGCCCCAAAAAAGTACTCCTGTTTGAAAAGTCACCAAAATTTGATCACATGGCCAATTTTTGATTTTGTTTACAAATAGATCAAAGACCAAATCATTTTTCCAAGGTATAGCTGATCATGTAATTGGTTTACAAATGTGCAAATTGACCTTGTTTAGGGCTACCTAGTTTGAAATATTTGTATGAAGGATTTTTCTCCAATTCACAATGAATAACTCATGAGAACTCTTGCTCAGCAAAGCGTTTGAAGTTTATGAACACTTTTTCAAAAATCAATTCTGACCAAACTTTTAAAAGGGCATTAAATTTGCTGTATGATGCTGTAAGATGTTTAATTTATTTGTTGTTCAGTACATTTCTGTGATTGACAATATTTCTATTATTCATGATTTGGCAGTTAATCTTATCAAATTGTAACCCATACACGACAGACCTCTACTCTCGACCATATTTTTTGGTGACATATGACTTTTTTAATCTAAAGTCTGTCTCAGATTAGATTTCACGTGAAAAATCCCACGAATAGCAACAATTGTAGTGTCTTACATGAGTACTTTTGCGTAATCGCAAATTTTATCAAGGGTGCCTACCTTGTAGAGCTGTGTTTATTCCCAGTATTGTTTTCGTGACGTAGTACACGGAGTAATATGGTAGGCGCCCTTGATTTTTATGTGACATGTTCTATTTACGATTATGCTCCTTTTAGGTCCATTGTAAGATCCGAATCAGCAATAAAGAAGTCATTAGTTGATCAACAAACTCCACAGCCTGTGCCAGCAAGCCAGGGAGGCGGTGGTCAATCACTGTGGCAACGCATGCTTAAACTGACATCTGAGCTAACACAATCAAAAATGAAAGACGTCACTGGTGGAGCTGCCAGATCAGTGCAAAGCATTGTGGGTAATAAGAATGATAACACTAACAGCAACAACAACATTTACAAGACTGACGTCACAAAAGACAGCAGCAACAAGAACACTGCGAATGCTTACAACAATATCAATGGGGTTAATACAAATAGTTACTATGGGAACAGTCTCTACGCAACACCAACGCCATTGTATTATTCAGGCGCCTCAATGGATGATCCTGAAGTAAGAGACTTGCATTTCAGGCGCTTGAAAGAATACTGGGATGCGTATTATAAGCGATATTACGAGAGCCTGGGTCCTGGTAAACTGCCTGATTGGATGTCGCGGAGCCCTTGGAGTAATGATCCTGAACGCGTGCAAGGAGCATTAGACAAAGATGTGGTTGGTAATGGGGACCAGCCAAATAGTACGACGTCACTGCAGAACTGGAATAGTTATTTTCAGGATTATTTCGCGTACCCCTCGCCGCCTTCATCCTATACGAACACAACGGATATAGACAACAGTACTAACAGTCGGCCTAACAGCAGTAGCGATGCGTTCATTGAGAATGTTATTGAAAATGACTTAGAAGCAAGGAATATCTCCGATAAAACCATCAATCGTGATTTGTATTACGAAGACCAGTTGATTCATACGGAGGAGAAACTTAGGCCACGGTTGAACGCAACCCGTTATAAAACGACGCAACGCGTAACTGCAACAACGCAAAAGACCACTGGTAGGCCGTCGACTAGTAAACAATCCACTACGCCAAGTACCGTTGCAGATTATTATAAAACAACGCCGTATCAGGCATTGCAAAATAGTTCATCCACAACACCAAGTAGTAGCAGTGCCAGTTATAATGGAGGTTATGGAGGCGTCAGTTACAATGCGTCCGAGTATATGCAAGCGGTAACGCAAGATAGAAAAGTTGCAACGCAATATGACAGCTCAACGACGAAAGACAACCGTGCAACAACAACTGCACAAGATAGCCAGGCTTCAACAGGCTCACAAAGTAGCCCGTTGGGGTCTTCAGCGCAGGCTAACCGCACGAGTGATGCTTATGCGGATTACTACAAAAATTACTATAAATCACAGAGTGGCTCGTACCCAAATAGCCAGACCATATCGCCGTATAATACCTCAGCGAGCGGAGGAAGTAACGCAGCGACGGCAGAAAGCAGCGGGAAACAACAAGCCACAAGCACAGACAATGGTATCACTGATCGCGTCAACGCCCTTCTAAAGCAAGCGAAAGCAAGCAGGAATTCTTCGACGGAATCCCACAAGGATCCTGACTCGTCCGCTAATGTTTATGACGTATCATCACAGCCACAAGCTTTCGTGTCAGATGAAGAACCTGATGATGATAATGACTATTTGGATCAGCTAGATATTTCGGCGTTAGTACGACAACTGATCAAGCTCGAAACAATTCGTAAACAGAAGCAAATGTTACGACGAAAGAAAATACAACGAGCTAACTCGAAAGCTGTTGCGAATTTGATAGTTGGCGATTTATTTCAAGGATATTTTAAGAATAAGAAAGTGAAATCGCAGAAAGCTTTGAAGAAACATTTGCTGCATAAAGGAAGACGTTTGATTAGGCCTAAAGCAAATGATTCACCTCTGCCGAAGTTTACTTAAACTTTTTACTGAATGATATCGGAAAATTTTGTAGAGAGGTAATATAACTGACAGTGGATTGTGCTTTGATGGTATAAATTTGTATTTGATTGACTTCCTCACAGCAAAAGACCGAGTATTCCGTCTGTGGCCCCAATATACAAGGTACCGGGTGTGTCCCAAAAAAATGTATATGGATTTGGTTGACTCCACCGATGCGAGTTTAGCTTCAATCAATGTCTGATGATTACTCTAAACATGTTCCTCGATAGTTAACTTGAACATAGGCACCTCGTTTGCTGGTATTGGTGACATGTTAATCTTGAAAGCTCAAGTTTGCCTCTTCCTGCAAACCAGAGCTTAGGCCTTTGGCCTGAGAATATTCTTAAGGCACAGCGTATAAATCGACGATAGCCTTGATAAAATTGAACAATATTACATCTTGTGTTGTTCTGTTTTCCAGAAGTCACTCCCCAGTAACCCATTGTGCAGTTTCTTAATTTCTCATTAATTTAAGTTCTTAATGTCGATATGTGTCAGGAACTTGCTTGGGCCAAAAGGCCAAAGTCAAATAAAAGCGTCAAATAAAAACGAGCGAAATTTACGACAAAATGTAATCAGTCTAAGTAAACATCGTTTTCATGTAGATTTTCGTAATTGTATATGTAGATGTAATTTAGTTTAGTGTTCTATGTCATGACCCTGGGATAGTCATGGGTTCTTGCTTCCCGGTTTATCATCTTAGTTATGTAGTTAAGTAATTTGTAAGTATAGTCTTAAGTACCTCGTTCTTGTAAGTTTTTATATTGAATATATAAAAAAAAGGCCAAAGTTCTGGTTGGCAGGTGGACGCAAATTTGAGCTTTCAAGATTTATATTTCTGCTCTCAAAGCACCAATACCAAAAGCGAAGTATATATGTTGAAGTTAACTATCGAGGAATATGGTGAGAGTGATTAGACATTGATTAAAGCTAAATTCACATGGCTGAAGTCAACCAAATCTCTGTACTTTATTTTGGGACACCCGGTAGCTGTTTGCTTTTGGATGTTGTCTTGCTTGGAATTTTGTCTTTCGTAACTTTGCTAGTGCTACGAACTCATTGTCTTTTGACAATTTTCCTTGCCTGCGTTCGCAGGGGTCGTAAGCTTTCACGGGCCACTAGAGACAGCGATGAGCATCTTTATAACATAGCCTTTTGCATTAATCGGTATACCCACCGAAGGTTTAAGTCTAGGGCACAGGGCTTTATTGACGTGCAATTGTAGAACTAACTTCTGTGAGAAACTTCCGCCGCATTTCCTAAAGGCTTCTCTTCTAACTACATACCGGGTGAACCATAAAAACGTTCCCACTTTTGAAAATTCGTAGAATCAAGAGTACTGAATGGATTGGAATGAATAAATATTTGCTTGACAGCCAAAAGATTGAAGTAATTTTGTGATTTTTCTCGGCTTCTTACGAGCACTGGAAAAATTGGTCAATTCAACTTTACAAAAACTTGGTGGTTGCAAAATGACTCAAAAAGGCCTAAAATACTTTATCAAATCATAAAGGACTCCTCGCTCAGAACATCGGAGAAAATGCAATTTCTCATGGGTTAGAGATGTCGTCTGCACATTTATTGTCACGAGACTGAAAATCTTTAGTATCTGTTTGAGAATCTTATGTCTTATTACTCTTGAGAGAGGTGAAACGCCCGTGCGTATTGTTCTGTGTGAGGGGAGTCCTAAGGATTTGATCAAGTGTGCAACCGTGAAATTTTTGTAAAGTTGAATTGACCTATATTTGCAGTGAGGTACTTGTGATGCTACAAATTTTTGAAAGTGGGAACTTTTTTCTGGCTCACCCGGTAGTTCCCTGCTACAAGACAAATTGCTTCCAAGATAACTGGTAAAAAATGCTCGAGAAAAGTTTCATGTTGTGTAACATCTTACAGAGTAGTGAAGGTTATTTGCAAAGGGTAAAAATTGTAAATAAAGGAAAGACACAATAAGAAACATAGTCTTTCTTTACGAAATCTTTCATACATACAAATCTATACTAGGTATATCATTAAGGAATCATTTCATATACAGACAATTTAGATTCGTTGCATATCAAATCATAAATAATATGCATAGAGGGTGTCCCAAAAAACTTGCGTGGGGGTTTTATGTACGGAGTTAATGGCCTTGATAAGGTCATGGCTTGTTAGCTTTCTAACTGTTTTTTTTATAGGATTGTGGCAGACTTTCAGTTTGATCTTTGAGACAAAATTAACTCCATGTTATTCCGATTTCGCTATCGATAAGCATATGACGCACGAGTTGCTTTGGGTATCCAGTCGCATGAAAGGCACTCAAACTGTAACGGACATAAATAGGCAATGAAATAAGTTAAAGTCACTCGAATAATGACGAGGCTATAAAGACCACCACACAACGAATCACATCTACACTATCATACTAAAAATTAACCAAGGAATGAAATAAGTATTAAAATTGTAAAATCTATCATTAACACATGTAAACACGTCAGGAAGCTGAAATATATTCAAATTAAGATTTCGACGCACATCAAATGGAACTAGAACATCTCCTACTTGAAGGGCAGTTCGACGAAGGGAACATACAGTTAGAAGAGAGATGAAGGAAGACAGTGCTTTTCTCTCTATCAGTTTCCTGACACTACAAGGTTCGCCAAACAAAGGTTCAGCCGCTTGAGAAGTGGCGATTTTGTAATACAATAGCATCAGTTGCTTTTGATTGACACCTCAATTCAAAGCAATTAGCGACTGCGATAAAGGAAATTCTCTCGACCAGTAATTCAAAACAAACAAAGCCGCAAAAGTTGCCCCGAAACCAGCAGCGCAAAATCTCGCCTTGTGCACGTAGAAGATGGTTTGTAAGAGAAGTTATGTGCCTATAACGAAAGAAGAAGGGTAAATTTAAAGTTCGGTCTGGCGGATTTTGCTTATTAGATTCAGGAGCTGTGTGGTAATCGTTTCATTTACGCCCTAAATGCGCGAGAATTGCAATGCCTTCTCCTCTGCTTCTGAATCAAATAAGCAAAATCCGCCAGGCAGATCTTTAGATTTACCTTTCTTCTTTTGCTATAAGCACATAACTTCTCTTAAAAAACACCTTCGCATGCACAAGGCGAGAGTTTGCCCAACTGGTAGAGCCTGATCGAGTCCGCGACCCGTTGTCATGACGCTCAAGTGGTGAGGCCCTACCTGGGATCGAACCTTGTCCGCCTGACTATTCTGGCTGCAATGTTGGGGGATTACATCACTGCGACACACACTAGAATTTGGATCATTCAAATCCGTCAAGCACGCTTGCTGCTATGATTTTTTGAAAGCGGGACCTTTCTTTCTAGCTCACCCCGTATATAGGATGCTTTTGACGACATGGCTAGCTCTTCAATTCAAAATAGATATTGACACCCTCAGACAAAACACTAGTTTCAATGAAAATAATTAGCAGGCAGAAATGGCATTTTCACAACCTCAGCAACAATCTCTTTTTTATAAACTTTTAAGTTCACTTTTGATCCAATTTTCGAATGTTCTAATGGTACATAAGCCATTGCTACATTCTTCTTCAGGGATGGCGATGGGCAACCACTTGTCACATGACCTGTTGAGAGAAAATTGTCGCCATATCAAAAATGAGAGAAAACACTTTCAAATTCAGCATTATAAAATTCGTTGTCAAAATATCGAAACCCAGCATCTTTTGCCATTCACCAAATTTTGTTTAGATTGCCAACTGGAAAGCAGAGATATTTTCGCTGTCTACTTCGATTGTATGTTTTTGGAGGGCTCAAATCTTTCAAATCTTTAAAAAGGTCGGCGTAAAATTCTATGTCATTTTTCTTTGAATTGGATTGCTTGAAAGGAACTTATGTTACTAAACCGTAAATCTGCCGTGGAAATTTTTTGATATCTTGCTCTTTTTCAAAATGGCAGCAATTTAATGATTTTTGAAAAAATGATGGAAAATTTTGAAAAAATTTAAATCATCGTAAATCCTAAACTAATAGAGGAAACATTATATAACCTTCTAGAAAATCATAGTTTATGAAGGTCTACAATATGGTGGCAAGCAGAAATCTGTAGCTTTTCTAGTTTAGGATTTAGAAATTTTATGACGTCATATCCTCAAATTTAATAAATACCGCCATATTGAGACTAATAAAGATATCAATATATTGCCACGGCAGATTTACAGCAAAAAACCCTAAGTTCCTTCCAAGCCATTTATTTCAAAGAAAACTGCAATAGAATTTTACACCGACCTTTTTAAAGATTTGAGCCCTATATGTTGTTTTTGGTCGGATTGGATAGTTTGAAAGGTTATCTGGAGAATCTCATGACAAAAATAATGATTAGTTGAATGTTGACATGAGACCCGACCATGCTTCGACTAATATCCTCTTTAAACTTGCAAGTTAAACCAGCTGGAACTTGCCAGATTATCGAAGGCGGCCTTCTAACTGGTCAGTCCAACAAATCGAATGCTTTTGATTCGTTGAAATTTCACCCGCTTTTGATCAAAATGGCTTAACTGTGTCAGTTTGAGCAAATGTGGTATTTCATTTGCTGATATCGTAAGAAAAATTCATATCAACCTAAACAATACGGTTCTTACCTATTTCATTGCCTTGATCATCAAATACTTTTGTTCCCCCTAAAACAAGATCATCTTTGTTAAGCAACGATAGCAGAATGAAAAAAATCCACGAAATGTTACCACGACAGGCCTAAAAAATCTCGTCATGAAAAAATCCACGAAATTGTACTACGACTGTGTACTACGACGGAGGCTTGATAAAAGATGTTTGTTTCTGCAGTAATTTCCACGCCACCTTAAGTTTTGAGCATCTTTCTCAAAGGAATTGAGTCCATATAAATAGCAGAGCGTTAACGCTATGCTGACAAACTGCTGACGGCCCTTTGTTATCGCACAATTGTGCTAAAGTCATTAGTAGTGGAGATCAAAGACTTCTTAATCCTTGCATTAACATTCCAGTAACAAGGATTAAGAAGTCTTTGATCTCCACTACTAATGACTTTAGCACAATTGTGCGATAACAAAGGGCCATCAGCAGTTTGTCAGCATAGCGTTAACGCTCAGCTATTTATATGGACTCAATTCCTTTAAGGAAGGCCTAATTGTACAAAAAACCTTGCCCAGTCTCTAAATTTTCCATAAAATTTGCACAAAAATGACATGCAAGTGTGGGCCCAAGTAAGCTAATTCAACAGAAACATAAACTGAAGCAGATAGTGAGCATATATCAGAAGAAAATAAAAGACATCGTTAAAAGACATTGTTTACAAGACTAAAGTCCGAAGGTTGGTGAGACTTCACACAGTCTACACAGGTATTCTTGTAGAGTGTTGTTAGGTTCTTGTGCTGAAAATTGTGGAAGAGGATTCTTTAAAGCTCCGATGCAATGAAATGCCCAACTGTTATCCACAATCCACAAAACAAACAAAATTATATTTACCCCTTGCCGGAGGACCCATTGACATTAGACCAACTCTCTTTTTCTTTGGCTTTGCTTTTATCTGATTTAGGACAATTTCAGCACCAGGAAAATCTCTCCGCTGTCTTCGTGGTTTACCTATCAAAGGTGAAGAAGTTTATAACACATTGTTTACAAAATTTTGCGGAGGCTTGATAAAAGATGCTTGTTTCTGCAGTAATTTCCACGCCACCTTATCATGTTTGGGCTCCGCATGCAGACAGCAGGCAAACTTGTAAGGAAATGCTCGAAATAAGCTGCAAACCTTTGTTCAAGTTTCAAAGCAAATGTTTATCCATTGCACGGAACGCAAAGCAAAAAGTAATAGTGTGCAGACATGACACGTATCGTGGCTAATGGCGTAAAAGTAAGGATTTTAATCCCCATACTTGTTAGAAAGGGGACAGTTTATCAGTATTAACAATTTTTAGTTAGCAGCATTTTTGTAGCTTTTCTCGCAAAAGTGAATTGATCCGTTTACACAATGCATCGCTCCTTACATCGATGATAAATAATTGAAAGAGAATTCTGCGGCAAAATTTTTGAAGGTGAAGGTGAAGTTGCGGTTTTTTGCGCCAAGCGCTGGGATCGCATAGGACAGGATAGAATAGGCCTAATCGAGTCCGCAACCCCTCGTCATGACGTTGAAGTGATGGGGCTCTACCTGGGATCGAACCCGGTCTACCTGACTGTTCTGGCTGCAATGTCAGAGGATTACACCACTGCGCCACAACACCTTCAAAACAAGTTTTGAGAAACATAAAAGTTTAATATAACCTTTTCAACCATGCGGCCTCGTTTTGGAAATTTTGAAAATTTCTCCAAATTGCTTCATATGAAATTTCTGACATCAGATTTAGATTCAGCAACGAAATTTTAATCTGGTAGCTAATTTTCATAATTCCAGCGTTCACAGTTCTGATTTTATGACGATAATAAGTTGAAAATTTAGAAGGGATTTGACCGTAAATAATGACTGAGGGTGTAAAGTTACACCCCGAGCAATTTTCACGGTCAAATCCCTTATAGATTTTAAAATTTATTATGGTCATAAGATCAAAATCGCGAACATTAGGATTATGAAAATTTGCATCTGGACTAAACTTTGGCTGCTGAATCCAAATTCGTGGTCAATAAAGTTTCGTAGGAAGAAATTTTCAAAAATTTCCAAAACGAGGCCGTTAATTGAAAAGGTGTATTCTTACCGATCGTCCATACAAGAACTGCTTCCACAGGAGTCGTATCTTCATCGATATCATTGCCATATAAACATAATCCAGCCTCCAATCTCAAACTATCACGTGCTCCTAGCCCAGCTAGTTCCACAGTTCCGTCTCCTACATTCAGGAATGTTTCTGCCAACTCAACAGCTTTGTCGCTTGGAACTGAAATCTGTGGGTAGAAGAAGCAGGGTGATTGTAAATTAAGGTTAATTTATATTTCTTTAATTACTTCTGTTTTTTTTTACTGTAGTTGCTTATGTACATGTTTCTTTTTATAAGGAACTGGCTTGTAAGAAACTAGTAGTACGATGACCAAAATTTAAGAAACTCCAATACTTAAAATTTTATTTCTAGAATAAGAGTCAGTAGTAGTTCATTTTGGGACACTTGGTTCAACGTATGATAAAAGATGACACTGGGGCATCAAGATAAACAGTAGCATAAAGTTCCTTACTGGAGAATCTATTCTAATCGTATCAGGCTATCACCAGGAGCCTCCCAGTTCTGGAAACTTCACAAAGTCAAGAAGGAGAAAAAAGTACCTCAAAACCATCTTCACCCGTATATCCACATCTTGTCACTCTGCAGCCAGCAACTGAGAAAATATCCAGTGTTGCACCATTCATAAACCTGAATTCATTTAAATTTATATTAACTCCTTTCTGAAGAATCTCTGCTGCCTTTGGGCCTAACGAAAAGGAAGTTACGTACAATTACATATCATCAACTGGTTGTTGCTATAGAGAAGAATAGTGAGTCGAGACTGTTTCAAGCAGAATTAAGACACTGCTATGGCACAATTTTTGACTTTGCGTGGATATTTGATCTTATATGGGAGATTTTGTTCAAATTATCTAGCATCAATTTATACAAGGCAATTTAGATTGGAGAAAAATTTCATCAGGTTCAAATTATCTACCATCAATTCACCAAGCCAATTTAGATTGGAGAAAAATTTCATTATGTTTAGTAGTTTAGGGTGTTTCCCCAAATCATCAAAGTAACAGATAAATAGTGATAAACTTCTTGCCCTTACAGAAAAATTTATCACAAGCCAATAGATCCTTTACTTGCATATGCACAAAGGAAAACGAAAGCAGCATCCTAATTCTCAATAGAAACACTGCTAGCTATGGCATGGAGTTCCTTCGGATCTTGAAACATTTTTTAGAGAGAGTTACAGTAGTTATTGATAACTTTACTCTAAATGAGATTCGGTTTAAAATGTATAGCAAGTTTTATTCACCCTTACACCTAGTTTCTCATCATTTTTTCATTCATTGTTTGCTGGTTTTGTTTTGCAGCAACAGCCTAAGAATCCTAAAAAATTAAATGAATTAATAGTGAGTCACATCTCGAGCCAGACTGGAATCGGCGTATGTTACGCCATATATATATATATGGTGGACAGACTCGCTCTAAACAATAGAAATAGCAATAGAACAAAAGAAATTGGCGTTAGGATCTCAAGTCACATGACTCACTACAAGGCGACCAAAACAAATAGAAATGGACCAAAATCGAGCTATTGACTGAGAACCAAGATTTTCAAGGATTATTGACGATTGGATGATAAAATAATTATACAATTTATGCTACTATAGCTGTCAATAGATAGGCAATAGAATATCAAGCTTTTGTAGCCTTTTTGTGAAGGGTCTATCACATTGTTTTGGCTACATTTCAGTGATGGTTAGGAGTTTTGAGGTTTGCGCATGGGGGGGGGGGGGGAATCAAAATTACCTTGTAAAGCCAGCAATGATTTATCTTCTAAGAATTCAACTGCAATATCCATGTCTTTCTTTGAAGAATTAACATGCTCCTTTGAAAAAGATATTGAAATATCAAGAGAGATGCTGGAAAAATTCAGAAGATTCAGCTATCTTAGATAATATCCTGTTCAAAGTTCAGCACCAAAATGGTTCTCTATTTCATCACATAGAGTTGGTAACTTTTCTCCAGATCTTGACAATTTTCTAGAGGTCCTTCATATTTGGCGAAGAGAGACTAAGTGTAGCTACAGGTAGGTAAACCTATCATTGTAATAATTTTATGAAAATAAGACCTTACTCTCACCTCAACTAATGGTTTAATCTTGTGTGCGCACCCAGCATTTGCAACAACATACAAATGATCATCAACTCTATTTATGATGCAGTCATCTCTGATTCCTCCATTCTCATTCATAAACAATGACAAACCACCTGTATTATTCTCCAGTCCTTCTATATCTGCCACAACCAGACTTTCAAGACACCTCACTCTATCTTTTCCATGAATTTTGAATTGTAGCATATGAGAGACGTCAAACAATGATGCCTTCTCTCTTGTATGCAGATGCGATTGAACAATGCCAAGCTTATATTGAACAGGCATTGCCCAACCTGCAAATGGCACCATTTTACCACCATGTTGCAGATGGAAGTTGTACAATGCTGTTCTGCTTAACTCGGCCTGTAAAATGAGACATGAAGGTTTTGCATTATGAAAATATAGCTGATCCTGATAGACCACACTGCATTTAAGGTTGGTTTCAATACCGATGCTTGTTTCTGCTCAGTATAATGTAGAAGTAGAGCATTTAAGCATTTATTTGGCAAGTAAATTTCTACTCTCAATAACTTTGTGGGAAATCTTTGGCATGCAAAACTTTGCTGATAGATGTAATCTGAGCTACATAATCTTCACATTTTGTGCACATATATAAAGCATATGGGAAGATGAAATCTAGGGGGCTGCCTGATCAGAGACGTAGGAAGCATTTCAAATTTAGGGGGCACAACAATTTAAGCCAAGGGCACTTTTTTCATTAAGCTAGAGGGACACTTCCTGAAATAAAAAGGGCACTTCTTTGTCAATTGCAAAATCTTGGGGGGGGGGCACGCCACCGGTTCCTATGTGTCTGTCTCCTGATAAAAAGTCAATTTTTCATTAAAATTGTGCCCAACTTGGGCCAGGGTGCATTCCACGTATAACCTACGCCGAAGGTACGCCGAGCCCTAAGCTTTCATACGCCAGGTTTTTTCAGGAGAGAGAATACATGTCATATACATTTGACCAAGAACCAATTTTATTGAAAAATGACGCCGCTACGCCGACAAAAAGTCAGGTCTACGCCAAAGATCTTCGGGCCTAAGTACATGGAATGCACCCTGGAACTTGGGGCTAATATTTGCCTGAATAATTGATCTAATTATAATGTTTAATGCAATAAGCGGGACATTCACATTAAATTGCCCATTCATTGTTTTAGCCTAAAATCTAGGTTAGGCCTCTTTCTTTCTGTGCCAAAATTGTGCACCAGAAACCTGACAAATATCGAATTCTCCTCTGCACTGAAGATCTTCTGAAAATAAGCACTCAGATTCACCCTAGTGATTAGTGACAGATGGATTAGATAGTGTAGAAAAAAGAAGACTGAACAAAGCACCGCCCGGCCGGGAACTATGATGAGTGAGTGATGAACTGATCGGTGCTTCTGCTGATACTAACCTGCCCAGCAAGACCTCTCTGACATCCCTGAACTTTGCAGCTTTCACGAAGCAACCTTGAGAACAACACTTTAGTTCTGCTTTGCATCTTGATTGCTTTCTTTGGCTCTCTCTCTAGCTGCCTTTCCACTTTTTTGGTATGTTGTTTAGGCCAAAAGCTACAAATAATTTGGAACCTCGTATTAATTTTTAATAGCCTCTGTTGCAAACGGCTTTGTTTGGTGACAACCTTGAAACTGTCATGGCGGCTGGAGTGTGTCTGATGTAGTGAAAGAAAAAAGTATTTTGCGGCAATGCTGTACTTGGAAGATTACCTTGAATGTAAGTATTCGCTTCATGGAACACCAGTGCTGTGATTTTTGACAACGGGGTAGGGGTGCGAAGGCTTGTGATTTGTTTTTAAGGGGTTTTAAATGTGAAGTAGGCCAAAACTTGAAACGGCTTTCATAACTTAACTAGCCTCGTTTCCATGTTTAATGTCACAGAAAGCTCAAACAAAGAGCATACCATAGGGCTCAAATCTTTATTAAAGGTGGGTGTAAAATTCCATTTCATTTTTTAATTAAATGGCTTGAAAGGAAACTTGGGTACTTTCCTGTAAATCTGCCAGGGAAATCTTGTTATTATGATATACTTATTGATTAGTTTCAAAATGGCGGCATTTATTATCTTTTACATTTAGGCTGTGTGTAACGTGAGGCCGCTCAACAGGGTGTCCTTTTGCGGTAAAAATTATGCGACAGGGTGTCATTTTCTAGCGAAAATTATGCGACAGGGTATTATAATAGGTAAAAAAAATTATGCGACAGGGTATCACAAGCAAAAATTGCGTTCTACACCGTATTTGAGAGGCAAAATTTTTATGCGACAGGGTATCACTAGACTTGCCCCAAGTCTATTTCGTCAAAAAAAAATTTCGTCAAAAAATTGAAGGGAAAAGTGAAAAGCGAAATAGACTTGTATATCTCCGGCCCTCATGAATAATTAATGAGATAGCTAATCTCTTTGTGGTCAACTGAAAAAACAGGGGGTTGCGTTCAAAAACGGAAGCAGGCCAAAGATGGCGGCGCGCAGCGACATGTTGTGAAGATCGAATAACAGAGTATTTTGGATTATGTGTCTCTATGTCTGAATGGTCAAACGAGGCATTGGCCAAAGATGGCTAGCAATGGTGGAGCAGGACAAAGAATATTTGCCTGGAAAAGTGCGAAAGGTATAATTTAGCTTGCCTTGAGTCGAGTATATGATAAAAATAGCAGTTTGTTCTTCCAGCTTAGTTAGGCCCAGGGTCTGATCTGGGTCGAGCGCCTTCTGCCCTAACTAATGTTGGAACAGAAATATCAGTTCACAATGCAATGCACCCATTTTTTTATCAATTTTTGAGACTTTAGAAGCTGCCTAGCTCGGTCTGTGACGCAGGCTAGAAGCTACCCTACGTGATTAAAAAAATCAAAGCAACTCAATAGTGTTATGACTCTGGACAATATTAGCAACTGTTTTGACATTGTTTTGAAGTGTGAACTATGATTACTCGTTTCGTTTTTAAATCTTACCAAGTAATTTCGGAGCCCTTCTATAAGTATATGATTCTTTTCTCGGCATTGAAAATATATGAAACACCAGAAAGAGTGACACTGTAATGTATATTACTTACAGAACTCAATTTATCTCAACTTCAGTCAGAGTGCAAAGCTTTTGTGATTGATTTTGATCAAACAAAAACTAGCTACCTTGATTTACCATGTTCTCATGTGATATACAGTACATATACTGTATTTTTTCTAAGAAACTCAGACTCTCAAATCGCCAAAAAATTAAGAAACTCAAAAATGTTTGTCTTTATTCTCACTTGTTTCCTGTATCATATTATTTGGAAAGTACTTTAGTAATGTCTAAACATTGGAAAGGCTAAAAACATCTTGTTTTGAAGTGTTCAGGGGTCACAGATCAGATAATTTCTAGATACTATACTTTTAGTACTGGCCCAAATTCTTAGTTTCTTATGAAAAAAATATGTGTATACAATGCACGTTTATCTTTTGTCTTTTGATATGTACCATTTTGTTAATTCATTTTGATTATTCTGTTATTCTTTCAGTATATGCATCCTAATTGGGAAGGAATTTTGTGAAGTATCATACTAATTCCATCTTAAGTAAACACAGTTATTCTGCAGACATCATGGCAAGATCCACTTCACATTACTGAACACAGGCTTTTTGATGAAATTTGATCCACATTCAACACTGGCAAACTCTGCAAAAGATGATACATCAGAAGGATGCAGCAGGGCACAATATGACTCGCTTGACAATTTGAATACTCTGGAAATGGTTTTGGCAAATCATTATCTACATGTACACATATTTTTTCACAAGAAACTGCTTATGAGAAACTCAACTCTCAGATCGCCAAAACATTAAGAAACTCCAGTGCTGGGAAAATATAGCCTGCGTGCAGACTCCCTTGACTGGCTTACAGAAATTGAATTGAGTAATTTTCTTTTGACAATGAAAACTGTGAGTATATTTTAGTTATATTCATTTGTTTCCTGTTAAAGTCATGTCTAAACATTGAAACGGCTTCAAAAGCCTTGTGTTGAATAGTTCATGTGGGTATAGGTAGTGAACAAGAAGATGGTTAGAGAAGCTTTCAGTACTGGGCCACAATCTTTGTCTCTTATAAAAAATGTCTGTGAGAAACTAAAAATTGTGCCAGTACTTTTGGACAGCCCCATCCTTTTTGGAAGGGATTTCATTGATCCATTTTCTGGATTTCTTCCGATCACTGGCTTCAGTCTAGCATCAACAAAATTTAAGTTGATAAAAAATATGCTTCCAATAGACAGATGTAACATATTTTCTATAATAAACTGGTTCATAAGAAACTAGTAAATAAGATGGCCAAAAACTTTTAGAAACTCTTGCACTCTGTCTGAGAAATATATAATAAACACATACAAATAAGTTAGATAGTTATATGGCAAATGTCATTGAACCTTTTATTCTTGAGTAATGTAATGTTAACTATTTGTTTATGCTTTGAGCATAATAGAATACTGTTTATTATTCCTATATTATGCTTAATGTCAAGAAACACTATCTGCAGCAGTGTTACAGACCACACTGATAATTCATGCATTTAAAAACTAAGAAAAAATTAAGAAACTTTCAGCATTAAAATGTGATTATTTTCATGATGAATTAAGACACTTTTACCTTGTGCTGCTTTGGCAATCAGAACAATCATGATTGTTTTGTTTAAGATTTTAGCATTGCTTCATAAGCATTTAGATCCAGCTGGCTGATTTTGAATGAAATCATGATTATTTTTATTGCCAAAGGAACGCAAGGTTAGTACAAGCCTGATCCAAGTTTCTTATAAAAGATATGTGTCTGGCTGCTGTGAATTATTAAAAGCTCAAAATGTTTGATCAGAGGTTGTTTGAATGTTCAATTTGGTAGCATGGAATAATGAAAACACACAAAGTTAATAATTAAACAACAATTGGAAATTGCATGTCAATTTGCAAAATAAAACTCTGAAACAATAAAGGAATATGTTTTCAACTGGTTATTCTTTTGAAAATGGTATCACTGCAGCTAGCCTTTGAATTCATGGATGGAATTCCAAAAAAATGAAGTGTCTTTCTCTTTGATTATCCTGCAGGGTGTGTGAAAGATGACTGATTTGAGAGGCCCCAAAAATATCACATAGTCAATCTTATCATATTTAATAGTCAACTTTCCTCTCAGAGACATCTTAAGATCAGAGAAATCAGAGAGATCTCAGAAAGCAGGAGATCTTCAAATGGCTCTGTGCATTGCACTACTTCTAGTGAGCAATAGCAGCACCATGGGGGTGGACTGGGGGGCTTATCCCTTGCTATTCTTCCCAGGATCAATTTGTAATTCATCTAAATCCGAGGAGAAAATGTTGAGGGAGCGGTGAGATTTTACTGAAGTACTTTTGGTACTTTTATCTCTTGTTTCTTATGGAAAACTACTTGTAACTTGAGAGCACGCTGAATCACTAAAACATTTTGATGTTAAAATAGTAGAGCCTCTGTGTTTCCCAATTTTTGTTTTGCAGGATTTCCTATCAATTTCTATTGAAAATTCCTGAGATATTGCCACTTCTTAATGCTGATGGGTGCTTGAAGGGTGTTTTCTAGCTGCAAAGAAGGTGTTTCCTACTGTTTGCGTTTCCTAGCAGCAACAATGAGATAAGACCCAAAATTTTACGTATATCATCCCATCCACTGCACTTCATAAACTGTATGGATCAAAAAGGGTGGTGGCCTGAAAACATGAGGAGGGGCTCTTGGCTAAATTTTGGGTAGGGGTCTGCCTTGAGCATATATTCAATATCGTACCGTTGGCTAGACTAATTTTTACGAAAATGGTACCCTTGGCTAGACCAGTAATGTTGACCATTCTCTGGACCAATATTGTCAAATTTGTACCAAATATGATTCTACCATTCGCTAGACCAATATTGTCAAAATGATACCCTTGGCTAGACCAGAAGTCCGAAAAAGTATACTCTTCGTTGCGGCACATCCCCAGGTACCTTTACTATGGAAGAACCCCCCCCCATGCCTGAAAATATTTACAAAACAACTGATGCCTGTTCTAATTTCAAACCGTATCATTTAAAGTTATCTTTGTCCCCTTTTGATGACACCCCTGGCTCTGAGGAATACATCAATTAGCATAGGCCTATGACCAATCCAATATATCCTTTTGCCTCCAGTCAGTGACTGCATTTGATCTTTCATCAAGAAGATATCACAGGTTATATAACCAAAAAACTGCAGAGTTTTTTCCTTGCAATTGGTCATGTCTTTTTCACAAGTTGCTCTTTCTTCTACTCTCCCACCAAGCTCTGGTCATAACAAAACAAGGCCAATAAAGAGAGAATGTGTAGATGGTTAGGCCCAAATGCTGCCATGTATCTGGCAGTCTGTGCTTGTTTGCACGAGCAATTGTCCATCCCTTACAGGCAGTACCTGTACCTTTAAAAACTTCCCATGGCATTTACTGTCTTCGCAGCTTTGTGCAAACATCAAGAATTTTGGTGATGATATACAAAGCGATTTGCCAAAGCCAGTTCACCGTGCTACAAGCATATTGCAACCTTACATTTATACTAATAGAGCATCCACTTGATAGGATCGCAATTCTTCCATGTTTAAAACTGTCTTCGAAGCCTCGATTGCTCTCCGTTGCAAAATTCAAGCTTCTGCTGCAAACCTTCTCTCTGCCATTTTGTTCGTTGCTCAGTCAGTCAAGTGAGCAGAAGTGCGCAACGTGCAACACAACACCCCGATCTCCTCTTCAGTGTGGCCTGCCTATTGTATTCTTTTGTTTCTAAGAGCTCAATGATTGGCTGAAGTCCACATCAAAAGTACCGACAGCGTCCCAAATGTGGGACGCTTCGGATCAAATTACTCATTAATTATTCATGAGGGCCGCAGTTCAACAAGTCTGTTTAGCAATATACTTTCCGGTAGACTTATTACAGTTGACAAAACAGACTTGGGGCAAGTCTAGGGTATCACAAGCAAAACTTGCGTTCTACACAGTATTTGAGAGGCAAAATTTTTATGTGACAGGGTATCACAAGCAAAAATTGCGTTCTACACAGTATTTGAGAGGCAAAATTTTTATGCGACAGGGTATACTTTTGGCCTATTTACGTGAGTGACGTCATCAAATTTCTAAACCCTAAACCAGAAGAGCTACAGATTTTTGCTTGCCACCGTACTGTAAACCTCTATAAAAGATGGTTTTCTTGAAGATCGTATCAATTAATTTCTCTCTGCTATTGATTTAAGATTTAGGATGATTTTGATTTTTTCTAAATTGTCGACAAATGTTTTAAAAATAATTAGAATGCTGCCATTTTGAAACTGATTAAGGTTTCAAAAATTTACATCAAAGTACCCCAAGTTCCTTTCAAGCCCTTCAGTTCATAGAAAAATGTAATAATGGAACTTTACACCCACCTTTTTAAAGATTTGACAGATTTGAGCCCTGTGCTCAAATATAGCATTTAAAGTATTCTAAGGAAAGCTCAGTTATGAGGGGTTGATTTATACATTTATTGCCTTGCAATCTAACAAAGTTTTTTTTCAAAGCAAAAGGCAGAGATAAAAACAAACACTATCTATGGGTGTTTTTTATAAACTAAGAATTCAGGGCAGTTCTGAAAGTTTCTTAAAGTTGTCAGATTTTGAGTTGCCAGATTTTCTTACAAGTTTCTTAAAGGTTCCACAACAATCTTCATGTTTACTACCTACAGTATTGCCCTTTTGCACCTTTCAAGACAAATTTTTTTAAAGCCTTTCCAGTGTTTAGTCATTACTCAAATACTTCTGTGTAATATGATACTGGAAGCAAATGAAAATAAAAGAAAAATATGTTAATGATTCCCTTTGTTGAAAATTAATAGTTTCTTACATTATATTTTCCCAGTACTGGAGTTTCTTAATTTTTTGGCAATCTTTGGAGTTCCTTAGAAGCAGTTTCTTGCAAGAAAAAATAGGTGTATCAGTCATCAATCAAATTATATTTCTCCCTAATATTTCTCCCAAAGCAGGAATGTGAGCAAACTAAATGTAGCCTGGAGCTTTGCAATGCAAACAACAGATCTTAAATAATGATCTTGAGGAGAACAGAACGATATAACGGACCTATTGCTAAAGGATCTGTTTCATCCAACATGCCTTGCACGTGCCATCTCTTGGTTGGCCTTTTGTGTTGCGGCCATTTTCATGGCCCATGGAAATGGTGACAACAAAGGAAAACCAAGAGACGGCACGTGCAAGGAATGCTGGATGAAACAGACCCTTTAAGATATATGCAATAGACTTGTGTGCACATTTAGCTGAGACCACTGAGAAAGGTGGCACATTGTTTTTTATCACAATCTTGACTTTGCACTTTAATTTTTTGCAGTGATAGAGCAGCTACCCCAAGATCTGAGGGATCGCTTCACTGAGATGAGAGAACTGGATCTTAAAGTACAAAGTAATGACTATTTTCTATTCATTTAAGCAGCAATTTTGAAATCAAGGTGCTTTTAACATTTGCTACAGTAGGTTGGCAAATTTCACATCAGGCTACAGTACTCCTCCAAAATTGTCTTCTGCGTGCTCCAAAGATTTCACATATTTTCCCTGCTGTTTACAGTTAACATTTGATTTTGCAGGAGTTCAGTAACATTCAGTTTTGTTTCTTTGGATGAATCTTCATTTCATACCCAACAAATTCTGTTCTCCATTTTAGACCAATTTTACTTTAAGGGAAGAAACTGTGATGGGAAGAAACCTTTGCAAGTTGGAAAAAATGCCAAATTTGGCGAAAATGGGAAATTTTGCAACTAAACTTTAAACTTTTGCTAATCAGGTTTTTATCAAATTTTGTACTGACTCAAATACCCCTTGACACTTCAATGACTCTTCCTAATCTTCCATACATCTACTTGTTTGTAGCATACTGTAGTTTGAAACAGTTGTTCTTGAACAAGATCATATTGAATTCCCTTTTGCAAGGGAATTCAATATTATCTTGTTCAAGAACAACTGTTTCAAACTATGCTACAAACAACATTTTATTAAGACAGACAGTACATTCGATTCTATATTTAGGAAATTTTACAGGAATGAACCTTAACAAATTTTGCAGAATAAACCTTCATGAATTTTTCTTCCCTTAAAGTAGTTTATTCTTTCTTCTTAGACGCACAAGACACAATGGATGCTAAGGTTGAAAAGTTCTTTTCAGAAGCAAAGGATGCAAAACCTGAAGTACGCAAGCAGGAATACACCAAAATAAAAGAGGTCTGTTGACATCTTCAACATTTTATTGAAATCTATTTTTGTAAGAAAGAAATACTGTAGAAAAAAGATTAAATATGTCCAAATGAATGTCATCTTACAACAATTTCCTAAGATGAAACTCACTTGAAATTATTTATGAATATATATCTTGATACAATGACGATGACCACAGAGTCAAAACGCGTCAAGAGCAGCAGAAGAATAAGAAGAGAAATAAAGAATGAAAGAACTCCAAGTCGTCTTTTTATACCGTTCACCTTGATATAAATATGGATTTTTAATGAATTAATCTGTCAATGGATTTTTTATATCCATCCATTGTAATCACACTCTCTCCTCAATGCTGAGCATCAACAAGTCAAAATTTACATGACCGTCAGCAGCCCATTAATTGCTGTTTTTTGGCAAATTGATAAATTGGATATTTGACTAAGTCCTGATTTCAGAGAGAAGTAATGTACCTAAAATTATGAAAAAGATATCAAAAATTAAATTGAAGCCTTGGTAAGATGGTGGAATAAATATTTTACAACTTGGTTGCATTGCTTTTCCTTTACCATTTTTCAAATAGTGGATACATTTTTCAAACTAGCCTGGTGTATTTTGCCAAAAAGGTTTATATAATCTTGTTTCATGTAACATTTGGCCTATGATCCTCTCTTAACTTTGCAGAGTTATGACAAAGCATTTGAAGATGCAGATGAAAAAGTCACAATGGCTTCACAGATACTTGATCTTGTACGTATATTGTTACATTTTGTGCTACCCAGAAGAAATGATAAAAAACTGATAAAAAAATTGATTCAAAGAAATGATAAAAAACTGAAAGTCTTTGTATTGATATAAGTGATACTAATGTTGGACAATCATTAAACGACCGCTCGTGCGACATAATTCATTCCAAATTTCCCTAGTAATTTCGAGGAGCACTACTTTTATTCCGCCAAGTTCAGTCTTTAGAAAATTTGATCACTGTTTTTTCAATCTTTTTAGGCAGTCCACAGTTAACAAAATTTCAAGAAATCGTAAATATATCATTAAGTTGGCATCCGAAAAATCGACAAAAAATAACCAAGAATAATATAGGATATTGACAAAAGATTAAATCAAAAATATTTGAAATTGGTCCAGTGTATGTTTTATCCTGGCCTGTCGGAAGTGGGAACTTTATGTTTATGCTGGCAGTCAATAGCTCTTGTTTTAATTTTAAACAATAGGTTGACAGACATTTGCGAAAGCTTGACCAAGAGCTGGCAAAATTCAAAATGGAGTTAGAAGCTGACTGTGCTGGAATCACAGAAATCCTTGAGAAAAGTGAGTGCATTACAACCAGTTGTTATTAGCATGGTTCCTGAAAGAACATTGTTATTCTCGAGTTACTATCCGTAGTTAATTTGGTATTATAGTTAAGCAACTCTAATTATAGAGCGAGTGGTCAAAACAATTGAAATTGATGAGGGCTCAATTTCAACAAAAAGGAATCCAAATTAACTGTGTTTGGGCTACCAGAAAATGTTCAACTTTCAGTTTTGAACGTTATAAACTGTCTGGAAAGCATCCAGAAGACATGAAAAACATTGAGTCATTCATTTTTAATCAAAGCATCGCTTAATTTAGGTCATAAAATAAACAGCATAGGTCCCAAATCTTTAAATTAGCATAAAATGTCGGTGTAAAATTCTATGACCTATTTCTTCTAGTTGAATGGCTTGAAGGAAACTTTTGCTACTTACCTACAGGGTGTCCCAAAAAAATTGTTCGACGTTTGATTAAATGTTAAAAAATAACGAAATACTGAACGGGCTCCGTGGTAAAACAACCATATTGCTGAGATTTTAAATTAATTTTAGACACCAGAAGCTAGCAAATTGGCTAAATATTCACAGAGTTACGAGCTTTTGAAGTTCAAGTTTGTGCAAAAGCTGAAACCAGACGCCCCTAAATTGCATATTTTGTGAAAGTAGAATCTCGTTTATTCCAAGCAAATCTAATGGAATTTCAAAAGCACTTTCGATAAACTAGCTTTTTATAACATTTAATCAAGGTTATGGATGCTTGGAAGAATCCTGTTCAGCACAATTTGGAATCGACCCGTCTCTCATTGATTAAGTTTTCATTCAATGTTTTAGATACTTGCATTCTTAAGTAAATTTTGGCAACTGTTACAAGAATTAAATATATTTGGAAGTCCTATTTGGTTTGCTCTGATATCGACCAGAGGTAACACATTGGACAGTCTCCTTTTACCTCGATTTTAGGACGTCTTTTTGGAAAAAAAGTCAGTTGGGGGCGTCTGGTTTCAGCTTTCGCACAAATTTGAACTTCAAAAGCTTGTAACTCCGGGAATTCTTAGCGGATTCACAAAATTCTGGCGTCTAAAATTAATTGAAAATCTTAGGAACAGGGTTACCTAAGCAAGGGCCTGTACATTTTATCGTTATTTTTTAACATTTAATCAAACGTCGAACAATTTTTCTGGGACACCCTGTATAATTCTACCGTTAGACTTGTTTGAAATTTTGAATGTTTTTCGAAATTATAGCGCATTTTATATTTCAACTCATTTGAGAATGTGACGTCATCAATCGTAAACCAGAAGAGTGAATGACTTTGGCTTGATACCATATTGTAAACATTGGTAAACTACTGTATGGTTTTCTTTGAAATTTTTTAATGTTGCTTCAACCAGTTTAGAAATTACGATGGTTTAATGTTTTTATGAAAATTTTTCTTGACTTCTTGAAAAAGATGAAAAACACGGTAATTCTGAAAACATTGAAGAGTTCAGGAAAGTCTAATTGTAGAATTGTAGCGAAATAGCTGAAGTTTCTTTGAAGTCATTCAGTTCAAAGAAAAAGGTCATTAAATTTTACACCAACCTTTTCAAAGATTTGCAACCGACGCAAGAATAAACTCAAAACAAAGAAATTTAAAATCTAAACAAGTTAAAATGATGCAAATTTTTAGAATTTGTGTCAATTTCATGCAGG
Organism: Aurelia coerulea; assembly: GCA_039566865.1. Lineage (NCBI taxonomy): Eukaryota > Metazoa > Cnidaria > Scyphozoa > Semaeostomeae > Ulmaridae > Aurelia > Aurelia coerulea. Next base: position 16,210,126 of record CM076961.1, on the reverse strand, counting down.
GTTCATTTCCTATGATAAGCTGTACCAGCAAATCAAGATATAAATATGATATGATAAAATAATATAACATAATATATATAGATATATATATACATAATTCGTTTTCATCAAAAGCTGCAATGATGTTTAGTACTTTAATATACCTTGATGCAGCATAGCCTGCAAATGAAACAAATTTTTACTGAGCAGCTTAGAACTGATTAATAATTATAAACAGCATACCAGGTGAGTCAGAAAAAGTTAACACGTTTTGTGGGCTGTGGAATCAAAAGTACATGGTCGATATTTAAAATTGAAATGCTAATCTATCATTGAAAGGCTTAACTTAGATGTAAAAGAAGTTAACACGTTTGGTGGGCTGTGGAATCAAAAGTACGCGCCCGATATTCAAAACTGAAATGTTAATTTATCATTCGAAGACTAAGTTAGATGTAAAAGGAGTTGACACGTTTGGTGGGCTGTGGAATCAAAAGTACACGGCCGATATTCAAAACTGAAATGTTAATTTATCATTCGAAGGCTAAGTTAGATGTAAAAGAAGTTAACACGTTTTGCGGGCTGTGGAATCAAAAGTACGCGGCCGATATTAAGATTTTAATCTATCAGTCAAAGGCTAACTTCGACGTGAAGATTTCATTTTATAAATTCACTCATCTGTTAGACCCAGCAATTAGGAATATGCTAGTAAGGGGTTTTGTAAGGGAATGGTAATTCCACGTTCGATTCTGGTCCATGATTTACTTACCATTGAAATTTAAATTCCATTTCTGAAAGTGACAATTGTATTGAATTTAAATTTCAATGACAACTAAATCATGGACCAGAATCGAATGTGGAATGCTGGTTCCCATACAAACCCTTTACCAGCATATTCTTAATTTCTGGGCCTAAAAGGTGCAATCAGGTCTTTTCCAAGACTATGTGTAACCTTGCACAAGCCAACATGATGTATATATGTTTTATAGGATCAATGGTCTTTGATGATTCACCGTCAATGGACAACTTCGATTATGCATCACCATATCAAAATCACAGGGGTCTTGACAGTAAGTAGATTTGTTCGACAAAGAATGTCTTCGTTCATTCCTTAGACCATGGTACCGGGTATCCCAAAAAAATGTATACGGATTTGGTTGACTCTAGCGCTGTGAATTTAGCTTTAATCAATGGCTAAACACTCTCAAAATGTTCCTCGATAGCTAAGTTGAACATAGATACCTTGTTTGTTGGTATTGGTGCTTTGAGAACAGAAATATCAATCTTGAAAGCTCAAATTTGCCTCTTCCTGCAAACCAGAGCTTTAGCCTTTTGGCCTTAGCAATTTCTTAAGGCACAGCGTATAAATCAACGATAGCCTTGATAAAATTTGAACAATATTAGATCTTGTGTTATTCACCCATTGGGAAGTTTCTTAATTTTTCATTAATTTCAGTTCTTAATTTCGATGTGCTTCACGAATTTGCTTAGGCCAAAAGGCCAAAGCTCTGGTTTGCAAGTGGACGCAAATTTGAGCTTTCAAGATTAATATTTCTGTTCTCAAAGCACCAATACCAACAAATGAGGTATCTATGTTCAAGTTAACTATCGAGGAACATTTTGAGAGTGTTTAGCCATTGATTAAAGCTAAGTTCACACCGCTAGAGTCAACCAAATCTGTATACAGTTTTTTGGGACACCCGGTATATACTTAGCTATTGTTTTCATTTCTTTTGTGTTACCTTTACTTGCCATCCAGACACAGATATAAAGGCATGCCCTCATATTTGAAGATAGATATTAAGAAAAGATGTTTTTCATTTTTCCAAATCGACTGGCACGTAAGGGCATGTTGTTTTATGAATTTTATCCCTGTTTTTGCTAGGAGGCGATATTTTGAAGTAGACTTTTCACACATCGTTGTAGTTTCGCTATTTGTCAGAACGGATATATCGCTACAACTACAACTAACAGTTAGATTGCAAGATCAATTTAGAAGTATGAATATTTGCTAATACATGACGTCCTATTAGAACTACTAAGCCATGTACTACCTCTTTTCGACAGCCAATTCTTCTATTCATCATTTATCCTGTCTTTAAATCATAGAGAAGAAGCTGGAAGTTGACCGATATGCAAGTTTAAACGGTTTTGCATCATCAAGAGAGGTATCAGTTGCAAGTCCGATGCCACCTGCATACTCCTCACTGCCTGCTTCACCTCAAACACTCGCTCATAATTACCCTTCATCATCTGGATCGATCTCATATACTCTTGGTAAGTGATAGCATAGGCTCTAAATCTTTAAAAAGGCTGGTGTAAAATTGAGTGACCTATTTCTTTGAACTGAATGACTTCAAAGAAACTTTAGCAATTTTTCTATAATTCTACCGTTGTAATTTTCTGAAATCTTCAATATTTTCAGAATTAGAGTGTTTTTCTTCTTTTTCAAGAATTCAAGAGAAATTTTCAAAAAAACGTAAAACCATCGTAATTTCTAAATAGTTTGACGTAACATGAAATAATTTCGAAGGAAACCATAGTTCATAAATGCCTACAATATGGTGTCAAGCAAAAGTCTGTCACTCATCTGGTTTATGATTTATAAATTTGATGACGTCACATCCTCAAATGAGTTGAAATGTAAGATACGCTGTAATTTCCAAAAATATACTAGATTTCTGAAAAGTCCAACGGTAGATTTATAGATAAGTATCTAAAGTTTCTTTCAAGCCATTCAATCAGAAGATATAGGTCATTGAATTTTACACCCACCTTTTTACGCCGAGATAAAGATTTGGAACCTATGCTGTAAGTAATTATTTGATGATTTCGATCCGTGCTGGGACATTGTTTTGCCAGAGAAAAGATAGATTGTGCTGGCGCATTCTTTTTCCTATTTATAGATTACCGTGAAAGCTCTATTAAGCCACCGAAGGGGCCTATTTCATTTCGAACACTCCAGAGGGGGCTTAAAAGAGAGGGGGCATATTAGAGGGACGATGGGGGGGGGGGGGCAAAATCCAATGACAATGATATATATGATAGCTTTTCAGTTCTTTTACTCCATATTTTGCTGCTTCAACATACAATTTTACGAGTCAAATACATGAATTCCACACAGTTTTACCACAAACCATATCAAAATTAACATCAAAACTTGTTTAGTTAAATAAATGGAAAATCTTTCGTAACTTTTGGAATTTGATATGAGTAGGGGGCTTAATAGAAAGGGGGGCCTATTTATGATTCTGGCTCAGAGAGGAGGGGCTTATTAGAGAGGGAGCTTAATAGAGAGGGGGGCTAAATAGAGCTTTTACGGTACTCCACTTAGCTCCGTTCGTTCTCTGTAAGGGACTTCTTGCTATTGAAGCTCTTCTTTGAAATCTTTTCGAGAAAAGTTTATTGTACTGATCGAAGCACGAATTTGAACTGGAAATTCCCATATCTATTTGTTACCGTTTTTCAAAGTTTTCAGATTGATTTAATTTCAGGGAGAAAGATATTGCTTCTTTGAAAGCCATTAGATAGTTGGAGACGCCCGTAGATTGTGTTCATTTCTCTGATTCGTTTTTTTTTTTTTATTTCAACTTTGCTTTCCTCTTAGGCCAAGTTGGTGCTGGTTCAGCGGCGATTGCAGCTGCCGCTGCGCAGGCTGTGACCTCCACAATACAACAACATCAAGGGAGACGTGGAGTACAAGCAAGCTTAAAAGCAAGTGTTGCAACCGCGATGAAGGCTGAGCAATTGAGTAAGAATTTGTGTTGTTATTTCTAATTTGCTATCAAAGCTGACCTCTCTTCTCTCTTGAATCAAGTAGTTTGAAGGATATCCGTCCTTCGGAAGGGACGTTAGATTAGGGGTCCCATGCCTGGATGCGGCATGCATAGTGGGCCTAAGTTAGCTTCAAGTAGCTAGAAATCCTGCCACTCACTTTGAATAAATTACTGAAAAGGAATCAGTCCAAAGAGCAACCTGAAAGGGCAGCTTTTGTTCCCAGCAGTTTTAGCTGTACCATCCCCTTCAAAGATGGCTCCTTATCATTAGTCACTTCATCGCAAGCTGACTTTGCCTCTGGTTATAGTTATCGTGTTAATGGAGTTTGGTATTTCCTAAGTAAAACTGATAGCCATCCTCCCCGTTACAATGAGTCCTCTTAAAGTAGCTACTCCCCAGAAGGTGTTGTGGTGCAGTGGTGTAATCCTCTGACTTTGCAGCCAGAACAGTCAGGCGGACAGGGGCTCGATACTCGGTAGAGCCCCACCACTTGAGCGTCATGACAAGGGGTCGCGGACTCGATTAGCGCTTAGCTACTTCTGTGATCCCAGCGCTTGGCGCTAAAAACGCAACTTCACCTTCCCGCATAGGCGGTGCGTTTTATTATGGAAGGGGCATTTCAAACTTTTTAACTTGGTAGTGTTAGCATAAAATGATAAAAAAAATCTTCTTGTTGCGTGTAGTGCAATTGTACAAAGATAAACAAGTAAATGAAGTAAAATATAAGCACTTTGACGCGAATTGAAATAAGCACGACGTTTCGAGCATAGCCCGTTATCAAGCCATAGCCCGTTATCATAGCCCGTTATAACTTGATAACGGGCTATGCTCGAAATGTCGTGCTTGTATCAATTCGCATCAAAGTGCTTATATTTTACTTTATTTACTTGTTTATCTGTGTTAACATGAAACTGCTTAAACTGAATTAATTATGGTTACACTATCTTGGACATGGTATCATTACAGAATGCATATTTACCTATACTCAAGCAAAATTTCCATGTAAGGATTTGAGATTATACTACGGAAACATTTCAAGAGTAAGCTGAACCGTTTGCATGGCGCATCATTGTAGCTATCTCATTAATGGTCCCACCTCCTGCCCAGCTTCCCCCACTGAGATGCATTCAAAGTAGCTGTATTTATGATTTGCAAGTTAAAGCACATATGTCACATTAGCAATTGGTGAATACAACAAACAAGTTTGGAGTGGAATTCCATTGTTTCAAGTGGTTTCAAGACTTTCATGAATTTTTATTGCAATGAAAACTCAGCCTCGACCCTGTGCTTTGTAATAAACAATAGAGAGAATTGTATTGGATGAACCAATCAGCTTCATGATATATGCCCTTTAAGGAATTCTTCTTATTTTCGATTCTAGGCAATAATCTTCAGAAGCTGCTTGGCCCAGTCCCTTCATCTTTACCGCGAAGTCAAAGTTATGCTGATGTCATGAATGTAAGCAGATACCCTGCTGCCTTGTCACCTAAAGCATCTTTAGATTTGAACGTCGCTACGCCAAGTGCTAGTGGAAGTCAAAAAAGTCGAAAAAGGTACAGTTAATAAAATTGTCTTAAATCATCCTCAATTATCTTAAACAAGGGTGCATTATCATGGAACAATCTGCCAAAATCAATAAATACATAACCAAAATAACACAGAAAGAGTGGTAATTTAAAGGGGCTAAATAAGAAACTGTCGGGCAAATGTTTGATTTGGCTACTTTCTGATGAGCTAATTTATTGCGACTATTAAACGAAATTTAAAATAAATGTCTCATCTTGGAGATTAGCATTTGCACTTTGTTCTGATACAAGTTAAACCTCCTTATGTTTTGGGATTGCTGTGATGTAAATGGATTTCCAACGAGTATTTTCGTTGATCTTTTAACCCAACGACCAGCAAGTATCTAGATAAGGATCTTTCCTTTTGAATTTAGCTGATTACTGTGGAATTTCTCCTTTCAAAACCATGGATTTGTTTACATATTTCTTATCCAGCCCCTTCAAAGGACCGATGATTTGAAGAAGATGCTGATTGATGGAGTTACAGTAAACTTTTTAAAACAATCTTGTTATGGCCTTATTATGCAATTTTCGTTTGCAAACTGACAACTTGTAAAACATGCTACTCATTATTTCCCAGGAACCATCGTACTGCAAACACAACCCCTGTTGCAACGCCAGTGCCACAAATCATTGAAGAGACCGCTCTTGGGTCTTCATCTGATTGGATACCAGAACCCAATGAGCCAAGATATTGCCTTTGTAATCAGGTGAGTGGGAATGCTAATTGCGCATGGGTTCGACATCTTTTAATAGGTTGGTGTAAAATTCTATAGCCTATGTCAGCGAAGCATAGGTTCCAAATCTTTTTCTCGGTGTGAAAAGGTGGGTGTAAAATTCAATGACCCATTTCTTCTGTTTGAATGGCTTGAAAGGAACTTCAGACACTTATCTATAATTCTACCGTTGGACTTTCCAGAAATTTTGAATATTTTTTTAAATTACAGCGCATCTTACGTTTTAACTCATTTGAGGATGTGACGTCATCAAATTTCTAAATCATAAACCAGATGAGTGACAGACTTTTGCTTGATACCATATTGTAGGGATTCATAAACTATGGTGTTCTTCGAAATTATTTCATGTTACGTCAAACAGTTTAGAAATTATGATGGTTTTAAGTTTTTTTGAAAATTTCTCTTGAATTCTTGAAAAATAAGAAAAACATTCTAATTCTGAAAATATTGAAGATTTCATAAAAGTCCAACGGTAGAATTATAGAGAAATAGCTAAAGTTTCTTTGAAATCATTCAATTCAAAGAAATAGGTCACTCAATTTTACACCAGCCTTTTTAAAGATTTGGAACCTATGCTTGTCAGCGAACTGAATTGTGTGAAAGAAGCCTCAGCTAGTTTGCTTTGATTCAACCGTTGGACTTTTTTTAAATCTTCAATATTTTCAGAATTGGAGGATTTTTCTTCTTTTCAAGAATTCAAGAAATGTTCTTAAAAAATGGAAACCATCTTACTTTCTAAACTTTTTGAGAGGCAACGTACAATAATTTTCAAGAAAACTATTCAAATATAAATTGAAATACCGGGTGCGCCAAAATTAACTATGCACGTTTGGCAGGCCACAATAAATTGTACGCTACTGGACCAATTTTGAAGATTCATGACTTAATCTTTAGCGAAAAGCCTGAATTAGATTCTAGAATTTTTTGCAAATTTTTTAGTTCTCAATTTTTAGAGCTAGAAGTGAGTTTCTTAAAATGTTCGGTTTCGAAAACACTGAAAACGATCAAAAATGTCGATCAAATTTCTAAAGAATCGGCATGAATGGACAAAAAGAAAACTTGTTCGTAGTAATTTGGGATTTAGAAATCGATAAATGGTATCGATTAGTTGTACCAAACCGAGGCTGTCCAAAAAGGAGAGAATGCCCCTGCGCAGCAACCAAGCTCACTCTCATGGGTGAAGTAACTCCACTTGAATTTGCAATTCAATTTACATATAAGAGCATCTTCATTTCCGGAGTTAACAAAAGGCCCATTTTTATCGAACTTCCTGGAGGGCAAGAAAAACGATAAAAAGAATCATGTTCATTTTATTTGATACTTCTATTCCATTGACAAATCCATTATTCAGAAGTTTGTTACGACAAATCCATCAGTTAAATTTGGTTAAATCGTAGTTTTATAAGAAGACATTCCATTTTCGACAGTCCAAGCGGGTTGTCGAAACGTTTAGGACGTTTCGGATTTATTCCAAGATCAGCGTGTAAAAATTGGCATGAATTGCCATTAAATAGGCCCAGAACAAAGGATACCAAATAAGGCAGAAAACATGGAAGGGATATTCAAGGGAGAAAAAGAAAGGAAACAGTAACGGGGGGTAAATAGGGAAATGGTAAAGCCAGTAAACAACTAAAATTAGAATAGTACCAGGGGAATAGAGGACAATTATGCATTAAGCACAGGGCGATCGCGTAGAATTAGCAGGCTCTCGTGGATAAGAAGGTCAAAATAATTGTCAGTCCTGCTGAGGATTTCAAGTTCTCAAGAGACGCATCAAGGCCAGACTTCGAAATATGGTCCCCAATGACAGAAGGACTGGTTTTTATCTTTTGACTGGATTTCAAAGTTCTCAAGAGACGCATCATGGCCAGACGTCGAAATATGGTCCCCAATGGCAGAAGGACTGGTTTTTATCTTTTGACTGGATTTCAAAGTTCTCAAGAGACGCATCGAGGCCAGACTTCGAAATATTGTCCCCAATGGCAGAATGACTGGTTTTTATCTTTTGACTGGATTTCAAAGTTCTCAAGAGACGCATCGAGGCCAGACGTCGAAATATGGTCCCCAATGGCAGAATGACTGGTTTTTATCTTTTGACTGGATTTCAAAGTTCTCAAGAGACGCATCATGGCCAGACGTCGAAATATGGTCCCCAATGGCAGAAGGACTTCTGTACGAGAAAAATAAAATGCCCGAGGCAGAAGTTTAGTTTTTATCTTTTGACTGGATTTCAAAGTTCTCAAGAGACGCATCGAGGCCAGACTTCGAAATATTGTCCCCAATGGCAGAATGACTGGTTTTTATCTTTTGACTGGATTTCAAAGTTCTCAAGAGACGCATCGAGGCCAGACTTCGAAATATGGTCCCCAATGGCAGAAGGACTGGTTTTTTATCTTTTGACCTGCTTTGTTGATTCCCAAATGCTTTCTGCAGCGAACAGCAACGCCCTTTTAACCTTCTTTTTATTCTGTATTTCAGGTTTCATATGGTGAAATGGTTGGATGTGATAATCCTGATGTAAGTGTATTCTATGTTTTGATTACCGTAAAAGCTCTATTCAGCCCCCTCTCTATAGAGGCCCCCTTCCTAATGAGCCCCTCTCCTCTGAGCCAAAATTTTAAATAAGCCCCCCTTTCGATTAAGCCCCCCACTTATATCAAATTCCAGATTTGTGTTACAAAATCTCAATTAAATCTCAAAATCTCAAATCTCATCTCATTTAAGCCGCAAATATGCGAGAATTACAATGCCTTCTGCTCGGCTTCTGAATCAAATAAACAAAATCCGCCAGATAGAACTTTAGATTTACCTTTCTTGTTTCGTTATAAGTACATAACTTCCCTTAAAAACCACCTGTCTCTTGCACAAGTCGAAAGTTTGCCCAACTAGTTTCGGGGAAACCTTTGCGGCTTTGTTTGTTTTCAATTACTGGTTGAGAAAATTTAATTTGGCTGCAGTCGCTAATCGCTTTGGATTAAGGTGTCAATCAAACGCAACTGCAGCTATTGTATTACAAAATCTGCCCTTGTTGGTAGTATCTGTTTTCATGCCACAAGTTTTAAACGTAGTTTTTTTTATCATTTTAGTGCCATATTGAATGGTTCCATTATGGCTGTGTTGGTCTCACAGAAGCACCAGAAGGAAAATGGTACTGTCCCACATGTTCTGCAAGGATGAAAAAGCGAAGAGCGAGGTAGCAAGAATGACAGTCACTCTGTTGACAATTTTGTCATTCTGTGAACTTAGAAAAGGAACCATGAGATAGATTTTGTAAATAGAACCAGGCTGTCAGTTACTTTCTTCAACATTAGAGGGAGCCTAATCTTCGTCGAAATTGCTTTGTCGGTTATTGCTTTATGTAGTGGTAGAGAGTAGGATCTTTTGCGATGAATTCGCTATTTAGGCCCCTTCTTAGCCCCCCCCCCCACCCTCTTGTAATCAGAAATTTAGGAATGGAACAATTAGTTGTATATGTCCGTTGGACGCTAGATTTGTACCATATTTGAGCCCAAAGGGAGACCTCACGTTTTCTTCCGTTCACGGTTTTTCAAGGGAGAAGCTACCTTTTACAATTTTGGATTTGAAGGCACATTTGGTCATATCGAATCCACCAAGAGGAATTTGAAACTGCCTAATTTGAAACTGGCAATGAAACTGAACGAAAATTTCCCCAGCAAGTATTTAGTATACCCATTATGGCACTCTTAAGACAAATTTTCCCAACGGATGTTAATAGATTAACTACGAGGACTAAGAATGCTATTTTGAAGCTGTCTCAAATAATTAGAAAACTTTGCATGGCAGGAGTACTTCCAAATCCCCGTAAAGGCTCTTGGCCAACTGACATGCATTGCAATGTTCCATGAAAATGGTTTTCTAATGTCGCCCAAGCTAGCAGCACTCCGCTGCAGCTTCAAATGTTGTCTTGAATTCAATAAAATCGACGAAAAAACTAACGATTGCGGTGCATACCGGGTGCTCAAGAGCCTTTAAATTGCCAGTGAGAGACTTTTTCTCGAATTGTAAAATAGTATTAATTGCCCGTCAATTCTTCTTACCTGAATGTACCTTTATCAACGTTTTTTCAGTTTACTTCTTTCGATGAATGTGAATATAATAACTGAAAAATAAGTTCTTGATTTTTTGTCACAATAATCTATGCTATTTATTGATTTCTTGTAGGTAAAGTTTCATTTTGAATGTCAACAAATAACGCCAAGCCGAGACTGATTTTATCCCCTTCTTTGCCCTTCCTTCCATTACATAAACAGAAGCCGAACATCAGATTTCAAGCCTTACTTTTTGGACAAAAATTGGCATTTCCAAATAGAGCCTATTTTTGGAAATAATCAAAGGGTATAGCCTTACTTTTTGGACAAAAATCCATATTTCCAAAAAGGGCCTATTTTGGGAAAAAGCAAATGGTGTAGCCTTACTTTTGGAGCAAAAATCGGTATTTCCATAAAGGGCCTACTTTTGGTAAAAAGCAACGTACTTGTTGACCAAAAATAGATATTTCCAAAAAGGGCCTATTTTTGGAAAAAAGCAAAGGGTATAGCCTTACTTTTGGCCGAAAATCGGTCTTTCCACAAAGTGCCCATTTTTCGAAAAAAGCAAAGGGTATCGACCTCGTCCCCAGGGCCTTTTGTCATATTGGGACGGAAACAAAAAGTGCTAACGAACCAATTTTCAGGTAAACTTTAGGATTTTGATTTGATGGGAGGTAAGAAAACTTAATTTTTGTGACAAATTGATGGAAAAGGAAGACTGGTTTTAAAATTTCACACTTGTCCCAAGAACTGATTATTTTCGGCAGGAAAGTAGTATCGTGTCATAAAAGAACTGGTTATTTTTTCCAATTCCTTTGGACAAACATGGGGTCAAATATTTTACAGCATGATTCAATTAATATAAACAAGGGTATATGGTTATTCAGCTCAGCAATAACCTGGTGTTTCCTCTCGATATGACCATACCTCCTGATTCCTTTAGCCTGGAATTACGGAGAGTTGGCTACGTAGGAGGCTCGAAAGGACAAGGACTTAATAATAATGATAATGTAGTGTAAATAAAACTGTAGGCAGCAGGCAAGTAGCCTGTAACATATATAAAACACCAGACTGGCGACTTTGCTATATGCACCGGAAGATCTTCAGCACGCGATGTAGATAGAAACCAATGAGGTTACAAAAAATTTAAGGTATGTGTCGAAGTATATTTTATTCAAAATTGATCTTCCAATTGGTAGTGAAAGCTAGCCTGGGTCTGGGCAGGTCTGGGACACAGGCTAAGTCAAGCGTGCTTGCCACTAAGCCATTCCCCATTCAGGTGTTAAATTGCTCCAAATGTAAGTTTTCTGAGATCCGGGTATATTATGAAATTACGAATCTCAGGGAGCATCCTTATTCAAATGTGGGTCAAGACGTCAAGTTGCCGCACCCTAAAAGCATTTCCAGTGACTATGCTAAAAAAAAAGCCCCGCAGCCCGCAACAAAGTTCTCTAATCATGCGGAGGACTAACTACTGCGAAGGACTATACTATCCCGCCATTTTCGAATTTCGTTGCTAGAGAACAGCAAAAACAAGATGGACGCCACGAAGCAGAAATGTGACTTCTGATCTTTGAATATTGATTGCTCTTTTTAGGGTTTCAAGATGTCTACCTTAAAGAATTGCGATCCAGATCTTAAGAAGTATATACTGAAGCATCGTCTGGAAGGCATTTTTGAGGTGGGACTTGTTTGTTGCCTTATTTTTGAGAGACAATTCAAAGATATTCAAAATTAAATAGATTAATTTAGATTTAGGCCCCTTCCAGCGCCTTTTGATATTTTTAAGAAGAGGCCAATTCATTGACACAAAAGACTACCCAAGCACGAATCATTTTCTCAGTGAATTTTTGACAGTAATTTGATATCTGCTGTTTTTATTGCCCTTTGTTGTTGTAATGTAGTGAAGGATGTCTGTCGTGCAGAGATTTTTTAGATTTTTCATCTACCTAAGTTAAGTAGGCCTATCTAGCTTTTTAGCTCTCATCATTGTTTGGGTCTTTTATGTGATATCAACATAACATATCAAATGATGGGGTCTCAATTATTATATTACCTACAGTATCTTTGACGTTATTTATTCTTTTTGCCAAGTCATGTTGTTATCCAACTTGAGGTCAAAATGTAGACATTTCCCCCAGAGCCTCTTATTTATATTTAAATTGTTTAATCAAAGGCTAACTTAGAAGTGAAAATTTGTTTTGTAAGAACAGATCCTTCAACACCTTCAACAATTAGGCCAAACGTTAGGAAAATGCATGTATGGGATGAGAATTCTATGGTTCAATACTATTTACTTCCCATTGAAATCTACATTCAATACAATAGTTTGTTTCAGAAATGTGACTAAATGTGATTTATATTTCAAAGGCAAGTAAATCATGGACCAGAATTGAACATGGAATTCTCATTCCCATTATGGCATTTAATGATGAGCAATTTTACCAATCAAAATGTTTACATCTAAAATGTTTACATCTAACTTAGATGGAAACATTTTGATCAACTGCATACTCTTTATGCTACAGCCTGCCAAATATGTTAACTTTTTTTATTTACCCGTTATACTAAATTGCAGGAAGATTTAATGTAATCATATGCTGTATGGTGTCATAATCATAAATTTGTTTGACATGTTTGTTTGTTTGTTTGTTTTTTTTTTTTTGCCTCTCAGGACCCAAAAAATGATTTCCTTCCTGGTAGCAAGCAAAGCACCTTCGTTTCTACTTACACGCTTTCTCTTTCTTTCCCTGTTTGCTGCCCAGTTCTATCAATTTTTCTTTTCTGTCTCCTTCCTTTCTTTCCTTCATTTCCTTCTTTCCTTTCCTTCTTTTTCCTTTCTTTCTATTTCTTTTTCCTTTTACCCTTCTTCCTTCCTGGGAAATTTAAGCATTTCAGCTACCTTCCTGGTAGCACCGCTACCATGTTTCTTTGTTTTTTTAGCTAACCAATTTCAGCAAATATTTTTGTTTTTGTTTCAGAGTTTGATATCAGCTTTAGCTGTAAACAGGCCTGATGATTCAAAAGGATTCATCATTGAAAAACTCAAGGCCCTGATTGCTGACCAAAAATTGCTGCGGACACTTCAGTGGTATGCTGTGTGTGGCTATATTCTTCTGATGCCAGATCCCATCATTTTTCTGCTTTTGTTCCAACATAACTAAACAGTTTTTTCCGATAAAATCTAAGAGCTAAGAGAAATAAAACAAATACAATTCAAATGTGCCAATGTATGTATGTATCAATTTACTACAAAAATAATTTTTAAAAATTACAATACAGTTTAAGAGCTAAAAATACATATATTACAATTTTAATACAAATTAAATAAATACCTAATATAGAATTACCCTTAATTGTAGTGGCAGGGATAGCATTAAAAGGTTGAATTGACCTTATTTTCACAAAGTCCCCTCAGAGGTGGTTTAAGTAAGATTGTTGGACAAAAAGAAACATACCAGAAAAAAATTGCTTGACATTTTGATACGAATTGCGAATGATACAATTGAATGATAAAAATTATTCAAATGCTTAAAATAATTTCAATCATAGAACAGAAAAAGACATAAGGTCATTAAGTTTCCACTATGAGTGGCATTTGAAATATTAATTAGCTTTAAAACACAATAGACCATTTTGACATTTAGAAAAAGGATCTGGGGAGAGCAATATTTTTCTGGTAAATGGTTTTCACCAACGATAAATTGAACTGTGGCAGCCATTTACCAGAAAAATGTTGCTCTCCCCAGGCCCTTTTCTAAATGTCAAAATGGTCTATTATGAAAACTATTATGAAAGGCAAATAGTAGACATAAGAGACAAACAAGAACTATGAATACAATTATGAGAGACACTGTTGCTGCTTTTCAGCTATTGGTAATTAATCTACAATTGTTTCATATTTTCAATAAAACTATTGTTTCCTCTATTATCAGTTTGTTCACATTCATATCTAAATCGGGACTTCCAAAAAGGAGTAGATTACAAAGTGATTTGGAGTCCATACCTGAAATGTTTAACTCACGGATGTTTTCGAGATGAGATGACCATACAATACAATATGATAGTCATTGCAGGAGAAAATGTGCAGTATCCTCATTCACCTTGCCGCAGTCGCAAATTGGGCTTAAACAATCATAATTGTGCCAAAATTTGTGCTCATTTAAATCACTAAATTTGACATAAAGTTTTGTCAGTCGTTTAATGCCAACAATATCATGAACTAAGCTGAAAAAGATGAACCAAACAGTCTCATTTGGTGCATTTTGTAGCCAGAACGATCTAGTTACGTGAACAATTTTAAGAATTTTTGTGATGTTATGTTGACATAATAGTGTGAAAATTTATGCAATGCAGTGTTTGAGCAAAATCCATAACTTTTGATTCCAGACTTTAGCAGGTTTTTACCGTGGGATTGAACCCAAATATTTAGCATTTAGGTGGAGTGGCTCTGTCTTGAATTCCAGATCCCTTTATGACCATTTTTGCCTGCTGTAAGGCCTCTTTAAAAAACATGGACTTGGAAGAGGTGGTCTTTGCTAAAAATTGCTTAAACTGACCCTCCACAGTAAAGAATGGTTCTTGCATTTATCTTGCAGCAAATTTGTTTAAAGTTTTTGTGAGTTTGTTTTTATAATTATGTTGCACATTTAGGAGTTTGTAAATTGTTAATAAAGAGTTTCAAATTTTGCACCAAATCAGTTTGCAACAGTTTGTTTGAAGCTTCTGTAAGCACGCAAACTTGCATGAACTCTGTGCAAATTTGCAAACTCCAAAAGAACAATAGAGCATACTCAATGTAAACTGATCACGAAGCTTGTGCAAATTGTATTTTTACTGAAAAGGGTAGCTTTATATTTTGCTTCAACGAATAAATTTTCATTTTTTCCAGGGACACTTTCATTGATGAAGACAAAAAACCTGTAAACCCATTTGGTTCCATGTTCGACTTATGGGGTTATGATAATGGATACATGCAGGTGAGTGTAATGTTGCAAGGTCAATGGTTCAGCTCAGTTGCAATCTGACCATTGATCAATGGCATCTTCTTACACTTTTTTATTAACTATTTTCCTAGCACTCTGAGCATTACATCAATACTCGGTCCCACTAAGATGTACAGGGTGTCAAAAGAAAACTATACCCCATACCCCATCCCTCAAAAACTGATCCGATATACTTTCATTACGGACCCATAGTTGTACCGGTATGGTGTAAGTGGGGTCTGAATCAAAAACTTTTGCTTTTCTAAATTCCAATAAAGTCAAACAAGGAGAAATAGTATTTCTTTTGAAGTTGTAGTTTTAAGTGAACTCCTCACGATTTTGATCAATGTTTCTTTATCGATTTAGGCTGTTTCTAAACTAGTAAATTTTTAGGAATCACTTGCAATGCATGAAGCAACCCATCGAAAAATGGACAACAAGTGTAGAGTATTGTTTGGAATTTGATTGTATGTTACATCATCAATCTTTAAAATTGTCCTTGCTCAAGATTTCTTATTGGCCTATCAAAAGTGGGGATTTTTTTGGTGCTTCCCATAGATTTCATAAAGCATGTATCCCTCTGTACAACCTTATGCCTATATGTATCATTTTGCCACAATTACAATTATTTACAAGTTATATAATATAAAAATAGATACAATACAATAAATAATGTTAAAAACTTAAAGGAAAAACACCCCTAATTACAGTGGCAGGGATAGCATTAAAAGGTCAAGATGACCTTAATTCCATAATGGTCCCCTTAGAGGTGCTGGTACAACGAAAAACGTAAGAAAAACAAATATACTAAACTGTAGTTTGTTTTCGGTATAAAACATGGTTAATAAGACCATACCATGATCGGGAGAGATGATGACAAGTCTTAATAGAAGACATATATGTCATCTTCCCTCTTTTTGTATGTTTTGGAAAAAATTCTCTTTGATCTTATGTTTGAATGTGTCGATATTGTTTGTTGATTTAATCTCTGATGAAACACTATTCCATGT
Organism: Aurelia coerulea; assembly: GCA_039566865.1. NCBI lineage: Eukaryota > Metazoa > Cnidaria > Scyphozoa > Semaeostomeae > Ulmaridae > Aurelia > Aurelia coerulea. Next base: position 16,194,027 of record CM076961.1, on the reverse strand, counting down.
TTTGGGCCCTAGATAAGATAGACATTTTTGTCCAGCAGCAGTTTTGCGAAATGGAATATCCAATTTGAACTTGGACCTTCGTGTTGTTCGGCCCTGGTTGACTGGACGGAATATCTCAGCACTGTATGCTGGGGCAGTTTCTCTGAAAAACTTCATTATGTTGACACAGACACATTGATCCATCCATCCTGTGCCTTCTTGTTTATGACTGTATATATTTTTATTTTAGCCATCCTCAGAGATGTATGAGAAGGCATACAACTTTTACAACCGTAGGCTGATGAACACGTGCTTCAGGTAATTCCTTGGATGTCATGTTATTGACAGTAACTACACTGAACTTTGATCAAACTGTACCTTCTAGGTTCTCCTGTTAGGCTCAATTGGCGGTACTTTATCTTTAGAACGGCCTTTATTTTTCAGCATAAGCGTCGGATCCTTGCAAAACTTTAAAGCAAGTGTGTAAAATGTTATTGCCTTCCTGTACGAAAATACAAGGCCAGGTAAATGCCATGTACAAGCCTTGTAGTTATGGCCTTGTAACCTTGCTCTAGCCTAGAAAAGCCTTGCAGTAACCTTGTAAATGGCTTGAAAAATGCTAATAAGTAGTTTAACCTAGGCTAGCACAAGGTTGGCCTTAGCCTTCCTTTAAAGAGCATTTTTGATGCCATGATCATTTTTGGAAGCGCAGGGTTTTTAAGTTTACGAAAAGCTGCACGAAAGGGCAGGAGGTATCTGAAGCTTTAACAACATTAAAATCTCCTTAAATGGTGAACTTATTGAGCAAAATCAAGTGATATATACAACTAATACTCAGTTCTTAAGGTCTACGAGATGATAGGAAGAAAAGTCTGTAGCTGTTATGGTTTACGATCTAGCAATTTGATGACGTCACAACTTCAAAACTAGCCTCATGAATTTTAAAATCCTGTAATCCTGAAAATAATGGTGATGTCAAGAATTCTCTCTCTGAGATTGTGAGAAATCACCTAAAGTTTGCTTGGATCAATTCATTTGAAAGAATATAGGGCAATCACATTTTACTCGAATAATTCTAAATTTTTGCAAAGATTTGACGCCAGTTCTGATTCCTTTATATTTCAGTGCTCTGAAAAACTACTGGAGATACAAAATTGCAAAGAAAGCTGAGCTAGCAAGGAGAATATTATTTGCTGAGTCATTTTACAATAAAAGACTGACGGAGAAGCATTTCAGTGCTATCCTTGTATCCTTTCATTTCATCAGTTGCTTTGGTAACACAGGCTCCGAATCTTTGAAAAAAATGCTGTAAATTGCTGTTAGTTTTTGAATTGAATGTCTTGAAAGGAACCTCAAGGCTTGTGTTAAATAGGATCCGAGCAATGAATATCGAGAGTATGAATGTGAATATAAATGAGAATAAACGTGAATATATACTTTGTTGAACAGATTACACTTGATTATACGGTTAATAAACGACGATTCCACATCAGCTGCTATCCAAGCATTCGTTCGAACTATACAAGTTCGCTAACTGCTATCCAAGCGTTCATTCTTACTGTTCAAGTTCCCTTGCTGCTATCCAAGCATTTTTCGTTCGTGTTGCTATTCAAGCAACCGTTCCTCCATTCACCCAGTCCAATCTCCCCTCACTCTTGTCCAAAGGTTACACGTCATTCAGATACGTTACACATGGTATAAATCTATCAGGTTACAATCTTAAATGGAAGAGAGGGTCCAACATCTTTGTAACACTTTCTTTCTTAGGCTGACTTGGAAAGAAGCTGGAAATTTATGGTCGTGAGCACTAAAATTTTAGCACTCCACTTCATTTTTGCATGTTTTGTTTCGTGACAAAAAGATTTAGAAACTTTTTATGCTTGTGCTGAGTTCGGGTTCATGGTTTAAAGGCAGTCTGTCCCCTTTTGATGAATGAAAAATGTCGACTAAGATCTCTATTGAACATTCCACAAAATTTACCTTAATTTCCTTTATTCAAAAACTGCAAGGTCATTCATGCATAATTTTCACGACTCATGCGTAATTTTCACGATTCATGCGTAATTTTCATGGTCATGGTCAGAAGCTAAAGTTTCTATCAAGCCATTCAGTTCAAAGAAACAAGTCATAGAATTTTACACCGACCTTTTAAAATTTTGAAACTTCTAATTTTATTTACTCGTAACATCAATTTATAAACTTATGACAGAAGTGATTTTCCTTGACTATTTAACAAGGTTTATACTCGAGCAATGAAAGAAAAAGAGATACGTATGTATGATCAGATTATTGTCGGTCTCAAATTAGTTGTCACATGTGATGTCTGAAAACGCAGATTGATGATTCAAAACACTTCAATTGTTTTTATTTGCGGACTCTTTCGCGTGACATGTAATCTGATACAGACATTAGATTTATGGCATGAGTTCTTCGCTTTTCCATACAGCTACAACAACCACACAATCCACCACTGCTGAACAAGGACTCATGCACAAACTATTCAAAAGACCAGCACAAGCAATTTTGTGCCTTAGTAAAGCATTGCTAAGAATGCGAATGAAAACTTTTTTAAAGCAACTGCTAGATAGGACAAGTTATAACTGACACTGGGGCAAGTTTTAGCAGCTCAAATAAAACAAAGAAAATGGATGGTTCTTGATAAGCTAATTCCAGATTGAGATGTCGACACACCTCTTGAACTCATAAACTTACAAAACATGGTGAAACAAGGCATTCGAACTATAAAGGCACTTCTAAACTGTTTACCTACACCTTTCAGGTTATATTCAATCACCAAAATTTTATAACCATTATACAAGATTTCAAGTTCCATTTGCAAAGATCCCTCGAATGATATGATACCTAATTTGCAGTATTTTGCAATAAAATGGCAATTCTGTGGCCAAAAATAATTTTACTCCAGAAAACAATAGGGGTACTTTAGTTGTTACAATGCTTTTAAGATAAGGTAACATCATATTTTGTTCATGTTTGGATTGTGTCCATAGCAATGCCGATTGTTGCAGAAATTCCAGAATTCGCATTGCAATATTTGACCTGGCACCGGGGCTACCCTTGCTGCAGAATTTCGTTTGTGACAGCGAGCCAAATTTGACAAATCTGTTAGGGTACACCCTTATGCTAGAGAATACTGTTGGTCCTCTGCAGAGGCAATGAGCTTCTGAGGAGGGGAGTGAGCTAACCCAATCTCCTTGTAATCAGGCCCTAATCCTTCTCTGTTTCCCTGTAGTATTCATGATGACAATCAGAGCCATTTATAATTCTTCCCTACTTCGACTGATATTTAAAGCATGGAATAACGTGTCTATGGATGCGAAGCAGACAAGAGAGTATTTTGAGGTATGGCACGTAATGTTGTAAATTTTCTAGCAAAGGCATCGAATTTTTATAAATGATTGCCTTTACCTTGTACAGAAATGATCTAGCACAAAACTAGACGAATATAAAATCCGCGGCTTAGATGTTCAGATTTGTTGTTCTGCTTTCACTATACACTGATAGCTTCCCCTGAACCTGAATTCATGTTTGGACACAGGAGGCCCAATCGTGTGCTATTTTTCGCTCAACAACAGCAACAGAGTTAAATTTAATTTAATTGAATAGCCGATGTTGTCATAGCGACAGGATGCTTCAATGATTTCGGATCAGAAGAAAGACACAGAGATAAACAATCAACCATTTACGGTATGAATGTCATTTTTCTTCAATTTAAAGAACAAGCACTGCTATCTTTATGTCGCAGTTAGGAAACAGCAGCAGAGTAAATTGCCTTAGTTGAGCTAGGCCGCCATAATACGTGATTGGGCCTCCTGTGACTTGAAGGGTCGTTCTTGACATATTCCAGAGAACGACGAAGTTGGATGAAGTCAACTTTAACGCATGTGCTGCATCGCGAAAAGAAAGTAGCATCAAGTGTGAATTCAGGTCAATAATTTCTTTTCGCTTGTACAACGCGACACTTAGCCATACTGGTTTCCGGGGATTTTCGTTGCTTCGCTTGCGTTGATTAACTATTTGAGAGGATCCTGTTTCTTTACGATCGCTAATCGCTTTGAAATAGCTCATCAATCAACAGCAACTGATGCTGTAGTTACACAATTTTCCTTTTATGTGCCCTTGTTGGGCCTTTACAGATTGGAGGTCAAAACCTTTGAAAGGGAATCGATATAGCTAAGTGGAAATAATCTGTAAATAAGACGAGGAAAAGTCCAACGCACACTATTGTTTATCTTATCTAGCTATACACTTCACTATCAACGCACGCACATGTCACAATCATCCAATACGATATGCTAATGTTAGACCTGCATATGCAGCTTTTGAGTTCGCTGGTTATCTTCGTCAACAAACTCTAAGAATTAATTTCACACCTTCAGGACAGCCAATCAACCATCATGCTTTGATCCCTCTGTTTATTTTGATTTTATCCAGTGCATTCAGAGGTGTGAAACCTATTCTTTAGAACCGATATCCTTTCATCTTTTCGCAAATCCGAATCCTTTGTTTCACAAAGTTCGCCCTTGAAAAAGACTTATTTATTTTTCAGAAACTAGAGAGAGGAGAAATGCCAGAAGGTCCTGAAATCGCATCAGATGGAGAGGATCACATCTCACACTTTCCAAGAAAAGTTGCAGTCATGGTATGAGGCCACTTGTTCGGAACTTCCTCTTTATATCTCTTTTAGCTGGCTGACTGATTTAAGTTTGATTGACGAATTGGTTACCTGAATGATAAGGTGATTAACAAGGACAGATTTCGTAACACAATAGCATCAGTTGCTTTTATTGACACTTGAATTCAAAGTGATTAGTGATTGCAGACAAAGGAAATTCTCTCAACAAGTAATTCAAAACAAGCAAAGCCGCAAAAGTTTCTCTGAAACTCAGGTAGCTAGCGTGCTGGTTGTGCATTCCATAAATGGTTTTTAAGAGCAAACATGAGCATATATCAAAAGAAGAAGGATATATCTAAACATCTACCTCGGGCATTTTATTTGTTTGCTTCAGAAGCCAATTGGGAGGCAATTTAATTCTCATAATTGTTGGGTGTAATTAAAACACTTGCTGCTCAGCTTCTGAACCAAATGAATAAAATGCCTGAGGCAGATGTTTAGATACACCCTTCTTCTTCGACATATGCTCATGTTTGCTCTTAAAAACCATTTCTGGAATGCACAACAAGCGCACTAGCTACACCTGGGTTTCAGGGCAACTTTTGCGGCTTTGTTTATTTTGAATTACTGGTTGAAAGAATTTCGATTTTCTGCAATCACAAATCGCTTTGAAATCAGGTATCAACCAAAGCAACTCATGCTATTGTGTTTCAAAATCTGTCCTTGTTAAGGTGATTTATATTGCACTTGGAAGAGTATAAAGAAATCTGTGGAGCGCGCAGCCTTCGAGCTTTGCAACCAGAACAGTCAGGCGGACGAGGCTTGAGTCCTACCAACAACTTGAAATGCCATGACAAGGGTTGTGACAAGGTCTTCTCTAGAAAATTCCTCATAGTTTCAGAACAGGCTGGCTGATTTCAGATAGGTAAAGTATAAGGCGGATCTCACTGACATGACGACACATTTGCAGTAGAACATCTCTGATCGCGAAACAAGGCTCGAGTCCTACCAACAACTTGAATGTCATGACAAGTGTTGTGACAAGGTCTTCTCGAGAAAATTCCTCATAGTTTCAGAACAGGCTGGCCGATTTCAGATAGGTAAAGTACATGGCCGATCTCGCTGACGAAACATTTGCAGCAGAGCATTTCTGATCGCTGCATCGAAATATTCGCTGTATGAAAGCAGAATTTGATTTTTAATTTTCGTATGAAACTTTTTTGCTGAGTTTACTTATCAGATTATAAAATCAACGCTTTTGTTTCAGATATTCAGTTACGTAGATTTACCTGACCTCATAACATGTTCGCAAGTCTGTAGAACTTGGAAAATGATCGCACAGTCTTCTTCTCTTTGGAGTAGGGTAAGTTTCTTGCCAATTTCATTTAGCTATCAAGTAAACTTTTATTCATTCCAGTTTATCCATATTTCCGTGTGGCGAGTTCTCAGGCTTATTAAGTTCGTTTTGGCAAGGCGTCTTTCAACACTTTTTTACAAGTCTGTCTCAAATTAGATATGAGGTGAGATTTGCGATTGAGATTCTAAGAAACACGTCAGACCTGAAATTGAAAAAGTTGTTTCTTATATGCGGGACACTACTGTAACCTATGATGTTTCTAATTATTTCGGCTACCAAAAACACCTTCAGTACAATCTTTAGACCAGGAAACCTCCGTAAACAAACATTTGTAATGAGCTTTTCTCCTCTTTCAGATTGATTTGACGAAGCTCAAGAAACGGTAAAAGCATCGCTCGTTACTTTCCTTGCTACTATCATTCCTTGATTGAGCCCCCACCTTTAAGCAAATCCCCCTTGATTGAGCCTCCACCTCAGAACTAATTTAAAGGACAAGTCCGGGGTTAGTATGATTAATGATAAAATGCAAGCTTATACTGTTATGAATGGTGTGTCGTACTCTTTCTTGCCATTTTTCTTCTTTCCCCTGCGAAATTGCATATTCAAATCAGCGACCTGAGCGAAATAACGTCATAAGAGCGCAAAGAATCTGTGTCTTCTTACGTCACTTTCAACAAAAGCGAGGCTGTCCTATTTTTTCTCGCCTCTTAATCGTTGCCAGCCTCTTTATCGTGTGCTCATGTAAGAAATTGGCGACACAGGGACGTAGAATGAAATTTACATTATCACTTTTTTCTCCAACACATCCTGGATGTGCATGAAAGCTCATTAGATTTCTGCTTTTTCAGAATTTCAAACAAAGGAGTTGCAAGTTTAATTCACAAGTGCCGGCCATTTCTCTGTCATTTAAATCTCCGGGGATTGGAATATCTTTCATCAAAAAGTTTGAAGACAATTGGTGAGCCCAATTTACAAGATTTTAGTACTTGATGCTATTTAATGGGAATTCGTATTCTTTTTTCTCCATGCTATTCAGTTTCTCGCTACCTAAGATTGACAATTTTTATCCATGCTTGTCAGCAGAAATTTTAAAACATCTATCAAAGACTAAAAATTAATGATGAATTGTTCTAAATGATAACGATTATCCTGCAGGGGAATGTCGAAATCTTCAAGATCTCAATTTATCAAAATGCAAAGGAGTTACGGTAATAATGTATGATAATATAAAAAAAAACTGTTAAGTGCAAACGTTTTGATCATAAAACCTTCATCAGCCAAAATTTTCCATTGATCTGATGAAGATTTTATGATCGAAATGTTTGCTTTTAACAGTTTTGTTTTTTTCATTTTCTGTTATCTTTGATGTTAAAAGCAAACGTTTTGATCATAAAATCTTCATCAGCCAAAATTGTCCATTGATCTGATGAAGATTTTATGGTCGAAATGTTTGCTTTTAACAGTTTTGTTTTTTATTTTCTGTTATCTTTGATGTTAAAAGCAAACGTTTTGATCATAAAATCTTCATCAGCCAAAATTGCCCATTGATCTGATGAAGATTTTATGGTCGAAATGTTTGCTTTTAGCAGTTTTTTTTTTTCATTTTGTGTTATCCTTGATGTTAAACGCAAATGTTTTGATCATAAAATCTTCATCAGCCAAAATTTCTCATTAATCTGATGAAGATTTTATGATCGAAACGTTTGCTTCTCACAGTTTTTTTTTTCTTTATTTTTTTTCTCTGTTATCTTTATATGGGTTCATTTTTATTACATGATAATAAAACTGCTAAACGTCTGAACATTTCGTTGTCTCTACTTAGTGAGTAAGAAAAGTCCCATGGCGTTTGAAATATTTGAAATTTGGAATATGATTCCTTTACCCTGTGTACCAAACTCTCTAACATAAAATAGAGAAACTGAAACTGAAATTTATTTACTGAAATATTTTTTTCTTTACTGAAATTTTTCCTCACAGTTTGATGTGATAAAAGAAATAACACTTGGTTGTGCAAGTTTACTGTATCTCAATGTATCGCATTGTTATATATCAGATGCTGCGCTGAAAGCTTTATCAAGGTAACGTTAACAAGAGCAGATTTTGTAAGACAATAGCAAAAGTTGCGTTTGATTGACACCTCAATTCAAAGCGATTAGTGGCTGCAGACAAAGGAAATTCTCTCAACCAATAATTCAAAACAAACAAAGCCGCAAAAGTTTCCCCAAAACTGGTAGGGCAAACTCTCGCCTTGTGCAAGCGAAAGATGGTTTTTAAGGGAAGTTATGTGCTTATAGCGAAAGAAGAAGGGTAGATCTAAAGTTCTGTCGCTTAGATTATATCTATTTGATTCTTGTAATTCTCGCGTCTTTAGGGCTTAAAATGAAACGATTACAAAACAGCTCCTAAATCAAATAAACATAATCTAAGCGACAGAACTTTAGATTTACCCTTCTTCTTTCGCTATAAGCACATAACTTCCCTTAAAAACCATCTTTCGCGTGCACAAGGCGAGAGTTTACCCTACCAGTTTTGGGGAAACTTTTGCGGATTTGTTTGTTTTGAATTACTGGTTGAGAGAATTTCCTTTGTGTGCAGTCGCTAATCGCTTTGACTTGAGGTGTCAATCAAACGCAACTGTTGCTATTGTATTACAAAATCTGCTCTTGTTGGTAACGTTTGGTTTATTTCGCCTGCATGTTTTAGGGTGTGTGTGATTGATAAGTTGGATCTATTCTTCTTCTTTTGATACGAATTTGGATCTTGTCTTAACAGCCCATTTTCGCTTGCACATTGTACAATTACTAAGTTTAGCTTCTTCGGTCACAAATGTGAATTTCATTTTCTGACATGCTCTCTTTTTCATTCAGGAATTGCAACAATATTTATTTCTTGAATTTATCATTTTGTACGGATTTCACTAACCATGGATTGCATTACATTGCATCTGGGAAGGGATGTCAGAAACTGTTATACCTCGATTTGTCAGGATGTGAACAGGTATGGATCAAATATCCAGGCCTATATACAAGAGCAGATTTTGTAATACAATAGCAACGGTTGCGTTTGATTGACACCTCAATTCAAAGTGATTAGCGACTGCAGACAAAGGAAATTCTCTCAACCAGTAAGTCAAAACAAACAAAGCCGCAAAAGTTTCCCCGAAACTAGTAGGGTAAACTCTTACGTTGTGCAATCGAAAGGTGATTTTTAAGAGAAGTTATGTACTTAAAGCGAAAGGAGAAGGGTAAATCTAAAGTTCTGTCTGGCGGACTTTGTTTATTTGATTCAGAAGCTGTTTTGTAATCGTTTCATTTAAGCCCTAAATGATCAAGAATTACAATGCCTTCTGCTCGGCTTCTGAATCAAATAAACAATATCCGCCAGACTGAACTTTAGATTTACCCTTCTTCTTTCACTATAAGCACATAACTTCTCTTAAAATCCACCTTTCGCTTGCACAAGGCGAGAGTTTGCCCCACTAGTTTCGGGGAAACTTTTGCAGCTTTGTTTGTTTTGAATTACTGGTCAATGTTTTAGGTATTTTAGGCCCTTTTTCAGTCATTTTGCAACAATGAAATTTTTGTAAAGTTGAATTTACCTAAATTTGCAGTGCTCGTAAGAAGGCGAGAAAAATCACAAAAATACTTCGATCGCTTTGCTTTTAACTAGAATTTTAATCATTCAAATCCATGAAGTAGTTGTGGTGCTACGAATTTTCGAAATTGGGAATTTTTTTCTGGCTCATCCGGTAGAATAATTTTGTTCTGGAACAGTGTAAACGCTCTTGATTCGTAGCATTTTTGTAACGCATCACAACTGTACCGGCACAGTATAAAGTAGTGTATGCTTTTCCTAGCATAGGGCTCAAATCTTTCAAATCTTTAAAAAGGTGGGTGTAAAATTTTGTTCAATTTTTCTTTGAATGGCTTGAAAGGAACTTATAGTGCTTCGCTGTAAATCTGCCGTGGAAATTTTTTGATATCTTCATTTTTCTTAAAATGGTGGCAATTTAATGATTTTTGAAAAAAATTGATGGAAAATTTTGAAAACATTTAAATCATCGTAAATCCTGAACCAAAGGAGGAAGTATCATATAACTTCCAATAAAACCATAGTTTATGAAGGCCTACAATATGGTGAAAAGCAGCAATCAGTATCATTTCTGGTTTAGGATTTAGAAATTTGATGACGGCATAGCCTCAAATTTAATAAATGCCACCATTTTGAAACTAATCAAGATATCAATAAATTGCCACGGCAGATTTACAGTAAAAAACGCTGAGTTCCTTCCAAGCCATTTAATTCGAATGAAACCGTAATAGAATTTTACACCGACCTTTTTAAAGATTTGAGCCCTATGTTGCTTTTCCTGCAACCTCCATCCTCCACAATACAAATACTTATATTAGGTCTCCCAAGATAAACACGACTGAAGGACAGAAGCCTTTTCCATCAGGGGGGGCTAAAATATGGAACAGCCTTTCTACTGATGCCAAATTAAAATTGGCATCCTCCCTGTACAAATTCATGTTTAAACACTTTTCTTTTCTATGACGTATATATTGTACTTACCAGGTACAATTTTTTTTGATAATTTCATATGTAGCCTCTTTGATTAAGTCTATCAATGCATCCTTGTATTTATAAATGGAAGGCCCCTTGAAAACTAGCCTTTGCTGAAGGGTCACCCTCCGTAAATGATCGAAACTGATTGAAAAATGAATGAACGTGGTCGAGATCTGCCCTTGTTCTTCCAATACAAAATCTTGATTGCTTCTTTGTGATAATTGAAATTGTTATTCGTGTTTCAGATAACAGAGGATGGATACTTAGATCTGGCAAAAGGATGCAATCGACTTTCTACATTGACACTTGACCATTTACCATCTCTGAGAGATGCACATATTAAGGTATACATTTAATGCAGTATTTGGCAATCAAGATAATCATGATTGTATTGTTTAGGATTTTAATATTGTTTCAGTTTAAAGCATTTAGATCCGGCTGCTTGCATTTGAATGAAATCTTGATTGTTTTGATTGATTGATTGATTGATTGATTGATTGATTGATCGATTGATTGATTAATTGATTTGATTGACTTGATTTGATTGGTTTGATTGATCTGATTGATTGATTGATTTGATTGACTTGATTTGATTGGTTTGATTGATCTGATTGAGCTGATTGATCTGATTGATTTGATTGATTTGATTATTTTATTACTTATGTTATATTTGGCCTAAAGTGATTAATTTACAAGTATTTTGTCTCGTTTTTCTTTTGTGTATGTGTTCCTAACAATGTTTTTCGTTTACTAGTCTTGTTGTATGTAATGGCCATGGGTATTCATACCGTTTTGCTCCCCAAAGACCCAAAGTATTGTCCATGTAGCGTTATATAATTGTATAGTAATTAGCATGTAGAGTAAATAGTAACAGTCATTGTATATTTTTTATCTAAATGCAAAAAAATTAGCGGTCTTTCAACGAGTCAAGTATTGTTTCAGGCGTTCATACTTGGTTGCAAGACCCTAAAGTGCATCTCAGTGATGCACTCATCTCTGCTAACTGATCACGCAATCAAGAACTTGTGTATGTCGAAACGGTTGCAAGTTATTAAACTCGAAGGTATGTGTCTTGTACGTAGGTGAGTCAGATAAAGGGTAAAACTTTGAAAGCCTGTAGTTCTCAAACAATTTATCAGATTCCTTCAAACAAATAATACCTGTGTAGCCAACACATCCGCTTAGATAAGAAAATTTTCAGTTTGTCAAATCGGTGATGTTGTTCTCAGATTATAAGCAATCTGAGAACAACAGATTTCAGATGAGACATGAAATGTCTCATCTGAACTGGGATACCCGGTCAGACAGAAAAATGTTTAAACCTTTAAAGGCCTGCTGCTCTCAAACCATTTGATAGATTGCTATGAACTTATAATACCTGTGTAGCTAACGTATCAACTTAGATAAGAAAATTCAGTTTGTGAAAATCGGTGATGTTGTGCTCAGATGACAAGTGATTTTATAAAAATGTTTCATCTCAACAGGGATACCTGGACAGACAGAAAAATGATCAAACTTTTAAAGGCTGTTGCTCTCAACCCATTAATCAGATTCCTATAAACTTATAATACCTGTGTAGCTAACATATCAACTTAGATAAGAAAATTCAGTTTGTCAAAATCGGTGATGTTGTGCTCAGATGACAAGTGATTTTATAAAAATGTTTCATCTCAACTGGGATACCTGGACAGACAGAAAAATGATCAAACTTTTAAAGGCTGTTGCTCTCAACCCATTAATCAGATTCCTATAAACTTATAATACTTGTGTAGCTAACGTATCAACTTAGATAAGAAAATTCAGTTTGTCAAAATCGGTGATGTTGTGCTCAGATGACAAGTGATTTTATAAAAATGTTTCATCTCAACAGGGATACCTGATCAGACAGAAAAATGATCAAACTTTTAAAGGCTGTTGCTCTCAACCCATTAATCAGATTCCTATAAACTTATAATACCTGTGTAGCTAACATATCAACTTAGATAAGAGAATTCAGTTTGTCAAAATCGGTGATGTTGTGCTCAGATGACAAGTGATTTTATAAAAATGTTTCATCTCAACAGGGATACCTGATCAGACAGAAAAATGATCAAACTTTTAAAGGCTGTTGCTCTAAACCCATTAATCAGATTCCTATAAACTTATAATACCTGTGTAGCTAACATATCAACTTAGATAAGAAAATTCAGTTTGTCAAAATCGGTGATGTTGTGCTCAGATGACAAGTGATTTTATAAAAATGTTTCATCTCAACAGGGATACCTGATCAGACAGAAAAATGATCAAACTTTTAAAGGCTGTTGCTCTCAACCCATTAATCAGATTCCTATAAACTTATAATACCTGTGTAGCTAACATATCAACTTAGATAAGAAAATTCAGTTTGTCAAAATCGGTGATGTTGTGCTCAGATGACAAGTGATTTTATAAAAATGTTTCATCTCAACTGGGATACCTGGACAGACAGAAAAATGATCAAACTTATAAAGGCTGTTGCTCTCAACCCATTAATCAGATTCCTATAAACTTATAATACCTGTGTAGCTAACATATCAACTTAGATAAGAAAATTCAGTTTGTCAAAATCGGTGATGTTGTGCTCAGATGACAAGTGATTTTATAAAAATGTTTCATCTCAACAGGGATACCTGATCAGACAGAAAAAGGATCAAACTTTTAAAGGCGGTTGCTCTCAACCCATTAATCAGATTCCTATAAACTTATAATACCTGTGTAGCTAACATATCAACTTAGATAAGAAAATTCAGTTTGTCAAAATCGGTGATGTTCTTCTTAGATGACAAGTGATTTTATAAAAATGTTTCATCTCAACAGGGATACCTGATCAGACAGAAAAAAGATCAAACTTTTTAAGGCTGTTGCTCTCAACCCATTAATCAGATTCCTATAAACTTATAATACCTGTGTAGCTAACATATCAACTTAGATAAGAGAATTCAGTTTGTCAAAATCGGTGATGTTGTGCTCAGATGACAAGTGATTTTATAAAAATGTTTCATCTCAACAGGGATACCTGATCAGACAGAAAAATGATCAAACTTTTAAAGGCTGTTGCTCTCAACCCATTAATCAGATTCCTATAAACTTATAATACCTGTGTAGCTAACATATCAACTTAGATAAGAAAATTCAGTTTGTCAAAATCGGTGATGTTGTGCTCAGATGACAAGTGATTTTATAAATATGTTTCATCTCAAGAGGGATACCTGGTCAGACAGAAAAATGATCAAACTTTTAAAGGCTGTTGCTCTCAACCCATTAATCAGATTCCTATAAACTTATAATACCTGTGTAGCTAACATATCAACTTAGATAAGAAAATTCAGTTTATCAAAATCGGTGATGTTGTGCTCAGATGACAAGTGATTTTATAAAAATGTTTCATCTCAACTGGGATACCTGGTCAGACAGAAAAATGATCAAACTTTTTAAGGCTGTTGCTCTCAACCCATTAATCAGATTCCTATAAACTTATAATACCTGTGTAGCTAAGATATCAACTTAGATAAGAAAATTCAGTTTGTCAAAATCGTTGATGTTGTGCTCAGATGACAAGTGATTTTATAAAAATGTTTCATCTCAACTGGGATACCTGGTCAGACAGAAAAATGATCAAACTTATAAAGGCTGTTGCTCTCAACCCATTAATCAGATTCCTATAAACTTATAATACTTGTGTAGCTAACGTATCAACTTAGATAAGAAAATTCAGTTTGTCAAAATCGGTGATGTTGTGCTCAGATGACAAGTGATTTTATAAAAATGTTTCATCTCAACAGGGATACCTGGACAGACAGAAAAATGATCAAACTTTTAAAGGCTGTTGCTCTCAACCCATTAATCAGATTCCTATAAACTTATAATACTTGTGTAGCTAACGTATCAACTTAGATAAGAAAATTCAGTTTGTCAAAATCGGTGATGTTGTGCTCAGATGACAAGTGATTTTATAAATATGTTTCATCTCAACTGGGATACCTGGTCAGACAGAAAAATGATCAAACTTTTAAAGGCTGTTGCTCTCAACCCATTGATCAGATTCCTATAAACTTATAATACTTGTGTAGCTAACGTATCAACTTAGATAAGAAAATTCAGTTTGTCAAAATCGGTGATGTTGTGCTCAGATGACAAGTGATTTTATAAAAATGTTTCATCTCAACAGGGATACCTGATCAGACAGAAAAATGATCAAACTTTTAAAGGCTGTTGCTCTCAACCCATTAATCAGATTCCTATAAACTTATGATACTTGTGTAGCTAACGTATCAACTTAGATAAGAAAATTCAGTTTGTCAAAATCGGTGATGTTGTGCTCAGATGACAAGTGATTTTATAAAAATGTTTCATCTCAACTGGGATACCTGGACAGACAGAAAAATGATCAAACTTATAAAGGCTGTTGCTCTCAACCCATTAATCAGATTCCTATAAACTTATAATACCTGTGTAGCTAACATATCAACTTAGATAAGAAAATTCAGTTTGTCAAAATCGGTGATGTTGTGCTCAGATGACAAGTGATTTTATAAAAATGTTTCATCTCAACAGGGATACCTGATCAGACAGAAAAATGATCAAACTTTTAAAGGCTGTTGCTCTCAACCCATTAATCAGATTCCTATAAACTTATAATACCTGTGTAGCTAACATATCAACTTAGATAAGAAAATTCAGTTTGTCAAAATCGGTGATGTTGTGCTCAGATGACAAGTGATTTTATAAAAATGTTTCATCTCAACAGGGATACCTGGACAGACAGAAAAATGATCAAACTTTTAAAGGCTGTTGCTCTCAACCTATTAATCAGATTCCTATAAACTTATAATACCTGTGTAGCTAACATATCAACTTAGATAAGAAAATTCAGTTTGTCAAAATCGGTGATGTTGTGCTCAGATGACAAGTGATTTTATAAAAATGTTTCATCTCAACAGGGATACCTGATCAGACAGAAAAATGATCAAACTTTTAAAGGCTGTTGCTCTCAACCCATTAATCAGATTCCTATAAACTTATAATACTTGTGTAGCTAACGTATCAACTTAGATAAGAAAATTCAGTTTGTCAAAATCGGTGATGTTGTGCTCAGATGACAAGTGATTTTATAAAAATGTTTCATCTCAACTGGGATACCTGGACAGACAGAAAAATGATCAAACTTATAAAGGCTGTTGCTCTCAGTCCCATTAATCAGATTCCTATAAACTTATAATACTGTGTAGCTAACGTATCAACTTAGATTAGAAAATTCAGTTTGTCAAAATCGTTGATGTTGTGCTCAGATGACAAGTGATTTTATAAAAATGTTTCATCTCAACTGGGATACCTGGACAGACAGAAAAATGATCAAACTTTAAAGGCTGTTGCTCTCATCCCATTAATCAGATTACTATAAACTTATAATACTTGTGTAGCTAACGTATCAACTTAGATAAGAAAATTCAGTTTGTCAAAATCGTTGATGTTGTGCTCAGATGACAAGTGATTTTATAAAAATGTTTCATCTCAACAGGGATACCTGATCAGACAGAAAAATGATCAAACTTTTAAAGCTGTTGCTCTCAACCCATTAATCAGATTCCTATAAACTTATAATACCTGTGTAGCTAACGTATCAACTTAGATTAGAAAATTCAGTTTGTCAAAATCGGTAGACTTTGAAGGCCTGTAGCTCTCAACCCATTTATTAGATTCTTATAAACTAATAATATTCATGTAGCTAGGATGTCAACTTATATTCAAGAATTTAAATCATCAAAATTGGTCCAATCGTTCTCAAGTTAATGAAGGTCTATAATATGGTGGTAAGCAGTACTCTGTATCTTTTCTGGTTTACGATTTGGAGATTTAATGACGGCGCAGTCCCAAAACAGTTTAAAACACACAAGACTGTAATTCTGAGAAATAATCGAGAAATGTGAAATCTTGCATAATGAATCAAGCAAAATACATGCGAGATCCCTTTGAAGCAAATAAATCAAACGGAAGATGCGTTTAGGTGCCTACAGTCGATTTCCATATTTTCCAGCGACATTTGGCTACTAACTTGAGACCCAATCCCCTCACCCTTAGTGGCCATGTGCTAAATCTTAGTAGAAAGCAAAGTTTAGAACACTTAGGCCTGGGCTACCGGAAGCCCGCTCAGTTTCGTCAGGTCACTTCAATATACAGGGAAGGTGAGGAAGATGCTCTCTTAATAGCGAGACTGATAAAGGTATTTTTTTGTATAATCAATTAAAAGAATTTGAAGAAAACTCAAAAATACAACTACTGTGCTGATCATGGTGGGAAGAGACACTAGGTCATCGGAGTTCCCACCATGAAAGGCACCATGATAAAGATATGACATTTAAATATTGTAATATCATGATAAACATGTATTCGTTAACGCGTTATGAATTTTAAAGTAAACTTTTGCAACGGAGATTTTCCTTCTTTATCAGCGGCCCAGCACATAACCTCCTCCCCATTTAACTGCCATTTAATCCGAAATCCGAACTTTGTGGAAAAGGCCTGTTAGCCCAAAGTCAGCCCGACATACCAAATGAAATAACTTCAATGTTTATTAGTAAAAATCGTTTATGTGTATTTTTTCGCAGCCGTTAGTTTAGTTACACGTCTTTATGTTAATGACTGCGGAGTTGTCATGGTCTCCTGCTCTCCGTGGCACCACCGCCCTTGCAGTGTAGTAAAGTAGTTCATACGTAGTGTCTTAAGTAGTTTGTTTTGTACAATTTTAAATGGAATATAAAAAAAGACTCAATAAAAAGAGGATTTAACTGCCAAATGCTGCTATAGAGTATGAAAATTGAGTGCTGACAGCCCATGATCCACTTATGCGATCCTCTAACATAGGTTCAAAATCGTTGAAAAGGCTGGTGTAAAACTCAGTGACAAATTTCTTTTAACCGAATGACTTTAAAAAAAGTTTAGCTATTTAGCTTTAATTCTACCGTTGGACTTTTCTGAAATCTTCAATATTTTCAGAATAAGCGTGCTTTTCTTCTTTTTTGAAAAATTCGAGAAAAATTTTCAAAAAAGCTTCAAACTATTGTAATTTCTAAACTGTTTGACGTAACATGAAATAATTTCCAATAAAACCATAGTTTATGAATGCCTACAATATGGCCTCAAGCAAAAGTCTGCCACTCATCTGGTTTATAATTTAGAAATTTGATGACGTCACATCTTCAAATGAGTTGAAATGTAACATACGCTGTAATTTTGATAAATATTCAAAATTTCTAAAAAGTCCAACGGTTGAATTATAGATAAGTATCTAAAGTTTCTCTCAAGCCATTCAATCAGAAGAAATAGGTCTTAGAATTTTACACCCACCTTTTTACGCCGAGTTAAAGATTTGGAACCTATGCTCAATCCTCTCAAGATCTGACGCCTATCCTGGAAGCGATACTTTCCGCTTATATTCAATTTTTCGTCATTGTTTTCAGGTAACAACCGTATTACTGACGGTGCTGTTCGCAGTCTGGTGAAGAGTTGTCCTGATCTACATTATGTTCATCTTGTTGATTGTGAAAGATTGACAGATCTGTCTCTCAAATCTCTCAATCAATGTAAAAATCTTGCTGTTCTAAATGTGGCAGACTGTATAAGGTAAGAACGATATCTACTGGTTGTACCAAAAAAATCTTTTCTAAAATTTCTAAAAACACACCTACCTTCGCTGTTGTGTACGTGTTTAAAGTTATTTGCCATTTAGTATTTAGCATCCTTATCTCTACTTTCTCGTATCTCGTATCTCGTAATGTCCATTGATCTGGATGTTCTTTGGGAAAACATCGAACGATGACATCAATAGACTTCATAAACGTGCCCTGAGAGTGCTGCTAGATGGCTATGGGTCTACGTCTGAAGAGCTCCTTCGTAAGAGAGGCGAACACACAATACATACAAGAAACTTGCAAAAGCTAATCCTTGAGGTCTACAAATGCTTAACCTCTGGCAATCCCTCCTTCTTGTGGGACCTCTTCAAACGTAAACCCATAAATTATAATCTTTGAGTAAAGGATCTCTTCCAACTTCCAAATACCAGGACTCTGAGATACGGGAATGATTCCTTGTCATTTAGAGGAAGCATACTTTGGAACACAATAAAATCTGCAAAAAGCAACAGTCAATTTAAAAACAGCATTAAAGATTGGACGGGATCCAATTGCAATTGTATGATATGTAGATTAAAGAGAACACTGTAAATAGGTAACACCAGTTGGCCTTTATTAGTTTATAAACTATTCCTTTAGCCAACTTTAAATAAATGCATTATTATTATTATTATAATCCACGAATTTGATTGTTTTAAGTTGTGAGCCACCTTCAGTGCTGATCCACCTTAAGCATCTCCGAAACTTGAGAGGCCCAAAAGAATACCCACTAAAACACCACAAAAAGCAGTTTTCCAGAACTGCTGTACCGTTTTGTGGCTCGCTACCAAATCTGCTCGTAAGATGGCTCACTACCAAAAGAGTTAAAATCGTTGATCAGCAATAGGCAAAATCGGCTAAAGTTTGTTTTACCCATTTTCAAGCCACTCTTGACAAGTTTTATTAACGTACAACTTGGTAAGTTTTATTATCGTCTTACCTTTTGCTACCCTGGGTACCAGAGCCAAAACAATTTTAAAAAAGAAAAAGAATGATTCTTCTAAATTTTTTGGCTCTGGCACCCAGGGTAACCTTTTGCATTCGTGGCACAAATTTTCATGGCACCACATGTGTCAAGGAATTCAACAGATATTTTACCAACCAATTGATCACTTGCTTTTTTCTATATTCAATATCAAAGTTTACAACAAAAATTACTTAAGAGACACTACCTACGGTTTACTATACCACACTACAAGGACGGGGGCTAGGAGGAGCAAAATATCATCTCTGCCCCCTGGGATTAACATAAATTGAAAATACAAGCTGTTTTTCTGGGTACTTGAGAATTTCACTGGCAAACTTTTATTTGTTGCTTCTGTTTCTTTCTGATGCGAGACTTTTCTGGGGTTTTCTATTCGATGAATTTTACTAATCTTTTTCAAAAGCGTGGGCATTTTAGCAGCAGCTATTACAAGTATAAACTACTGCTACTATACATACCACGCCACAACTAATACAGATAGAAATGCTAATTATAAAAAACATTTTACGAATAAATATTTGAACCGGTTTCTCATTAGATGTCAGGCCAAAATATAATGGTGAACAATCGGAACCACATGCTTTGAAAGTGAGTGTAAACGAACCTTAGCCGACTTTGTCTACAGGGTTGCTAAATGCTGATTAAAAAATACTTTAAACTCCAAACACGTTACACAACAGGTTAAGATGGTTCAATACTGATACAAATTTAACACTGATACACACATGGTCTATCGCTCATGGCCTCACCTGTATCTTTCCAAATCTCGTGCGTTGTTTACGCATTAGGAAGATAACGAATACCCCGTTACGCCGGTTACGCCGGTTACGCCAGTTAATCTCCTGCAGTTGGTATATCTATATGGACGTAATGTGATTGGTTTTTCTTTCTGTCACAGGTTCTCAGATGCAGGTATGCGTTACGTCATTGAAGGACCGTCTGGCCTGAAAATTCGAGAACTTAACTTGACCAACTGCTTGCGAGTTAGTGATGTTAGCGTGCTCAGAATAGCGCAAAGGTGTTGTATGTTTACGTATATTTGTTCTTTGTCCTATTTTAAACTTCGGGATCCCTCCCTCTGCCGACAGAAGGAGTTGCTTTCACGTTGCAACTATTCTAATTTGCGCCAATAGCTTTGATCATTGGTGGTTGTCTGTTGAGTTTAGCCAACAAGTGGCTTAGGTGCTATTGGCGTGTGATTTTCAGTTTTGTTTTGTTCGTCTGCTAATAAAAGTGGCCTGTTTTGTCGGTAATTTGTTCTTCGCACGAACCAAACTGATGAGAGTGCGACGAAACGTGTATTTGGTGATTTCACGTTGAACTTTTCAGCAGTTACTGGTGAGTTACTAACTTATTTCTTTCCTTTCAGGTTTTAAGATTAATTTGGTTTTCTCTTACAGGATTTAACAGTTTTTCTCTTGTTACAGGTTTATTTTGGTTGTTGTTTCTTTTACAGGAGTTAACAGTCTTCTTTCTACTGAATTCGGTGTTTTTGTTGCGTTTATGGGTTTGATATGATGAGTCCGTTACTTAAGGCTGTTTTTAAATTTCGTCCTATTTATAGATTGGTCCTACCTCCACCTAGCTCCGTTTGTTCACTTTAAAATTCCATTATCAAATTTTAAAATCCTGCTGATTTTGTGGATTATTCCTCTACAACTCTCGTTTCATTTCATTCCAGGTGCTTTTCCCTGACCTACGTCAACTTCAGCTACTGCGAACATGTGACAGACGCTGGTGTGGAGCTACTTGGTACAATACTCAGCCTCATTTCCGTGGACTTATCAGGGTGCCACGTTCAGGATCAGGGCATATCTGCTCTTGGAAACAATCCAAGGCTTCGTGATATCAGCATTTCTGGCTGTAGTCATATTACTGATATCGGAATACAGGTTTGGACCTAAATCTTTGATAGTTAACGCTACTTTCATGGATCGATGGGCAAATCCTCCCCCCCCCCCCCTTGTCGATTTTCTTTCTTTTTTTTTATATAATTTATTCCAAATAAAATTTACAATACAGATTACTTAAAAAATTACTCTGCAATACTACTAGGACGATCAACCCCAGGGAGCAAAAGGCTGTGTCTACCCCGAGGCCATTAAATAAAGATAACGAAGGAAAAGAAACTACTTTAACTATGCGACAAAATCGAGTTGCTTATGAAGGGATGGGTAAGTGGCTACAGAAATTCACTCGAATCGACCAGTTTCATGGATAAAATGTAGCGTTAGCTCAAGAATATGTCTATTTAGATTTTCTCTGATAGCTCCGCAAGGAGATTGGTTTTACCACTGAAACGTTTAGACTATTAGCAGCTATCTATTGTACAACTACCTGTTAAGTTTTAATTGAAATATTTAAACAAATGAGGGAGAGGGAACAATTTTATGGGACTGACTCTGTCCAGATCGCACGTTCTCAAACCTTAATTTTTGCGAAAAACGTATTTCGAGTTTTTTGGTGCTATTATCATTTATAATGCCAAGCTTTATAATGTCTTGATAATACGGAAGTTATACACGAAAAAATTCCTTCGGTAGAAACCTTAAAACATACAAGCATACCAAAAGATATTTACATAGAAATTGATTATTCAATATTAGGGGTCATCTTCCAGAGAGAAGTGTTTCAGTTGAATTCAGCTCCTCGAATGTATTTTGCAAAGTAGAGAGTTCCTAGACTAACTACTTCAGTCCCAATTTCCGCTTCGTTCATTGAATTGGATGACGGCACTACGCTTATCAATAGCGATATTTACGAACGTGTATTCAATCTAGAGAGATGCCTGATGGTAGTAGGGATTTCGTTCAAAGCTTTTAGATCCGAGCAGTGAAAGCTTTTCTTTGAATACGCAAGATTATAGCTCGGAATTCAGGCCCGTAGGAAGTGGGGGGGGGGGTAGGGGGGCTCAAGCCCCCCCAATAATTTCTTAAAACAATGGTGCTACGTCACATGACTTAATTAGATGTATTGTTCTCTATTGTTTTAAGAACAATTGCCCCCCCAATCCGAAGCTTCTTCCTATAGCCTGATGACCAGACCCTACTAAGGAAAAGTAGGGTCTGGTTATCAGGCTATCTTCCTACGGCCCTGTCGGAATTGTGTGTAGATAGTCATCCATTGCGTTAGTCCTGCATCCTAAATAGCATAGGTTCCAAATCTTTAACTCGGCGTAAAAAGGTGGGTGTAAAACTCAATGACCTATTTCTCCTGATTGAATAGCTTGAAAGAAACTTTAGATAATTATCTATAATTCTACCGTTGGACTTTCCAGAGATTTTGAATATTATTCAAAATTACAGCGTATTCTACATTTCAGCTCATTTGAGGGTGTGACGTCATCAAATTTCTAAATCATAAATTAGATGAATGACAGACTTTTGCTTGATACCATATTGTAGGCATTCACAAACTATGGTTTTCTTCGAAATTACTTCATGGTGCGTCAAATGGTTTTGAAATTACGATGGTTTTAAGTTTTTTTGAAAATTTTTCTTTAATGCCTGAAAAAGAAGAAACACACTCCAATTCTGAAAATATTCAAGATTTCAGAAAAGTCCAACGGTAGAATTATAGAGAAATATCAAAAGTTTCTTTGCAGTCATTCAGTACAAAGAAATAGGTCACTTAATTTTACACCAGCCTTTTTAAAGATTTGGAACCTATGCTATCCTAAATAGGCCATACTTATTAAAATATCAAGGAAGTGATACCGGGTGCTATGCACGTTTGGTAGGCCACAATAGATCGGACACTGGACTGATTTTGAAGATTGATGACTTAATCTTTAACAAAAAGCCTGAATTAGATTCTGGGATTTTTTGCAAACTTGTTTGTTTTCAGTTTTTAGAGCTAGAAGCGAGTTTCTTAAAATTTTCGTTCTCAAAAACACTGAAAACGATCAAAAAACGTCGATCAAGTTTTTTAATGAATCGACATGAATGGACAAGAAGAAAACTTGTTCGTGGTGATTTGATCGACACAATGAATCGATTTCTGAATCCCAAATCACCACGAACAAGTTTTCTCTTTGTCCATTCATGTCGATTCTTTAGAAAACTTGACCGACGTTTTTGATCGTTTTCAGTGTTTTCAAGAGCGAAAATTTTTAAGAAACTCACTTCTAGCTCTAAAAACGGAAAATAAAAAATTGCAAAAAGTCCTAATATCTAATTCAGGCTTTTTGCTAAAGATCAAGTCATGAATTTTCAAAATTGGTCCAGTGTATGATTTATTGTGGCCTGCCAAACGTGCATAGTTTATTTTTGCCACCCGGCATAAGCAATTCAGTCGATTTGGCCGTCCAATTTTTATTCAAATATCACACTTTTCAAAAGAACCTCGAATAAGAGTAGGTTGCGTTTTTATGCATCCTGTATGTTGAAGAAATCGTTGAACTATTCATGTTTTTATTTACGGCAGAAATTTGTTCAGCAGACCAAAGATCTGGAAAGCTGTGATGTGTCAGATTGTCATGTAAGTTATCTTATATTTCTATAGGCTGTCCCAAAAAAATTGTTCCTCGTTTTTGTGGCTGCTGTTCCTACAATGGTTCCATTTTTTACACAGTTGCATAGTGAAATGCATTAGCCTGCGCACATACTATACTGTTTTGTGGAGGAGGAAGGGAAAAGGTAACCTTTTCCCTTCCTCCTCCGCGAAACAGTAAAGTCTGTGCGCAGGCTTGAAATGCAAAGATCAGGCTTCAACTCAGTGTTTGAGACCTTGTTTGAATCAAGTTGACAAGTGGTTGCTGATTGATCTAGAGATCTGCCTAGAGAATTTGCTTATTTGATTCAGAAGCCGAGCAGAAAGCATTGCAATTCTTGCGCATTTTGGGCCTAAATGAAACGATTACCACACAGCTCTTGAATCAAATGGACAAAATAAGACAGGAAGATCTTTAAATTTACCCTTCTTCTTTCGTTATGGGCAAATTACTTCTCTTACAAACCACCTTTCGCATGCACAAGGCGAGAGTTTGCCCTACTTTTTTCGGAGCAACTTTAGCGGCTTTGTTTGTTTTGAATTACTGGTTGAGGGAATTCCCTTTGTCTGTAGTCGCTAATCGCTTTGAATTGCGGTGTGTATCAAAATCAACTGATGCTATTGTGTTACGAAATCTGTCCTTGTTGCTCTGAATTTTTTAATTTGCGTTTTCACAGCTGCTTACAGATCATGCAATCAAATCGTTAGCTTTCTGCTGCAGAAGATTACGAAGGCTGAACATCTCTGGCTGCAAATTGGTAAGCTCGTTTTGCAATTGAATTCATTTATCAATGTTCTCAATACAGATGACAGAAATTGTTTCTGTGCTAAAAATTTCCTCACCGTAAATATCCGAGACTGCGATTGAAGATAAGTGATACCTGGAGCACTGAACGGATTTGAATTACAGTAAGCACTCGCAAAATAGAAACCACTTTTCAAGAAACTTCAGGACGATTTTGTCGAGATATGGTACCCTCATATAAGAAACTTCTATATGTTTCAATGGAAAACTAAACCGGCTGTTTTTAAAAAGGTGGTTTCTGTTTTGCGGGTTCTTGCTGAAGTCCAATTCTGCTTGGTTGCCAAATGGCTGAAATCTTTTGGAAATTTTTCTTGTATTTTTATGAGCATTGAAAATATTTGTAAATTCAAATTTATCTCCGAGTCTCTGGTTGCAAGATTCTTGCTTGTGAAATGCCCGAACAAGAGCCTAAAACATCCAATGAAAGTATATTTGATCTATCGCAAGGGTTAAGCAATAGAGATTTAGCCTGGGAACTTGGGAACTGGTTCCTACAAAATGGGAACTTATTCCTAGTTTCATGAAGGAGATCTTTGTTGAAAAACACAGTCCTCATGGGTTAAGAGGCTGCCATGGTCTACTATTGCCACAAGTGCGCACTGTGTGCAATGGCTTGGAGACGGTATCGTTTCGTGGGTGTAGACTATGGCAGGCACTTCCCAAAGATATAAAGCAGTCAGAAACCCTCTCCAGCTTTAAAAGGAAAATCAAAATCTGGAGAGGAGAACAATGCAGTTGTAGACTATGTAGACCTTTCGTGGCTCAGGTTGGGTTCTTGAACTGATATTATTTTCTGGAAAAAGAAAGCATTGTAAATAATAAAAACATTGTAAAAATCTGTAAATTAATGTATTTGTAGCTAATTATTCTGTATTTTATTTCTTTTGCACAAATTTTACTTAGATAGTAGGCTTGAATTAGCTCTTATTTTATAGCTATTTTTATATGTAATGCCTACTTTAAATAAATTGATAATAATAATAATAATAATAGCCTGCCATATGATTGCAATCTTTTTCTATGTTTTTACTGTTTCACTGCCTGTTATTCTTCAGATAGATTAATTCTTAAATTTCCCCTTTCTGTAGCTGACGGATCAAAGTGTGAAATACCTCTCCGGAGTCTGTCATTACATCGATACATTGGATATATCTGATTGCAGCTTGATTACGTAATTATTTTTTGCCATAAGATTTTAGGACAAGCCTTTGCAGCCTGTATACCTACCAGCTGCCATCTAAAGGTTGGCTGCCATTTTGTTGACCATGAAAATGGCGACAACGAAGGAACTGCAAAAATGTATTCACAAAGCATGCGTGTGGCAATGTCCCCCGTTTAAGCACAAGTATTTTTGTTACAGTTTCTCACAGGATTTCAGACCTTTGTTGATGAGCGATAGGACAAAAATTGTGTGAAAATTTGATGGGTAGCGAGCCACCGTAACCAATTGTTTTTTGTGTGTTTTTACCTAATTTTTACTTGGTAGTGGGCCACCTTTTCGCTGTTTCGTCATTTTGAAATTTTCGGTAATGAGCCGCCTTAAGTGCAGATCCACCTTAATCGTAAAACCTTTTATTGGCTAAGGTGGCTCGCTGCCATAACATTTTCACACACTTGGTGTCCTATCGCTCATGCTTTGTTAGGAAGATTCCGGACGACTACGAACAACGATCCACACTAATCTTTTCGCGAGAAACTTTGCTCTAAACGCTCGTTTTCATCAAAAAAATGTTCATGGGATTCCGTCCTCCCGAGAGAATAACCCTTGCTAATACATGTAAATGTCATTTTTGTAAGGCAGGAAAACCTGCGAAATTTGATCATCATTTTAGCCATTTTTGAGCTTTTCAAAGGGATCTTCTCGAAAAAATCTCCCATAATTTCGGAAAGTAAAGGCTGATTTAATAAGCTATAGTTAAACTGTTAATCCCATTGAATAGATCGACTGGTAAGTAAACCATTTGCCAGTATAATTGCTTTGATTTGGCGTATTCAATAATAGCGAACGCAAGAATAAGAGATGGCTGGTCGGCATCCTGGTTAAATGTAGAAAATCTTTTCCGTTACGATCGGAATGTCATGACCTACGAGATTATGAACAGACTATGCCCGGAAAGTCTATGGAATAAATACAAACCGAAATATTTTCACTTGACCTACAATACGAGGCACTGTAAATATATCCAGATCCCTAGATATAGGACTGAATTTTCAAACAAGGCTTTCATTATTCAGCTCTCAAGTCATGGAATGATACACCTGCCGCAATTCGTTAGTTACCGACACTTGATCGTTTAAAAAACAACTTAAGACGCATCTAAAGAGCTAGACTCTCAAACACTACTCTTTGAAGAACAGCAATGATTGAATTTTATAGGGTGTAGGTTTTTATTCTTAAGGTTTTGTCATTGTAAACAGATTTTATATATCTTAATTTGCTGGAGGGCTCATTTGTGTATAAATAGCATTAAATGAAAATGAAAATTGATATTCGGGGAACAGTATGTTTCAAACGAAATGCGCCTTTGATACTCACCAGATAAACAGCACAAAGGATCATGGGTATGAATTGGTCTTTAAATATGTTTAAATATTTTATTCAAGATCTCTGTGAAAATTATCCTCTGTCCTTCCTTAGTGACAAGGCTCTAAAGTTCTTCAAGAAAGGATGCAGAAATATTCATTATTTGTTTATGAGAAACTGCCGTGGCATTTCACAGTAAGTACTTCAAATTTCATTTCTTGCTTTTGAAGATTCAGATGTAGGCATGAGTGACGGGACAGCAAATGTGTATCAACGTAAAACTTTCTCAATAGTGGGCCACCAATTGAAAGGTGGTTTTTTAAGAAAAGTTATGTGCTTATAACGAAAGAAGAAGGGTAACTCTAATGTTCTGTTGGGCGGATTTTGTTATTTGATTCAGGAGCTGTTTTGTAATCGTCTCATTTAAGCCCCAAATATGCGAGAATTACAATGCCTTCTGCTCAACCTCTGAATCAAATTAAAAAAATCCTCCAGGCAGAAGTTTAGATTTACCCTTCTTCTTTCGTTCTAAGCATATGACTTCTCTTAAAACCCACCTGTCGCTTGCACAAGGCGAGCGTTTGCCCTACTAGTTTCGGGGAAACTTTTGCAGCTTTGTTTGTTTTGATTTACTCGTTGAAGGAATTTCCTTTGTCTGCAGTTGCTAATTTGAAGTGTCAATTAAACGCTACTGTTGCAAATTGTATTACAAAATCTGCCCTTGTTGGGACCACCATGTATAAGGAATTTAACATGAAATGAATGAAAATGAAATGAAATTTGCTTGTATATATTTAAAAAAAATTTGTACTGTTACAGTGGAAACTTGGTCTAAGACCCTGGTTACACTGTGATGTGTAGAAAAAGTGCCATGTAATCGCCTCCTGCTCCTGCTAATCAGTAACAATTTACTTTATTCCTTCTATCCCTCGAAAAAATGTTTGGTTTTGGAGCAGAGTAAATGCTCTTGAACCATGACAAATTGATGTAACAGATCAAAAGTGTACCGGTACAGTGTAAACGGAGGAGTCTAAGTGTACCTTTCTTTCAGGGTCATGGCGCTAAAGATTCAAGGCAAAATTCCTGTTGTTGTTCATGGATTTGATGACCACCAAGCATCGTTCGCATCAATTGCTCCTTTAAAATCATTTGATTCGCTGGACACAGTCAGATAGACGAAGACTATCTGAATGGTTTTTGCATGGAACAGTCTGACTGCAACAATGGCAAGTTATGTAACAATGGGATTACGAAATTATGGCGTAATTTTCCACCGGTTTAGGGCATCTTTTGCGGTTTCATTTATACCTTATTCACACTGGCAATTAAACTAGCTTAAAGTAAACCAGGTTATGGTATGTTGCGTTCTAATTGGTTTATCCAACAAGTCGAATGCATTTGATTGGTTAAAATTTAACATGGTTTAGTTAAAGCTGGTTTAACTGTGTCAGTGTGAAAAGGGTATTATGTGGATTTGTTGCTTGAGAGCATTCTCTTTGTCTTCGAGCGCTAATCGCTTTGAAATGACGTGTCAATCAAGAGCAACTGATGCTGTTGTATTGTAAAATCTGCCCTTGCTCTTAGAAATGACGAGCAACTGAGTCTATTGTTGCAAAATCTGCCCTTGATGCGTGGAATAGTCTTTAGTGTTGGATGAGGTCTCCATCACAGAGGGATGTCTTGTAGGGAAGGGTGGGGGTAATGTGGGTCTAAAATGAGCAAAATCTCAAAATGGATACGTAAAACAACAACAAAATACAAACACTTTAAAAAGTTTCGTTTAATTTACATTCAGTGCTTCTTGTTTCCTGCCAACAAATCTCAGCTCTGATTAAGGCAGTTAACGTTTTTAAAAAATGTTCTCTTTTGGCAACTAAAATAGGCCTACTTTTCCCGACGAGCTTTTGGCAACTAAAATAGGCCTACTTTTCCCGAAATCAATTTCTCGACAATCTTTAAAGAAAAAGATCTTGTAAGAGACATGAGGTAAGGAACCCTAGGGTAAGCTTTAAAATTCAGATCATACACCCACGTCATAAGAAATTATTGTGGCTACACTTCCATGAATGGAGTTTCTTTAAAGGGGAGCCAATCGATCTCTTAGCTATTCTTCAAAAGAGTCTGGATCGAGCGATATTTTTATACATTTTAAAAAAAGGTTCGATTGAGTGTCGCCATGACTTCTATTACTGCTGTCAGGCAAATAGCGAATCTATCATGGGTGGTAGGATAAATTTAGGTCCCCATGAATGAACTAAATTGGTTTTTAAATAAAGAACATAAATCACCTTGTATCTTTCTTGTGTTTATCTTTCTCTTTACCTTCTGGGGGCAGCAAATAAGTTTCTTTCAGGTCTAATACCGCCACACTCACCTTGGCTAGGCCTACCTCGTTGTTGAAAATAACCGCGAAAGTATTTTGCTGCCTCAGAAGGTAAAGAGAAAGATAAACACAAGAAAGATACAAGGTGATTTATATTCTTTATTCAATACCAATTTAGTTCATTCATGGGAACCTAAATTCATCCTGCAACCCATGAAACTATGACGATGTATAAGTCAATTACTGTTGTGCACATGCGAAAATTCTACAAATTTTTCAAATTTCCTTCAATTCAGACTCGTTTTAGAAGAGTTGAAAGGTGTGTTCAAATATATATGGTTTGAATTGTCTTTGGAAAAGAATTTCTTTTTTTTGTGCCAAGGATCAAATAAGTTTAAGGTTTATTGCAATGTCTTGAAATAGTTGTGGATTTGTATGAATTTGAGATTTTACAAGATTTACAAGGTTTCGAAGCATAATTGTAACATACTATATTTATCCAAATCTTCTCTGTAAAAATACCTGGACATCAATCAGTTTTAAAGTCAGTTTGAAAGAATGCATACAAAGTTATATTTGTGACTTATTTTCAATAGAATTCATGGATATTCTTGTAGCATGCGTTGTCATATTCTTGTCATTTCTGTGATGTGTTGTTTACATTTTATGAAGACAGTTCCAAAGATTTCATGAAATTTAGGTGGCCCAAAAAGCTGATCATGACGTCAAAACTCATTCAACTCTTTATGACGAGCGATTGCTCATATCCATCTTTCTTGCATGCGAATCGGCGATTTTTTATGATGCTTTGAACGACAAGAGATCATACCTCAATAACTGGCGATGATTAAACCGTCTGAACATTTAACAGTACGAAATTTTGTGTGATGCTAAAATATGTACTATGTACTGTCTGAGGTTTCTTTGCAGTATGGAAAATTCACATGGAAGGATTCGTTATTCTGTTAAATTTTAGGTCTTGCCCGTCAAATGATTTGCCAACAGAAGGAGTGGCAGAGAGCTATTACCCATAGCTAAACTGCATTCCTTTTTGTTTAATTGAATTACCAACATTATTCAACGTAAATTCCTGGTGAGGAGCCCTTTGCTCTGTAAACCTATAACACCTTAATCATAAAATAAGCAGTTAACTGTAAGTAAAGCTCTTTTTAACCTATGCAGTAGAAGGGAAGGATTTCCCGCCAAAACCGAATTTTTCCCGCCAAATTTTGAAGACTGCCAGCAACAGCAACAACGTTTGAAAACGAGACATATCCAAAATGTTGTGCCAAAAGGACGTTTTCACAAACATTGTTGGATTGGAGAAAAGATGGATGTCGCTCTTGGATCATTCCCTGCTCCAAATAGAAGACAAAATCGTGATGAAGATGATGAAGACTTCTCAATACCAGCTACTTCTGCAATGGAGTATCTGAGAAGAGTACAGTAAGGACTTTTGCAAGACGAACCTTCTTTGTTTTTGGTCCAGCTTTTAACTATATTTTGGGGGCTGTTATGGCTACCCCCCAGAAAGGTCGTTTTGGTGTCTTTCGTGCAATAATTGTAAACAAAACCCTTGCTTCAAGACTGAAGCATGTCGTTGTCGTGGCCGTGCCTTTTTGGGGTATCGTTTAAGTTTTATTGTGCCAGAAGGAAGGAAGTTTTTCTAGAACTGGTATTACCAAATGGAGATATATTTGCATTTAGTTTTGACACATTTTGGGTATAGGCTACTTTTAACTCATGGTGCATGCCATGTATACTCCACGCTGAAGGAGTTACACTGATAACAAAGTCATTTATGCTAGGAAGACAACAGACCTAGCTTTTGAATTCAAGCAAATTACAATAATTTTCTATTCTTTCTATCGGATTTTCATAAGAGGCTGAGAACATTTCTTTTCCACACTCTTAAGACCATCATACCTAAAGTGCATTTGATGCAAAAACAATCGATAATTTCTATCTGAAAAGTGTTTTGAGCACCATATGCAGTAGAATACACACTACACCAATGCATTTTAGTGTTTATATGTCCTCTTGTTATGACCTTGTACTAACCTTTGAAGAAAATTACAAGGTTATCAGTAAGATTCCACGTTATAACCAGTCTAGCACAAGGTTTCCACAAGGCTTCAACAAGGTTTCCCAAGGCTTTGACCTTGACAACTTGTCAAGGCTAATTAGCATTTTTCGAGCAATTTACAAGGTTACATCAAGTCTTTTGGTTACAAGGCCATAACTACAAGGCTTGTACATGGCTATTACATGGCCTTGTATTTCGTACAGGAAATCAAGTTTAATTTCACTTTTAGCGTATATCTATGAAGATAAAATTAATTTAACTGAATTGAAAAAATCGAACTTGAAGATAAAAAACTTGACAAACTTTTTGTTACAAGTTAAACTGCAACCCATTTCTTGTGAAACATCTGCATTTTGAGACCCATATTCAGGGATTTTTGAAACTTAAAGCCCATCCTTATGGGGCATGTATCCCTTGCTTTACACATGGAAGTTACCCCCTCCTGAGACAGCTATTTGAATTGCATGCAAAGCACCCTAGGTATTAATAATTTTTTCTTACTTGGCTATCATTTTCAGGGGGAAAAGGACACGGAGAACAATTTTGTTCATAGGCACACCACGGCACACAAAAGAGAGAAAAGCCAATTGGCCTCCTTAGGACATCAAGGTGTCTGAATTTGAGTCTGAACAGCAAATTGCAAGTTAAATTAAATTGCAAATCTTTTTCATATAACAATTTAATGTTGTCTTTTACCTTTTTAGGAGAGAGGCTGCTTTGTGTCCTGATGTGGTTGTTGCAGAAGGTTATTCATCAGTAGACCATGGAATAGACCCACTTTTACAGGTACCAATTTAAATGTGTTTTTAAGTTGTACAGTAGAAATGCTTTTATTGAATTGGAAGAGAAAAGTAACTAAGAATAAAGAATAAAGAGACATATGAGGAATTTGTAGGATATAAAGATTAAAGAATTGAGAACAAGGAATAAAGATGTTAGAGTGTTATTTCTGTTCTTTTTAGGTAAAGACATCATTGACACCAGCCCCAAAAGAATTCATTCCAAGCTATGAATGGCAATGTCAACTAGCATCAGAGTTTGCAGAGCTTAGACAAGTAAGTATACAGTACATCCTTTTGTGTACATCATCATCATCATCATCATCATCATCATCATCATCGTCATCATCATCACAAAGCTACGTGTTACAAATAATAATTATACATTGCAGCAACAAACAAACAAAATTTAAAACACTAAAATAAACTAAACTAATCAACTAAATTGTACATTAACATAGTTTTCTTACCTCACAATTCTTCTTTAGAAAATTTTTTACAATCCTTTATATAGCTCAAGAATTCTTATCATAAATGTGAAGAATTTTTTTCATGCTAGTGTGCGCAAGGCCTGTACTGTATATTAGACAGAAAATAGAGAGAACATTCATGTCTAAAATGATTTCCATTATCCATTTGAATGGAACACAACCTGTACGAAAATACAAGGCCATGTAATAGCCATGTACAAGCCTTGTAGTTATGGCCTTGTAACCTTGTAATAGCCTGGAATAGCCTTACTGTAACCTTGTAAATGGCTTGAAAAATGCTAATTAGCCTTGTAGAAGCCTTGTGGAAACCTTGTGTTAGACTGGTTGCAGCTTGGAATCTTACTGATAGCCTTGTAATTTTCTTGCAAGGTTAGTACAAGGTCATAACAAGGTCATAATCCCCTCTACAAGGCTAAAACTTGGCCTGTACAAGGCCATGTTTAGCCTTGTATTTTTGTACAGGAAGCTTTCTTATAGAATGGGCCTTCTGTATATTGTGATTTTCGTGTACAGTATGGTTTGCAATATAGTTCTTTTAAAATATTGACAGTCACAATGAATTTTACTCTTAGATAATAGTAAGTATTCCTAGGAATGAAATCTATGTTGTGTTTTGAAAGAGCTTTGCTCTAAGTGAAAATGATTTTTTAAAGGCACAAAACTAGATGTAAGAAATGTTGAATATGCTTTCGTCACCGTAAGCATCTTCGGATCCGACAATCGATGCTGGTATCGTGGCCTTTACTTTTTCAAATTAAAAAAATTTTGAATACATGTATTTCAATTAAATTAAGATTCCTTCTAATAATGCAAATGTCACGAGTTTCAGTACAATATTGCACCTTCATTGATTTAGTATCCCTTGGCAGCTATAACAGTTTGTAATATGCTATTATTCTGTTTCTGCAGGGTCTTAATCGCTTCAAATCTTCAAATTCTTCGTTGGAAAGCAGCATCACTTTGGTATGAAACTTATTCTTTATTGTGTTTGATTCTTTTATAAGAAATTCAAATCTGTGCATGCATCTACAGTTTAGTTCACGTGGGAAGATTTCTTGTTTCTGATCAATGCCAGATGAAGATTAATGTTTCCTTTGATCAGTGTCAGATGAAGGTATCTTGCAAATTGTTCACTGTAGATGTAGATATGCCCCCATGTCATGTCATATCACTATATTTCCCTTGTACAGGCCAAGTTTTAGCCTTGTAGAGGGGATTATGACCTTGTTATGACCTTGTACTAACCTTGGAAGAAAATTACAAGGCTATCAGTAAGGTTCCAAGCTGCAACTAGTCTAACACAAGGTTTCCACAAGGCTTCTACAAGGCTAATTAGCATTTTTCAAGCCATTTACAAGGTTACAGCAAGGCTCTTCCAGGCTATTACAAGGTTACAAGGCCATAACTACAAGGCTTGTACATGGCTATTACATGGCCTTGTATTTTCGTACAGGTAGCTGCTTTTGTAGCTAACAATTGTTAGAGTTAAAATAAAAGACACACACAAACAAGTCTATTTCGTTAAAAAAATTGTAACAAGGAAAAGTGAATGTTTAGTTTCAGATAGCTATAATTATTGTAGTTGATGAAATAGACTTGGGGCAAGTCTACTGTGGATGTCACTAGCATGATCTGTAAAGTTATTGTTGATTTGTGTATTTCCTTCACAGCCTGACATAAATTCTGAATATGATTGGTGCCAATTTTGTCTTGGACAACACAGTATGGATTCCATAAAACAACGAAGGTAAATGTCTTTTCACTATTTGCAAGCAAGCAAAAGATCGTCAGGTTTTCGTACCGTGGTAC
Organism: Aurelia coerulea; assembly: GCA_039566865.1. NCBI lineage: Eukaryota > Metazoa > Cnidaria > Scyphozoa > Semaeostomeae > Ulmaridae > Aurelia > Aurelia coerulea. The sequence goes on along the minus strand of CM076961.1, from coordinate 16,159,514 downwards.
GTAGGTCAAAGGCTTCTTGTTCCTGCTCAATACTTAGGGACAGTGCAAAATTTATTATATGACATGGCCGGGGGAGAAGAAAATTCTTTGCAAAAATATCTGCGCGCCCTGTGTGAAATTATTGCAAAAAAACCAACTGCCCCGTCAGCCTTTCCTTGACAAATATATCTGCCCCGTATTCATGAACAGCAAATGTTGTATAGACCACCGGTGAATTAGCCAAAGGCCATAACAAAATCAATTCTTGTCCTTACGAGTCTTTGTCTTTGTCAGCAACAAAATTGACCTGGAAGATGAAGAGATATAACTGATGAATCCTTCTTGCAAACAACTGACAAGAAATTTTGTGTCATTTTATAAACAGTTCCGCAAGCCATTCTCATCTTGCATGATTTACAAATTTTCTCCTCAAAATGAACAATGTTATATCTCATACTTCATCTCAAGCTTATAAAATGTTGCTGCCCCGTAAATTTTTGCTTTATCAAAAATGTTGACCCAATTCTCCAATTCTGTACAAGCTCAGAAAAGTTGTTGCCCCGTTACGTTTTGCACCGGGGCCATGTTATGAAATAAACTTTGCTCTGCCCCTTAGCCGACCATGCCAGTTGAAAGCCCGTGATATCCAAAGTCTCTCTGCTGAGGGAGTTGAATTAACATGTTTAGGGTACGGGGATGTGCTGCACATATGGATCGCATTTTGCCACGAAAATTCTCCAAAATTCATCTTTTTCAGTTGATCTTCTTTCAGCCTTTTGATTTCAGCGGATTTCTTTGAAAAATTGGTTCAAACGTGTAGCTGTCCAAAAAAATTCGTCAGAATATTGGGTTGAACATTTTAGCGCTTAGAAGTAGATAGCCTTTCTTGGAGTTCTCCCCTTTATTGTTGATATGATATTCTTGCAACATGACTATACCAGACTGCAACTTCGACATAGGAAAAACTGGATTAAAATACTGACACTTGTGTTTGTCACTACCTGGAGCATGTTTTTTCAGTCGACATTGTACCAACAGCTGAGACTCCCGGGGGTGGGGGTACTTAATTTTCAATTGTAAAGGGGTGTGCAATCCAAGAAAAAAATTTCACGCGGCTTTAGATTTCACGCGGCCAAAACGTAAAAATTCGTCGAAAAACAAAAACTTTCGACAACCGACTTTAGGAAATTGCCTTCTTTTGATACCCGGCGCGGAGTTTGAAAAAAAGAGGCGAAAACAATACCCAGAAAGGAATGAACATCCCGTCAGCGAAATATATTAAGTACCCCCCGGGCTAAGACTGATGACGTGAGTCCTTGTATTCGTTAAATGTTTTCAATCTGATGTTTTTATTTTCAAGCCATAGACGCCATCCAATTCAATGCGGAAAACTGAGACTTATGTAATCACTCCACCAATGGCTTGGGATTTATTGATTGCCTCCATTTTACTGCTTTTTTCTCTGTTCAATTCTCTGACTGCAAGTCCTTTTCAGAGGCCATCGGCAAGCAAGAGCAAACAATGAAATTAAAGACCAAAATGAGAGCGAAACACCAACTACAGTGGAAAAACCCATAGAAAACAAGGTATATCTTATTAATTGAGAAGTCAGATTTGATATAATAAAACGATGAAATAATAGTTTTGATGATCTGATCTAATTCGCTCGAAGAGATCTCCTGTTTTTAAAGCTACTCTGGTAGACTTTGATTGATTTTGTCTTGACAAAGGGGTTGTACAAGATTTTAGTAAACGAACTGTACATGTGCCGTAGAATTTCTTAATCCTGCAGTGGGTCTTCGTGTGTTCAAGCTAAACACATCTGAAACTTGTCGCTCAGAATCTAGTTTATCTCCATAATCATTGATGGTATGAAAAATCTGCTTAAACAGGCTAATTCTACGGAGTTCAAATCTTTGGAAAATATCTTTATTTGCAATATTACTGCTGCTATTTGTCAGCACTAGGGAAAGAAAGTCATGGTTTTTGGAAATTTAGCGTTTACAGCCTCTTTAAATGACTGTTTTACTGCCTTGCTATTTCCTTGCTAATGACGTTCATTTCTTCTTTTCTAGGGAACAGAACCTCTTCTCAGCGTAGTAACAAAAATGGGCCAGGTAAATACTATATCCTGCAACTAACATTATATGATTTTGAAAGAAACGTAGCCGAAATATTACTGGGTGACTTAAACAAATTCACGAGTTAGATGGCACATAATTCCCTGAAAGCAAGAGTTATGAGCACAAACAAGGTATCAGCATGTAGCTGAAAGGCTCGGCTATCTATTGAGATGTTGCTTGGTTAGTTTAAGCTATGCTCATCGTCTGAAAAGAACAGTTTCAAATATATGGCAATTCATTCATTTCTCGAACTATTGTCTTCTTTTCCGGTCCATGTCTTCGAAGATGTGAAAAAAGCTGAATTCCAAATTTACGTTGGAGCACGAACTTTGAATGAGGAACAGAGGTCAATAGTTTTGCAAGCAAAACATTTCCCCAGACGAATTCAAATCCATCGCTAAATTGAGTTCACACAAAATGTTGACTGGAAATTGATGGTGATTATATCACTCAAAATGGGGAATCTGGGATTTGAAATTGTCTTTAATCTGGTTTTCGGATGGTAATCATTGCTTAGAATGACCATGCAGCATCTAAAAAGAAAGCTAAGCCTTTAAAATAAATTGTGATACAAAGTATTTGTCACTAGTTCTATGCGCATACTAACCGATTTTGTGTTGTACAGGAAAATATAAAGCCCGAGGTCTTAAAAGTACAGACCGAGCTTTCCTGTACAACTACAAAACCGGTTAGTATGAGTTTTATTACCTGATAGCTTCTAATTTTGTCTTATATCGTTTAGTCAAGCGCATTTTGTAACTGTTATGTCGTTTGAGTTCATTGCAAATCTCACAGGCCTAAATTAGTTGCTGTGGTGAAAAAAACGCGGCCTTGTATCGTATTATACAAGGCTACGGGAAAACCGCGGGAAATGTGCGATTAGCCAATGGGATTGGCGGGATTCTTGTATTGCCTCGTTTTTGAAACGTCAGTCAGGTAATAATCGTTTGTAAAGAGCTACCGGGTGAGTCAAAAAGTACTTCAAAAGAGTAAATTTTCGTTTTTTGTCCAGTAGATCAAGGACTAGATTGTTTTCCCAGACATAGGTGATTTTGTAATTGGTTTAAAAATTAGCAAATTTTTAGGGCTACCTGCTTTTGAATCATACTACAAAAAGCACTGATGATTTCCAGATCAATTTCTTTGTGCATGTAAAGCATCTAGTTTGGTCTTAAATGACAGAAGAAATGCGCACTATCATTGAACACTTCAATGATGACAAAAAAATCTGAAAATTTTGACTCTTTGGCAAGGTTGACTATCTTGCTTAAAAAATATAGCTCAAAATAAGGTTTTTCAACATGTGATTTTTCTACCTCGTTGTATCAAAAACAGACATTTCATCATCTATAAATATTTTTGGGTCCTGGACCAAGCAAGTCAAAGAGAATATTTTATCAAAGGTTTGATAATGGATTTTTGGTGATTTTTAAACAGGAATACTTTTTTGAGACACCCCGTGGTTGGTCAATGTAATCCTTGATTGATTGATTGATTGATTGATTGATTGATTGATTGATTATCATCGATTGATTGACACTTCAACTCTAACATTTTCTTACAGTGTGCAGTCATAAATGTTTTGGAGTATCACGTTTCTTGGTTACAAATGTTAGGATTTACGGACAGGCAGGTTCGTTTGATTTGTTAATCTTCTACATACAAATCCATATTATTAGGCACTCTACCAATTTACATTTTTCCTTCCTCCGCCAAGGCATTGTCTGTCTCAAATTAGTTGTCATCTGCAAATGCCTGCGAATAACAACAATGGACGTATTTTGCAAAGGAATTTTGCGTTATCGCAAATCTCAGGTGACATCCAATTTTAAGGTGGACTAATCATGAATGTTTACAAGCAGTTGATAAAACCAGAACATTCTCAAGCTATCTTTAAGCTTAAATTCTCAGTGATGTTGACACTTAGATTCTCCAGCTCTAAGTTACAGCGGGTAAACTTCAGGTACAGGATTTTGATAAGAAACAATAAATTCTACATATTTTAGATAGTCTCAGTGCCCCTTGTAGGGAAAGAGATTGTTTCATATTGTGATGAATTGTTGACGTTGAAAGTTGTTCAGTGTATGTTATAGGTATGACAAGAGCAAAGCCTTAGCCAGTGATTCCTAGAATTTGAACATTTCTCCAACTTAAGATTCTGCTGCTTTGGTCTTTTTAGAATCCGTCTCGAATTAGATGTTATGTGGGATTTGCGATAACACAAAATTCCTTTGCAAAACACTTCTTATTGCTGTTATTCGTGGGCATTTGCAGGTGACATCTAATTTGAGACAGACTATAGTTTTGCTTACTCTTCAAAAACTTTTGAAATATGTCCTTTTTTCAGGTCATCTTTCTGTATCACTTAAACAAATTTATGACTGTGAATAGGCTCTTGAATTATCGATTTTGAAATATATTTCTCTTTGCTAGGGAAAATGGATATACGCACTGTTGGCTTGTTTAGAAAAACCATTACTTCCAAGTGTGTCATCATTGTTACGAAATCTTGCAAGGAGATGTGCAGATCTCAGAGCATCATTGGTAAGTAGTTTAATCCGAACGGTAAAGGTGTTTTTTCGCCGCAGTTGTGCTTGATTGCCGCAACTTCGTTCTTTTGCAGAGAGAGGCATTATTTATTACTACGAAGGAGCTGGTATCTCTTCCGCAGGACTATATAAACCATTCCTCCGCAGGCACATATTAGTTACAGCGCTCCTCCATAGAAGCACACCAGCAGTGTCTAACTACCGATGCTCTGACGATTTCCTTTAAGGGCTATATTTGAGTCATGTCTCTACCATTTCTTGATCACTGTTTACAGGACAACAAAGACGACGAAAGGCTAGCAGCCCTCAACCTGATAATCACAATCATTACAAGGTTAGTTGCATCGAGCTTACTGTGTAGTAGGATCCTCGCAAGCTTCTCACTTCATATTTAGCATGCAAACAGAGGCAATTGTTCAATGCAATGTCACTTTTCCCAAAACATTTCCTTTGGTTATTATTTTCTCCAGCCCTTTTTGTCAGTCCTCTGCTTGCAGTGCCCATAAAGTGGATTTCAGGGCCGTATGAAGCATCTCAAATTTGGGAGGCACAACACTTCAAGGACACTATTTTTCCTTAAGTTACAGGGGCATTTCCTGAAAATAGAAAGGGCACTTCTTTGTGCTTTGCAAATCTTGGAGGCAGGTGCCCCCAGTGCCCCCTGGTTTTTACGGCAATGATTGATTTGAACATGTCCACCATTAAATGATATATTTTCCAATATTCTCGTCTTGATATCCAGGGAGCTGTGGCCTTTCAAATGGGGATCGTTACTTGTAACAAATCAACGTTTAAGTGTTTTCAGCCTTTGAAATGTTCCAACTTTCTGCCTCATCTCAAGATCTGTCTTTCTTGAGGCAGCTTCCAGTGTATCCAAGGGCTCCTACCTTCTTGTAGGAACTGTGTTTATTCCCACTACTGTACCATATCCCAGTACACATTGTCAGTCCTGTCAAGGTCAAGATGACGTATGAATAACTTTGTGCTTTCAAATTCCGGTGTTGATGTAATACGAGATCAACTGTTATACGAGTTGGCCACAGGGAACCATTACTCTGTGTACTGGGTCATTCTGTGCACTGGGTCTCGGGTACAGTACTGGGAATAAGCACACTTCCTACAAGGTAGGCGCCCTTGGTGTATCTTATCTTATTTCAGAACAAAACCTCAATCATTTGATTAGTTAATCAGCCAGACATCGAGATGTTTTAGTTTCTTATTATGCACGAAGTAAAACGAGAACATAATTTCCTTTTTGCAGGTATTTTGGCCAAACAGATCTTGCAGATGATGGTTGATTTTATACAAAAACATGAGACAGACAGTGTCATTTAAATCATGTTACGGATGTAGAAATATTCCAGATCAATCAAATCAAACCGTATCCCTGTGGCAGTGGAAGAAGGACCCTAGCATTGCTCGTAAAGCCGAGTATACAGCTTTTGGATACTTCGTAAAAGTGGATTTTTGGCACCTTTCTTTGTGTGTCTTTAGATGTTTCGTCAAAGGGAGGTAATGAACTGTATTCTGGTCTCTCTATAAATTTATATTTACATTATGATATTATATTGTAGTCACTTTGAAAGTCACTGATTTTCTTCTTAGATCTTGCCAACTGCCTTGTAGCTAATAGTGGTTTACGCCTTTCTTAAAAGCGAAAATGAGTCGAAAAGCATTCGGACCTTTTACCAGCAAATGTTACTAGGGTCGGTTTGACCTGTTGTATTTCGATTTAAACTTTTCCTGAAAATGGTGATGGCGCTGTCCAGCTCACCCCCTCCCCCAGTGTCAATGCTAATAATTTTTGCTAATTATCACATGTTACATGCAAGATACTGTTTGTACTTCTGATGACTTTTCAGTTTAAAGGGGCTCCGTCGCCAAAACTGTGAACAAATCTGCAAACACCTCACGTGTCCATTGTTCTCCATAGTTCCTGCAGTTTGTTTGATGGCTTCACCCAAGCCACCAAAAAGTGCTCGATCCAAGCAATTGTAAGGATATGAACGTTTGATTTTTTCCTCTGTAAAGTACAAAGATTTATCTTCAAAATAATGCTTTCAGTTTCGAAAAACAGGTGATATTGCCCATAAAAAAACTTCAAACTCGCCGTTTCGATCGAAATTTGGAGACGGAGCCCCTGTAAGGTGACCAAATGCAATGAGGAGTGTTGTTATTTGAAATCCTCTGGCGTCTTTTGTTAGCAGAACTGGAGCAAATTTTGTTTATTAAAAGCACACACAATCTTTTTTCAAAAGAAACTAAAAGTTGTTCCAAACTGAAAGTTTCTTAAAACTATCATAAATTTTCTCAGACTGCATTTTCGCATTCGTGTCCATCAAAGTGCTAAAAACTGAGTAGAAAACATTTCAAATGATACATGAGAAGAGAATGTAGAGTCACAGAAACACAGAAACACAGAACTCGATTCATTTGGAAAGGGTGTTTTCATTGTTTCCAAGATATCCGAACGTGAACGTAAACTTGCTAGTTTCTGAAAGGCGAACGCAGCCTGGGGCTTGGGATCTAGTTCATATCAAAATCGCGGGCTTTCTGAAAACGAGGTTTAAGAAAATGGCGCCTGCCTTGTCGAAATTGCGGCCTATTTTTGTTGGCATAAGCGTTGCTCTGTTTGGCGTCATTAGTGTGTTATCGTATAAATATTTCAAGGAGAAAGATGAAGATGAAAGTGAAGACAATGAATTGACAGGTTTGATGTTTGGTTTATCGTAAAAATGGCTCTTTCATGTGTTCATGTTTGCTTGTCTACTCTTGCTTGTCTATATCGTTTCTATAATTTGGGCCTACTCACTAACTAGGCCTAGTAGCCTAGGGTAGGCCTCAGCTCATCGTTTAGGCCCATCGTGCTGCTTTGCTGATTGCTTGCCTTGCAACGTAGGCCTAGGTAGGCATATGACATGCTAAGCTGGATGCTATTATTTAGTAGAAAATTGCCTTTTGACTTTTTGCAACCAGAGAACAATCAGGCGGAGCGGAGAAGGGCATCAGGGTTCGATGCCAGTCAGTTGAAGGGATCCTGGACTTGTTAACTCAATCTGATCTTCTCTGGGTGTATTCCATGCACTTACTTAGGCCTGAAGATCTTTGGCATGGAATTGAAATTTTCTTGACGTAGCGTAGTTGTGTGAAAATCTGATAGAAATGACAGAAAATTGTTATGATTTAATTCAATCTCAATAGACCCATTGTTTTCCAGACATAAATAACTTGGTTGTTATCAGGGTAACCTTACTGTAACATTCAGCTTAGAGTTTACATGGAATGCACCCTGGCCAGTGTGTGGTGCTGAATAAAGACCATAACTTCACCTTTGCCTTTGGACCATAACAATCAGTTTCCTAAACTTGACATTCTGTTGCCATTCATTTTTTGAAAAATGTAAAACTTTTCTTTACTTCATCAGCAAAATCTTCTGAAGAAACAGTTGTGGAAGACAGGCTTCAAGAGTTAATGCTAGACCTTGACCATACTAATGAAAAAATAGTTCTATGTGCCCTTTGTAGCCTTGGTAACCTCACTGCTTTTAAGGAGTTTCAAGTAAGTTGTGTTCTGCCATCTTACAGTTTATGGAGTGTGGGCATGTCAGACTGCTAACTTTGCAAAGTGTGCACAAAGATTTTTCAAAACGATAAAGGCATGTGTGTGTGTGTGAACTTTCAGGACCATTTGATAATTATATAACTTTCAAAAATATTTGCTAAATTAAGATAGTTCATTTTGGTAACTTTAAAATCTTATAAAAAGATTTTCACTTGAAATTCATTCAAATTGCATTGGCCCACTTAACAATTCAAAGTGGCAGGGGCGGATCCAGACTACTGCGACTACTGCTGAAGCAATAATCAGATTGTCAGATACTTGTATCTAGTTATTAAGGTTCACGCCTTTTTTCAAAAGGCCACATCCTAATATTTCGAATAACCTCACCTTAGCAGTGGTCAGAATATCTCCTGGATCCGCCCCTGAAGTGGTGCACAGTTTCTTCCAGGCAGGAGACGAAGTTAGCAGTCTACTGGATCTGTATGATCCTTTGACCAAAAACATTGGCATGCTGTAAAAATAGCACAAACAACAAAGTTGTAAATTTAAGGTGCATTGAACAGTTGGTGTGTACACAATGACAGATTATGCACTCCATTATTGAAGCCTAATTTACTTACCTATTCATGATTTTGGCTAATAATGTATACTTATACTCATAAACTTTGGTACAAATTCATTTCATTCATTGGAAGGTCAACAACAAAATAAGACAATGATTCCTTGGAAAAGCCATGCTTCTTGCAGTCTTACCATACAATTGATGTTATTAAAGATGATTGGTTATGTTAACATTCTGATTGATTTTAGAATCTCATTTATTGCGTTAACGCCCTAATTCACTTCAAAATGATCAGTTACCTGAAAATTGCTGTTTTCAGAGTTTTTGAATTATCATCAAGGGTTTTTGATAATCATATTTGTCAACAAATGAAAAAAATTGCTGTTTTCAGAGTTTTTGAATTATCATCAAGGGTTTTTTGATAATCATATTTGTCAACAAATGGAAAAACTTTTTTACTCAGCGCAAGCTACGGAATATTGTTTCTCACATTATGTATCATTTTGCCAGATTCTTGTGAGAGAGTATGGAGGACTTACAAAAATTCCAGAACTTCTTGAAGTGACTTCCTTGGATGTCCGAATTCAAGCACTAAATGTCATCAATAACTTGGCCATGGATGCTGAAAATCAGGCTGTTTTAAGAGTACGTAAATTATCAAGTTCAACTTCTTTGTGATCTTTCATGAGCAAAGCAATAGCCTAGCATTCTTGTGCACTTTTATTACCCCGTTGTCAGGGCCACAAGCCTGGTAGTAAAGCTGACTGATGGAGCACAAGAAATCATCCAGCCATGCTGTAGGGTAATAAACCACATACCAACTGTTTCCTTCAGGCAACGCCTGAAATAACAGCCCCCAGCCTCTGTATAAAACCTCTCAAGCTTGGTTTTTTATGGCTGTGGATGTTTGTGTGTGATATTGCCCTCGAGAGATAGGTCACTTACAAGAACGTCAATTAACTGACAGAAATTTCAATTGATTAACCCAAGCTGCATTTCTTTGGAAAGGAGATAGGGCTTGCTTTCAAGTGATCTGTGTTGAATTAATTAGATTACTTAAACACTGTAGCATGATTTTCTGAAAGATTGTGATGAAAATTTGGTGGCCTTTTCAAGGACACCCTGTTCAGTACAGGCCTTTCCCACTTTAACATGGTTTTCCTGCCTAAGAGTTCTTGTTTAGAAAAATGTACAGTCTTTCACACGGCTCAATAATTCTTATCATAATGTAAGGAATTCTTGTCATTTTAATGTGCACAAGGCCTATACTGTATAGCCTTTTGCTGTTATTTTCGGTACCTTGACTATTCTCCTGTCTTATTCCAGAACCTTATCAACCTTTGTGACTTATATACCGGTTGAACCAGAAAAAGTTCCCACGTTTGAAAATTCATAGCATCAAGAGTACTGGATGAATTGGAATGAATCAATATTTGCTTGACAGCCAAAAGATTGAAGTATTTTTGTGATTTTTCGCGCCTTGTTACAAGCATTAGAAAAATTGGTAAATTCAAATTTAGAAAAACTAGGTGTTGTAAAATGACTGAAAAAGGCCTAAAATACATGATCAAATCATAAAGGACTCCTTGTTCAGAACAACAGAGAAAATGCAATTTCTCATTGGTGAGAGATATCGTCTGCCCTTTTATTGCCACGGGATTCAAAATCTTTAGTATCTGTTTCAGAATCTTATGTCTTATTACTCTTGAGAGAGGTGAAACGCCCGTGTGTATTGTTCTGTGTGAGGAGAGTCCTAACGATATGATCAAGTGTTTCAGGCCCTTTTTCAGTCATTTTGAAAACATGAAACGTTTGTAAAGTTGAATTTACCTATATTTGCAGTGCTCGTAAGAAGACGAGGAAAATCACAAAAATACTTTGATCTTTTGGCTTTTAACTAGAATTTGAATCATTTAAATCCATGAAGTACTTGTTGTGCTACGAATTTTCGAAAGTGGGAATTTTTTTCTGGCTCACCCGGTACTGCGTAGCCTTTAATGTTAGTTTCGGTGGTTGTTTACAGTTTCCAGGACTATTCTCCTTTTTTATTTCAGAGCTTTATACCAAGCTTTGTGACTCAATTACATCGAGCAACCACGAATGGATTATATCTTGCAGCTACAAGAGTCCTCACAAACTTTTCAACATTAGACGAAAACCATTCTTTGATTGTACCACATTTGTCAGTATTATTTGAGCTCCTACAAACATCTGATTCTTCTGTGAAGGTATGTTTTGAAATAATTTGGATAAATATTTACAAGAATTCTGTATTTGTTGTGGATCTTTAATTGATAGCCCCGGGGGGGGGGGGGGTACTTAGTATATTTGTCCGACGGGGATGTGCCGTTTTTAAAGGTATCGTTTTCACCAATTTTTCTAGCACAGGGTATCGAAATAAGGCACTTTTTCTAGAGCAGGTTGTCAAAGCATGTCAAAGGGGAATATTCTGCTAGATCGGGTCGTTTTTCGGTCAAATTTCATGTTTTTGAGTATACTTTTCACCATTTTTTTCTAGAACAGGTTATCATTTTGAGCGAAAAATTCTGGAGCAGGGCAAAAAAAAATGTTTTCGTGGGCACACCCCCGTGCAAATTTAAGTCAAGTACCCCCCCCCCCCCCTCCCGGGATTGATAGCTAAAATGCTGATCTTTTATATCCCGGGGGATGGTAACTTGAGTCTTGGGATGACGGGAACGTGCCATCAAACTTTTAGGGAAAGGCCCATCCTTGGGATTCTCGGTCGATTTTCATACCTATTTTAAAGGATTTTTTACAAAAGACCCTGTTAAACTTGCTAGAAATTAAAGGGGCTGGGTCACGTAACCGTAAAAAACCTGTTATCTCTACAGTCTATATTGTTGCCCACACGTGGCCTTTGTGTTCTGCACAGATTTTGGTGGTTGGGGTGAATCCACAATAAAGTTACTACTAAAAATCCACTTGCAATCTTACAACGCATGGTTCTTTCGTTTGTCTCTCTTTGAATTTCAAGAGTCCATCTTCAAAATAGCACTTTCATTTTTGTAAAAATAGTGGAAAATCTGTCTGATATGACCTGTCCAAAAAGCTGCAAAATCGTCATTTCAAAAGAAGTTTGTTTACTTTACGTGACCCAGCCCTTTAAAGGTTCATTTCAATTTAAACATGCACGTATTGACATAAAGTTACCATCAACCAAGTTTAACCATGGGTAGTTAGACACTGCTGGTGTGCTTCTATGGAGAAGAGCTGGATAATATGTATCTGCGGGGGAAATTTTTTATAGTACTGCGGAGGAGATATCTGCGGGGGAAATTTTTTATAGTACTGCGGAGGAGATATCTGCGGGGGAAATTTTTATAGTACTGCGGAGGAGATATTTTTTGTTCTTTCGATATCTCCTCCGCAGTACTGCAAAAAAATTTCCCCCGCAGATACATAATATCCAGCGCTCCTCCATAGAAGCACACCAGCAGTGTCTAACTACCCATGGTTTAACCGAGCTAAAAAGAAGACGACCACCGTTAAAAAATGAAATTCTCTGCAAGGTTTCTGTTGCAATTTAAAGAGCTACCCATTTCTAGTAAAACAGTTACATTTTTGGGACCCATATTTAGGGATTTTGGAGTTTCAAAACCCAGCCTTATGGGCTCCCTCCCGGGGCTTTGTATTAGAAAATAATCTCTTTAGGACTCAAAATGTGTCTATTAAAATTAATGTTTAAAGTCCATCATTGTCATTAAATTTCTTCCATTAATTTAGCTTCAAATTCTGAAAATATTGGTCAATCTATCAACAAACGCACAAGTCACTGAAAATCAGTTAGAAACTGATGCTCAGGTAAATCATAACATTTTCAGACGTTCCATCTCTTGGAATTTTTGTAAATTATATGTTTAAAGGGAGTACAAAGACCAGCATGCTTTTCGCAAAGTCAGCGACTTGCTCTTCACAGCTTCCAGAATAACTGACGGTACGAAATTCACAAAAACAAACACAAAAAACGGCAAAGGCTGCTGGCCTTTGTACTCCCTTTTAAATGAAAGAAGGATTCTTTCGTATCTTTGATAACGAGCTTGTTGTCACTTGCTTTTGCAAAGCATTGTTTTAAGCACCGGCCTTATAATTTGTGGTGCTCGATGTTGCAGAGTAGTGTTTGTTATTTATTTCTCCAATGCAATACTTCAAATTTATCCAAGGTTCCTTAATGCTAGAAACAGGTTCTAAAGGGAATTTCTTGCTCAGTATTGATTCGATTGGACTATGACACAAATGATTCGGGTAACAACATGGAAGGAAAATCTTTCAAACTTGTCTGATATTTTCATGAGTTTTCATGGGTTTTTACAATTTTCTTGTTAAGTACCTTATCTATCAAAGGTATGATCTTTAAATGACTTACTTTTTATGATCTTTAATAGCCTGGACCTCCGTAGGTGCACGTGTGTGTGCCTCTGGGTTGTTGATGTTGCTGGTCAAAGCCTAAAGCGCCCAACACGATGGCGAATTGTTTGCTCTCAGGCTGTCCATCTCTTACGACTATCATTGGAACAGTTTAAATTTAATTATAAGTGCCATACATAGTTCATTTATTTTCATTTTTTCATTTGATATTATTTATACACAAATTAACCTTTCAGCAAATTAAAATATATAACATCTATTTACAATGATAAAGCCTTATGAATAAAAACCTAAAGCCCTATAAAACTTAATCCTTGCTGTTCTTCCAGGGAGTTGTGTTTGGCTTGAGAGTCTAGCTCTTTAGATGCGTTTTAAGTTGTTTTTTAAAACGATCAAGTGTCGGTAACTCGCGATTTTCGGCAGGTGTATCATTCCATGACTTGAGAGCTGCGTAATGAAAGCCCTTTTTTGCAAATTCAGTCCTATATCTAGGGATCTGGATATCCTTACAGTGCCTCGTGGGAACTCGCTGATAGTGGGAACTCGCTGACTTTTAAGTCTTTTCCCACTATGGATGTCACGTAGTTCATTAGCCTTGTTGTCTTGTAAATAGTTTGTTTTTTTTTCAAGTGAATGAAGACAAAACATGACTTACTAACAAATCTTCCATAATTTCACTCGTAGATGATTCGCGCTATTGAAGGTTTCATCGATTTTTCCGTTGAATACGAAATTCTCCTGCGAGCAGTCACGTGTTTAGCAAATATCCTATCAGCGCTCAATAGACGTTGGCACAACAGAAGCAGATCTTTGGTCTCAACTGCCGAGGTTGGTTTACAGGTTTATCGGCCTTATAAAGTATACCGGGTGAGTCAGAAAGTTTTTTGAAAGCCTGTAGCCTTCAAATGATTTATCAGATTTTTACTAACTGGTAATACCTGTGTACTTGACATATTAACTTAAAGCAAGTGTGCAATGAGGCTCCTCTATAAATAAAGCAAAGAAATGACTCGGACACAGCATTGTTTCTTAGCAAGATAAAAATCTCATTCTTAGGCTACTCTTTGTTGGCATTGTGTGTAACTTCGATTCTAATGGGCTATTTTTAGATTTTCTGCTCTCTGCAAATGCAAGCATTTAACCTTGCACAAACCCTTTAAATGTGAAATTTTATTTGTTGAAATCGGTCCCATCGTTCTCAAATTAAATCTTAATTTCCTTGAAAAACGCCTGATACCTGGATAAAATTTGTTAACAATTTCATCTCAAAATCCTTCGAAACAGGCCTAAAACCAAGGGCGCCTACCTTGTACGAAGTGTGTTTATTCCCGGTACTGTACGCGTAGTAATTGGTTTCCTATGACCCGGTCCTGTTAATCTTTGGGGATTTTTAAATTCTAACGCCTGTTAGTGTTAACCAATCAAAAATCACGCTGTCTGATTCCCTGTGGCCAGATCGTATAACAGTTGATCTCGTGTTACATAAACACCGGAATTTGAAACCACAAAGTTATTCATACGTCATCTTGACCTTAAGAGGACTGACTCTGTGTACTGCTGGGTGACGGTACGGTTCTAGGACACTCTCTGTATGTACTGGGTCACAGGACACCAATTACTCTACAGTACTGGGAATAAACACACTTCCTACAAGGTAGGCGCCCTTGGATTTACTAGCAATTTAACCCCACTAGTACCCAGGGTAGCCCCACTACTGTTTCAGTCAGACGCTCTTATTACTTAAACAGTTAATTGGTATAGAAAGAGGCTGCTGCTTCATCGTGTCCACCTGGGACTGTTACTCGCATTTCTTTATCTATTTTCTATTATCATGAGGCCGGATTGCTAGCAGAATTTGATCAAATATTTCAGGCTTGTTTCGAAGGATTTTGAGATAATCTTTTGTAGCAGAGAACGATTCAACCTATCATTACAAACTAAATTTTTGCTTATGGTGCTCCGAAAAACTATCCAATTTCGACAGGCCACGATAAATTGTACACCGTTCCAATTTATCAGATATATGACTTGATTTTTAGCAAAAATCAAGCATTAGAATCCAGGATTTTTTGTAATTCTTTTAGTTTCTATTTCGTGAGCTTTAAACGAGTTTCGTATAAATCTCGTTTTTGAAAACACTGAAAATGATCAAAAAGCGTTGATCAAGTTTTCTGAAAACTGGACGTAATGGGGCAAAAAGAAACCATTTCTCATGATGATTCCGGGATTTGAAATCGGTAGTTATCGACAGAGTATTCATAACGATTTTCTCTCTCAACAGTTTGTACCAGAAGATATGCAAAGAAAACTAGAAGAACTTTTGGAACATCATAATCAAGAGATTGTTTATTATGCAAGGACATCTCTTCAAGCTTTAGAACCAGCTGTAGCAAGAGAAGGCAGCGATAGTCTTACTAGTATTGAGCTAATAGAAGCACTCCAGTTATAAGGCTGGAGATCTTTTCGTGCAAGCTTCATGAGATCATCTCAGATGGTGTGCCTTAATCGGTTAACCCAGTTTCACTCACTCAATCAATCAATCAATCAATCAATCAATCAATCAATCATTCATTATCAACCAATCCTGAATGCAATTCAACGCAAATACTCTACAACTAAACACGTGAAAACACTAAGAACTAAAAAATAATGATGTACTGTGAAAATGAATTAAGAAATTACTTCACATGATTTTATTTAAGATTGATTGATACACGAGTAGGTAAACTAATCGAGAGAGAGCCCCCCCCCCCCCCATAAAAGAGAATAAAAACATTTTATCGAAAAGAAAGATACCAGATGATATAACCAATAACCAGATGAACCTTGATGGAGTACGTTAGGTGTGGTTTACACAGCTAGTTCTGAGAATGAGTCAAGGAAGTGACTTCACCTTCGAACTAAACACCATAGTAGAGCTAGCAATGCGTATGAACGAACAGTGGAAGAGTGTTCAATAGCTTTGAACCAAAATACTGCACTGTTGGAAGACCGTACGAGGCGTTTGTTATGAGACTATTAACTATTAACAGAAGCTCTCCGTTTATGAGACAACAAAGATATTTATGGGGCCATCCGAGCTGTGTGTCACTCTTAGTGGGGATGACTCCAAGTTGGCACGCTGGAAATGGGATTCCATTCTCCCCCCTCCCGCATTCTCCCAAGAGGACAAAATATATGCTAATGCATGAAATTGTTGATCGTAATTTTCACTCGTTTGTGCAGGTTTCTGTAGTTTTCACTCGTTTGTGCAGGTTTTTGAAAGGGTAGTTTTCACTCGTGTGTGCAGGTTTCTGAAAGGGTAGTTTTCACTCGTTTGTGCAGGTTTCTGTAGTTTTCACTCGTTTGTGCAGGTTTTTGAAAAGGGCTTTCTGCAGAGACCGATTAGAGCCGGGTAAGTTACGGAATCTAGTTGACTAACGGCTGTGAAACAAGGCAACTCTCAATATCATTGCTTTGATATTCAGGGAGCGGTGTTTTTTCAAACATTACTCATTCGGCACATAGAGTGAGGAGAATCGCCAACTTTATGAAATTCCAGGCAAAAGGAATCACGAGGTGTGGCCACATCCAGGGGAAGAACTAAGACACGGATGCTAGGATGAAAAAAATAAGACAATTTTTTTCAGAGAGCGTTCGAGATAAGGGATTTTTATCAGAACGCCGTACTAAGTAAACGGGCACCTATATCGATTGATAAAGATTTTCAAAATCAAGATTTTCATCATTTCAAGAGATTTTCATCATTTTAAAATTGTCATAGAGTTTTATGTTAATTATAAATTTTATGCAAAATTGAATAGTCTAGGCTATGCAATGTACTCTCGCATGGTAGCCGGTTTTTAAAAGAAATTTTGGTTCAATCCATAGTGCTAAAAGTTTCTAAATTTCGCGTGAAAATTCCCACATTTCATTGCGTTCTAATGATAAATTGCAGTGATAAGAAGAATCGTCTCTGAGTATCCAAGCCAATATCCATGCCTTTTCGTCCCTTGTTTCCCTGCGTTCTTTGATCAGCAAATCGAAGAACGCAAGGAAACAAGGGACGAAAAGGCAAACGTCTATCCAAGCTCCACTGGTGAAACTGATTCTGTTTGTTTTAAGATATATTTTTATTGAAATTTTGATTTCAGAGTATACTATCGTTGTCGCAATTCCTTGTATCATTCATTGCTCAGTTGTTCACATGTTCCTCTAATTTATTGATAACAGTTAAAACAATGTTTCATTTTTACACATTTTTCTATGAGCGGGTCACTGTGCACACAGATGCAATTGAAAACTGAATCTTTACTTCGCACCATTTTATGCGAAACGAAGATCGCGTTGCTGAGCTTCTTAAGATTGTTCCAGTTTGCTTGTCAGTGTTTCTCAGAGGGCTTCTAGATTTAAGATAGCTTAAATGTTTTTCAGGTTTGAAGGCTTTGTATGGTAAAGAGCTTGCTGAATTTTGCTGAATTTATTTCGTCAAAACAAATGAAATACCTGGACAATTTTTGCGACAAATCCTTCTCGATACCTTGTGGAGAATTAGATATGGAATATGCTTAAAATGACGCTCAAGGAATGAAATTTTAAGCTGCAATAAGGCGTTGATGAACTGGAACTGGAAATACCAACGGAAAAATAGGCTGGGAATAGAATTCAAAGCCAAACTTAATAACACTACTTTTACAAAAGAGTGACTTGAATTTCCCACAAAATGTATCTTGGAAAATAAATAATAATAATAATAAAGAATTTATTTAAAGTTGGATACAAAGTTTAGTTTACTCTATAAATAGGGCAACTAATTCAAACCAACTATTTACAAAAATACAATATTTACAATTTCAGCTACTTACAGATATTACAATTGCAACTGTCTCCATTCCATTGTTTGACATGTATTTTGAACGAGGCTATAGATTGGCTTGACTTTATCTCATCCAATCTCGTCCCCAGAGTGAGTTCGTTGCTCTACCTCTACTCTGGGATACAAGAGGCCGTTCGGCAATTTGATTGGCTATTCGAAAACAATAGTAAAATCAGATTATAACTTGCTCCCATTCAAAAATGGCCTTTATTGAATCGGTAATTTCACAAAATCAATGGGGTGTATGGGGCAAGTGAGGCGTTTACGAAGGGGTAATGGACCACGGCGCATTCGAATTTTGGGGTTTTAGGAAATTTTGGGGTCATTATGACGTCATAACAGGGGGTTGAAAAATAAATGTTGCGATTTTCCGACCTGAGGTTACGTTTGGAGTCGATGCTCCATGGTTACAAGCCCGATTTCAAAACAGAAAAAAGTTTTCAAGAGACCATTCGTCTGCGAGTCTAATAACGTAATTTGGGGTTCAATATTGCCCCCAGAAGCGGAGCGCGCCCCCCCAAAAATGGGGAATAATTTCGGCCTACCCCATTTTACACCGTAACTCCGTTTTGCGAGGAGTAAACGGCCGCGGCATGTCAAAAATCAACGGAAAACTGTATTCTTTCACTAAAACACTTTTAATCTCCAATTTATCTCTAAAATTCGCCGAATAACGAGCCATTCTATTTTCAAAGCTGTGGGGGAAATTCTCGAAAATTTCAACTTAGGCCCTTCTTCCACCCAAATGGATCGTGTTCGTTTTCCTACTAAATGCACTTGCTAACCCCGGATTAATGATTAAATACCTTAAAAAGGGCTAAAATAGGGTCCTCAAAGTGTTTGTTTTTAATTTCTCAATTTATATACTTCAGAATTAGCGCTAGAGCAACGACCATTTTTCGTCGATTATCGTTGCCTAGCAAACTGCAAATCCATAATGGGGCGCATCTTGCCATATATTGGCAAGATTGATGTCAAGTGTACCAGGGTGTTCTTTCGGCTTCGTGACCAGCGTATGACGTCAGAACACCCTGGGAACGAGGTTGTATCTCATCAGGTAAAGCGTTCCAAAGAATACTGCCTCTGAAGGCAATTGAATTTAAGCCGTTTAAAACAGTTCTAGCTTTTGGTAGCTGTAATAGATCTTTTGCTCTAAGGTCGTAAGTCACTTCCTTTCTTATGAACTGATCCCACATGAATGTTGGATTTTGGCAATTTAAAGACTTATAGACCTCAGTCATTAGCTTATGGAGATTTTTTACATGGAAAAGGGAACCCTATGGAAAAGGGTTCCTTTAATAACACATGTCCTTTGATCGATGAAAAACTCAGAACTTCGTTCCAAATTAACATAAAATGAGTGACGTTAAACGTTGTTATCTTCAGTGGGTATTCTGTTGGTGTAACCATTGTGTTAAATTTTCACTGGAAAAGGGAACCCTATTATTCAGCTAATGGGAAATGGAAAAGGGAACCCTATTATTCAGGACCCTCTATCTGTGGAAAGTGAGATTCGCTCTCTGTCTGGGTTCTTTGGAATATGTGTACATAAATACCTGATAACCCCATTTGTTGTCGCAGAAGGCTCTGTGGGAGTGGGGGCCCAGATTTCGTTATAAAGAAATTATTCAGTGACTCACCAAAAGGTTACCTTTGACACTTGACAACTGCGTTTGATAACGAGGCGCTTGTTACTGAGCAGCCAAATCTAAACAATATGGCGGAAAATACGGCTGAACAAGATGAAGCAAAAACTGAGCAACCGTCAGAAGTCATGGATGACGGAAATGGTTCGGAGGTGTTAGCCAAAGAAAATGCGTTGAAAGTAGAGGAATTTGCTGCAGTCGAAGAAATTGAGGTAAGATGCCGGCCGCCTGTGTCTGGAAGTCAGAAGAAGCAAACATTTTGATATGAGGCCCAGTGTCGAGCCATCATTTATTCATGCCCATGGCCACTTGATTTGATCTTTTGGTTTGTTTTGGAAAAAAGCAGGAAACTGAGCCTCTTATTTTGAGCCAAAAATCAGCAAATTCAAAACTGAAAGTGGCCCAGTTTCAGTTTTCATTATCAACAAATATATCTCAATACATCAAAGACTACAAATAAATTACAATTTTTACCTAAATTAAATAAGACAATCAATATACAAATGACAATATATTAGTACACAAGGATACACTACAAGGATACACTTACACCCAACACAAAGAAATGAAAAGAGACATGGTACAGTACGAAACATAAGTATTTAGATATATTTGTCTAAGGAGGAGCTCTCTAATAGGTAAACTAATCGAGAGAGAGCCCCCCCACCCCCCCCCCCATCTAAAAACTAAAAAACAAGGAAAAACTTTTCTTAAGAATAAACACAAAACCAGAAGATGCCTCCAAAGAACTAAATGTTGGTGTAAAATCAAAGACCATAACCATTGACAAAGAATTCCTTCAATTTTGATTTGAAAATATTAAACGAAACTGACATTTTAATGAAAATAGGTATGTCATTCCATAGTTTAGCACCAAAATACTTTATAGACCTTAGTGAAAAATGTCACCCCTAGCTGCCTGACGAGTTTCATGACTGTGAACAGTGTTACTGAGCTTAAAGTAGTTGAGAAAATGAGAAGGAGAAAGTCCATTGAGAGACTTGTAGACAAATTTGAGTAAATCATGATGTATCATGTCTTTTAGTTTAAGAATTTTTAGAGAAAAGAAGATTGGTGTTGAAGGAGAGAAAAGGGGCTGAAAGGAGATAGACCTGAGTACTTTTTTCTGCAACAAGAAGAGAGGTTCAAGGTACAGTAAGTATCATAGGAGAGACCCCAAGTTGATGAACCATAGCTAAGAAAGGAAGAGAAAATAGAGAAGTAAAGATTTTTCAGAATATCCTGTGGAAGGAGGTGTCTAATTTTGAAGAAGATCCCAGATGTCCCAGATGGCCCTCCCTTTTACACAGTAAGTAAGATGGTGAAGCAAGTCAGTAATAAAGTTATATATAATCCCCCCCAAATTTCATTTTTAAAAAGCAGAATAACTGAGATTTTTTTTCTCTTTTCCTTTATTAGGAAGAGGATCCATTTGAAGCAATAGTTGCTGAAGGATTATCACAACTTGGAAAATCTGCGGATGGCACTATGCAAGTTTTTCTGTCTTTGTCGCTGCAGGTAAAGATCCAGGCCAGGGGGAATCTCTCCATTGCTCTGCGCCAAATATTTCCAAGTGTAATGACTTTGTGCGCCAAAAAATAATTGATATCTATTGTTTAATACAATGAGACATTGAATTGCCCATTGTTTTAGCCCTCTTTCTACACCAGAAATGTGCGCCAAAAATCTCTCATCAGTTGTTTCCATAACCTGATTCTGAAGAAAATTTATTGATATTGAATTACCATGAAGATATTGTGGTGCAGTGGTGTAATCACTGACTTTGCAACCAGAACAGTGCAGATAGATACCGCCTGTACAGAAATACAAGGCTAAACTTGGCCTTGTACAGGCCAAGTTTTAGCCTTGCAGAGGGGATTATGACCTTGTTATGACCTTGTACTAACCTTGGAAGAAAATTACAAGGCTATCAGTAAGGTTCCAAGCTGCAACTAGTCTAACACAAGGTTTCCACAAGGCTTCTACAAGGCTAATTAGCATTTTTCAAGCCATTTACAAGGTTACAGCAAGGCTATTCCAGGCTATTACAAGGTTACAAGGCCATAACTACAAGGCTTGTACATGGCTATTACATGGCCTTGTATTTTCGTACAGGGAATTCTCAAATAGCCATATTCAATCTTTTGATAAATATTTTCAATCATTTTAGGACAAAGAGCTGCAGTCAATTGAGGGACTCATAAACTACAATCATCTTCAAGTTCTGAATTTATCATACAATGAACTTCAAGGTTGGTCTGCTCTTCATCTCCCTCCATAATCCTCTTTTAAGCAGTTAGAAATTGTCAAAATTCATTGGAATCATGTATTCACAATTATAATTTAATGACGGAAAAAGATGAGTTGTAATGTGGGAATGTAATTGATTTGTACTGT
Source organism: Aurelia coerulea (assembly GCA_039566865.1). NCBI lineage: Eukaryota > Metazoa > Cnidaria > Scyphozoa > Semaeostomeae > Ulmaridae > Aurelia > Aurelia coerulea. Next base: position 16,137,456 of record CM076961.1, on the reverse strand, counting down.
GACGAAAATTTTACAAAGATTTTCCTAATGAAAAACTTAACTTATTATTGACAATAACATTGCTAACAACACTCAACACATTAAAGTCAACCTCCCTTTTTGGCATTCACCTGACATATATATGCTACATTTTTTATTCATCATGCACTGTTCAGATCAGCTAACTACTTCAAGAAAACAGGCATCGATTTGCCTTTTATACTTTTTATTTTCTTTTACAGTAGTGACTAGTTTCACCCACTAGAACAGCTTCACAGCAATATCTCAAGAGCCAGGGGCATCGCCAGCCCAAAAAATCTGGGGTGGAAAAACACTAAGCCCCCAGAAAAAATTCTCCTGATCACGCCCTTCAGACTCTCGGAGAACGTGGTAGACGCCTTTTTTGTTATTATGATCTATTTTGATATTTTTAGAAAAGCAATCATCGCAAGCACACTCTTCGTAACAGAGGGAATTTTTGCACAACGAAAATAGAAAAGTACATGATATATCAATTTACGAGGAAAGAAAAGATATGATTTGAAATTGAAATTTAAGACTTTTCTTGAAATTTTTCAATAACAAAACTTGAAGAGGAAAACCAGTTATCATAAAAGTTCCAAGTCAATAAAAATCTACCTCTCCCCCCCCCCCCCCTGCAACGCTTTTTAACAGATTTTGAGAAATTAGAAAATCGAGCTCTGGGAAAACTGGGGTGGACATGTCCACCCCCAGTCCACCCCGTGGCAACGCCACTGTCAAGGGCATCAATTTTTGCTGAACCTTCTTAATATTTTCATCACCTTTAAAGCTTTTAAAGGCTCTGTGCTAACCAGCAGCCGTTGCGTGCATTCTTTGTGAAACAAAATAAAGAACATTCTCCAACCAAATTTGACAACGCGTGCTTTGCACTTTACGACTTTGTATGTTGAAAGCTCTATTCAGTTAGAACTTAATGCAGTGATTTGTTTTGTTATCAGAAAGAAAAAGCGTGTTCTCATGCATAATGACTGAAAGGAAGCTCGGCATTACGTCGTATTGTCATTCTAAGATTAGCTCATGAGGTGAAGACTCAAAATATATTGGTAAACAAGTGGACTTTTTAGAATTGCAATATGGGATTGAACAAACTGCATTGTGGTATAGCTTCACTGTGCAGAGGCTGCTGGTTAGCGCAGAGTCGTTAAATTTAATTATTTCAATGAATACCGGGTGAGCCAGGAAAAAGTTCCCACTTTCGAGAATTCGTAGCACCACAAGTACTTTATGGATTTGAATGATTCAAATTCTATTTAAAAGCCAAAAGATTGAAGTATTTTTGTGATTTTTCTCGTCTTCTTACGAGCACTGCAAATATAGGTAAATTCAACTTTGCACAAATTTCATGGTTACAAAATGATTGAAAAGGGCCTAAAACACTTGATCAAATCATTAGGACGCTCCTCACACAGAACAATACGCACAGGCGTTTCACCTCTCTCAAGAGTTATAAGACATAGATTTTCAAACAGATACTAAAGATTTTCAATCCCATGGAAATAGATGTGCAGACGATAATGTGACATGTAATCCAGATGAATTGATATCCATGTTGTGATTCTGTTTTCATTTCAGAGCTAGCAGTATTATCAAATCTTCCCCATTTGATATCATTAGATGCATCTCACAATGAACTGGTTGATGTCTTAGATTTCAACCCACCATTATCTCTCAGGGTAAGCTTTGCTTTTCTTATTGATACCAGAATATCGTGAAATGAAGGCAGTCCCTCTCAAATTAGATGTAACATGAGATTTGTAGTAACCCAGAATTTCTCATGCAAAGCAGTTGATTTGTTTTACCCATGCATCCTTTTACATGTTATCTAATTTGAAACAATACAAGACTTTAACTGTTTGGACAGAATGAGAAGCTTGTCCAGGGAGATTATTATGAGGATTAAGCTACCGGGTGAGTTGAAAAAAAGAATCCCCGTTTGGAACGCCACTGCTCCCTGAATATCAATGCAATAATATTGAAAACTGTCGTATTTTATTGCCAATAGGTTCGATTAGGTTCAGTAATTCACCCGGTTTTCAGTGACGCATTTACCCATGGGCCCACTGGGCCCGGGCCCAGGGGCCCCCAAAAATTCTAAAATCTAGGGGGCCCCCGAGCAAAATTTGAAAAAACCTATGATGCGCTATTGATTTAACTCTTGTGTTTGAATTGAGTGCTAACGTCTTCAGACAACACCATGGTTCATGGTTTCATATATTGACAATATGTGATGGGTGAGCAAGGTAGAAATTCGACAATAACGTAAGTTTGTTCAAAAGCCTATCGAAAAGTTCCTTGGTGAAATAAGGAATATCGTTGATACAGAAGCCGAAGTCCATAAAAAAAAAGAAAGAACTTGAAGAGGCGACAGCTCCATGAAACACAAAAGCCTATTTCGGATGATCTATTAGAGCAAATTGTGAAAGGAGTTGAAGCTGCAACTTCCCAAAAGAGGCAATAACCGCACTTAGATTGTTGCTCAAGGCGATGACCGCACTTTGCCATGCAGAGTTTCCTCCAGTGAAAGAAATTTCTCCCGGGTTTTCTCCATGCTGAAAGGGTCAACCGGTCAAGAGTCAACTAAGGTCCACAATGTCACAAGAGCGCGTTGTTGCGTGTGCCTAATGAATGCCAGCAAATTTTGATGTCCAGAGGCAGTGGCGTGGCCACCGTGGGGGGGGGGCATGGGTGGCAATTGCCCCCCACTTTTGTCCAAATATGGTCCTCGAGATTCCTTTAAAACCGAAGAGAAACTATAGCTGGGTATAGGTTGGGAAAGAACTTTACGAGAAATGTCAGATCTTCCATTTTAGCACTAGCAAATATGGAATATGGAATCAGGAAATGCATTCTAAGCCAAAGTAAAGGATGTTTCTTCAAAAAAATATCCTCGTGCTTCGATTTGTAGGATAACCGTCACGAAATGTTAAAGTTTCCTTGTCGCTGATGGTAAGCATGATATTTGGAGATGCATTCTAGGCCAAAGTAAAGGGCGTGGCCCCAAAAATTTTCCGGCCCCACTGAATTTATCCTGGCCACGCCGCTGTCTTGAGGGTTTTAGACCCCAAGAAAATCATCCAAAATTTTGCAGCAGTGAAGGCAAGACAAAAATCACGAAAAACCATTGGACAAGGGTAGTTTTCTTGGGATTTTACCGAAATGTACATATTTGTACTCACTTTCTCGAGATTTCCCCTATCAAACTGTTTGGTTGATATCAACTTGTTTGGCTACGACTGAATCTGGCGGTCTTGTCCATACAGGCTAACAGGGTACCGAGTACTACGATACAATTTTTTTTCAGGTATATTCTAAGGGGGCCCAACTAGTTTTGGGCCCAGAGCCCCAACAGACTTAAATGCGGCCCTGTGGAATCCTCCTCTCCTGAATAGGTTATTAATACCAGAGGGAAGATTTGTTTATCATCACAAGAGGATAGCACATGCTAAAGCGTGCAGAAGTCATTGCGGTAAGGACTGTGTAAGGCAGAAATGTTAGGGAAATTTGTTCATGATTTTGGGCACGTTTTAAATGCTTCTTGAAGAGCAAATTTTGCATGATTTCAGAACAGAACGGTCGATTTCAGTCAGGTGAATTTTAAAATGGATTTGAGCATGTCTACCATTAAACTATATGTTTGCCGAGATCATCATTTTGATATCCAGGGAGCTGTGACCTTTCAAACGGGATTCTTTTTATCAACTCACCCGGTATGTCAACACATAGCTGAAGAGGCCTCAGAGGCAAGGCAACAGAAAAAGGAGAGCGCAATGATTGAAAATAATGGCAAGTAGAACCAATTTAAATTTTATAAATAGCTTTGGGTACAACACTCGGGATCAGACACGAATTCTTTCGAATTCAATTCAAACTAGACGAAGGAGATTGCATTGAGAATCACAGTTAGATTCTAAATCTCACATTTACATTCTGCGTCATTAATAAGTTGCATTTGATGTTCTTCTCTTTTGTAGGAAGTGAACTTATCACATAACAAAATCCAAAGCTTGCCTGATCTCAGTATGCATAAATGTCTGAACAAGCTGATTCTTGACAGTATCCTTTTCATATCCTACATTTGAATCCTTTCTTTCATTTGTTCTTTCTTAATTTATTATGATATCATCTGTTGAGATTGTTAGATGTCCAGAGGCGTAGGAACTTAGATCTGTCTCACATTAGATGTCAGGTGAAAAATTTTGCAAATAAATAATTAAATAAGCAACTGCTAATCGAGAACTAGAGCGAAATGTAGCTAGCCTTGGTTTTAGCCTTGACTGGCATAGCTTCATCACCAAAGCTGTAGAACTTTTCAGCATTTTCGATATTGCTTCTAATTTAGTTGTGATTTTATCATTCAACATCATTCTCCAGTTCTTAAAATTCCTCGTAACTTTCTGCTTCCACGATGACTTCGTCCTCCAAAATAGAGCAGTAATAAGGATTTTCTTGTCCTAATGGGTATCTTTGTCGTTTTTCCTTGACTCAAAATTCTTAAAGATAATTTCATCACGGAGATAACAGGGCTTGCAAATTGTCAGAGATTAAAGATACTCAGTTTGGCTGATAATCAGATAGAGAAAATATCAGGTTTGGATGGCCTCACCCTAAGTTATCTCGATCTGGTAAGTTGAGGTTCTTTTGGTTTTTATCATCATATTCTTTTAAAGTATATGCCGGTGCTTGATAGAATAAGCAGAGCTTTTTCTTGCAAAACTGATTTATCAATCTTAAATCCCACTCTGCAATGATACATTCGTCCACTCACAGGGGCGTCGCCAGCCCAAAAAATCTGGAGTGGAAAAATTTGAGTGGGTCTGGGGGCTAAGCCCCAGAAAAATTTTCCCTGACCACACCCTTCAAACTCTCGGAAAACCCCGTAAAAGCCTTTTTTATTATTTTGACCTATTTCGATATTTTTGGAAAAGCAACCTTCTCAAGCAGCATTTTTCGTAACAGGGGAAGAATTGCACAAGGGAGATTGAAACAGAGAGGGTACATCGATATATCAATTTACAATAAAGGAAAGATATGATTTGAAATTTAAGGCTTTTCTCGAAATTTTCAATAACGGAATTCAGAATCAAGAGAAAAACCAGTTATCACAAAAGTTTCAAATCATTAAAGATCTAAACCCCAAGGTTTTTTTTAAGGATTTCTAGCAATGAGAAAATTGATCTCTGGGAACACTGGGGTGGACATGTCCACCCCAGTCCACCTCGTGGCGACGCCACTGTCAGTGACTCTAAACAGGCCTACGATAGAGAAATGTGTGCTGTGCAATGGTTCAACTGAAATCTGGCACGGAGAAAATTGATAAAACAATGAAAGGAAGAATTTTAGTTTGACGTTGCTTCGCAGGAAGGCAAATATTTTTTCCACCACTGGCCACTGTCCACTCACCACTCAGTTTTACAACCTTCTATCAATCCATAATCTTGTAATCTACCGGGTGAGTCAAAGAAAGTTTACACGTTTGGCGGGCTGTGGAACAAAAAGTATGTGGCTGCTATTCAAAATCTTGCTTGGTAAAAAGGTCTGTGAGGGGTTTGTATGGGAATCGAATATTCCACCTTTCGTTGTGGTCCATGATTTACGTGCAATTGAAACAAAATTCTATTTCTGAAACTGACTATTGAATTGAATTTAAATTTCAATGCTAAATAAATCATGGGCCAGAATGGAATGTGGAATTCTTATTTCCCATACAAACCCCTTACAGGCATTTTTCTTATTTTTGGGTCCTAAAGATGAGTGATTTTACCAAGCAAAATTTTCTTATCTAAGTTAACCTTTGACTGATAGATTAAAATTTAGTTTTGAATATCAGCCACATACTTTTTATTCCACAGCCCGTCAAACATGTCAACTTTTTTTTAATCACCCGGTAGCTAGTGATAAGCGTCTCTGTTAACTCGTTTTGGAAAGTTCTTAAACAGAGCTGTAAATGTTAATTAATTGCTTATTTAGTCAATCAGCTCGTTCTTTCATTCAGCATTTCATTCGGATTTTCCTTCTTACATTTGTTCGTTCGTTCTAAAGAATCGAACTTCTCTTCCACAGAGTAAAAACAAGATCAGAAAAATTGAGAATATTGCAAGCTTGAAGTATCTACAGGTTTGTTTTTGTGTCTGCCTAGAAATTGATTTGTTCTATGAAGGATTTTTGTTTACGTTGGTAGTTTTGTTTTGCTTGATCATGACTATTAATTGCCCATTGAACAAGGGCAGATTTTGTAACACAATAGCGTGAGTTTCATTTGTTGACACCTGAATTCAAGGCGATTAGTGATAGCAGACAAAGGAAATCCTTTCAACCAGTAATTCAAAATAAACACAGCCTCAAAAGTTGCCCTGAAACGCGGGTAGCTAGTGCGCTCGCTGTGCATTCCAGAAATTGTTTTAAGAGCAAGCATGAGCATATATCGAAAGAAGATGGATGTATCTGAAAATTTACCTCGGGCATTATATTTGTTTGCGTCAGAGGCTGACCATTAAGTGTTTTAATTACACTAAAAAAATACTAGAATTGACTCGCCTCCCAACTGGCGTCTGAAGCAAACAAATAAAATGCCCGAGGTAGATATTAGCTATATTCTTCTTCCTTCGATATATGCTTATGTTTGCTCTTAAAAACCATTTCTAGAATGCACTACGAGCGCTCTTGCTACCTGCGTTTCAGAGAAACTTTTACGGCTTTGTTTTTGTTGAATTTATGGTTGAATTTCCTTTGTCTGCAATCAAAAATGGTTGAGAAAAATTCCTTTGTGTTACAAACTCTCTCAATCTCATGGCATGTAATCGTTTTGAATTCTAGGCTTCGTAGTCACAGCCTTTCAAAGTAATTTGCAACTCATGCTTTTGTGTTACAAAAAAAAAACTCTATCCTTGTTACTGTATTGCAAACAGTTTTTTGAGACATTATATTCTACTCAACGTTTTTCGCTCAAGAAAAATGGAAATAAATGTTGCTCATTGATTGCCATCGATGGGCCATACTAAAACGTTTCTTGTTTGGTCACATATCTGCAATGGTACCAAAAGTGTTGAGCGGAGCTGTAGTATTTTAAGTTTTTAACAGTGTCCTCGAAAGAGTATTCGAAATCACCTCACACTTCATAAGTTTTTCATCTGTTTTTCATAGCTGCTTGAAGCATGGGCAATAATGCACCGTTGATATGGTCTATATTATGATCAAAATTGTATTTTTACTCACTGTGTTGTTTCTCTTCCACAAGATTGCAAGTACAGCGCTTGATAATGTTGCTACTCCTTCGTTCTTCTCTCGTCACAACAAGGAATCAAATGCCGCCAATATTCAAATACAGTTGCAACGGTTGGAGCTTCTACGCAGCGATACGTCTCATTTCAAACTTAAAGGGAAGTTTGAAATGAGACGTATCGCTGCGTAGGAGCTCCCACCGTTTCAACTGTATTTGAAATTTGAATATTGGCGGCGTTTGATTCCTTGTTGTGACGAGAGAAGAACGAAGGAGTAGCAACATTATCAAGCGCTTTACCTGCAATCTTGTGGAAGAGAAACAACACAGTGAGTAAAAATACAATTTTGATCATAATATAGGCCACATCAACGGTGCATTATTGCCCATGCTTGAAGTATACAAGTACTCAGCTTAGGCTGTTGATGAAAAACAGAAAATCTGAAATCATAATGGCTAATTTTTGTTGTTGTTGTTGCTGTTGTTGGTGGATAATTATTGTTGGATAATTTTGCATTGATTCTAACTTTTCTAGGCTATCGATTTGTCGTTCAATTCCATCCGAAGTTTGAAAGGACTGCAATTACATAATCTACTGGAAACGATCAAACTGGCTAATAATGAGGTATTTTATTTATCTACAGGGTGTCCCAAAAAAATTGTGCCCTGTTTGTCTGAAGATTGTGACAAAACGGCAAAAAATTCTCGCCAAACTTTTGCATGATGGTGCTCTTCAGATGTTCAATTAAAGTTTGCAACCATCCCCATAAAAATCCGTTGAAAAATGATGGAGCTATGACCTTCAGGAGACCAAATTTGCCCGATCACTGAAACCAGCAGTCGGCCATTTTGTTTACTATTTTGCAGCGATAAGTAGCTTTATGGAATGGAAATGAAACAGCAGCCTCCAATGTCGTAGCTCTCGTGAAAATTCCGATAATCCTCGGAGAGTTCCACAATTTCTGACCTCACAGAAATTATTTCTTCCCTCACGTGAAGATACTTATCACTGCAAAACAGTAAGGCAAAATGGTCGACTGCTGGTTTCAGTTGTCAGGCAAATTTAGTCTTCTGAAGGTCGTAGCTCAATTATTTTTCAACGGATTTTTACGGGGATGGTGGCAAACTTTAATTGAACATCTGAAGAGCACTATCATGCAAAAGTTTGGTGAGAATCTTTTGCCGTTTTGTCGCAATCTTCAGACAAACAGGGCAAAAAAATTTTGGGACACCCGTTATAGTGTATTCTGTCTCAAATTTCTTCTCATTACTTCATTTCTTCTTCAAAGTGATACCAGCACAAGTCATCAAGTACGTAACGGCAGAGTAAACAAGTTCAAACATTTGGTGGGCTATGGAGTGAAAATTATGTGGCTAATATTCAAACCTAATATGTTTATCTATCAGTCAGAGGCTAACTTAGATGTGAAAGTTTTTTTTGGGTAAAATCACTCATCTTTTAGATGCAAACTAAGGGAATATACTCAGAGATGGCGCCAGTGAAGGAATGCTAGGGGGGCAAATACTGTCAGAGTGCCGACAGTGAGCAATTTTTTATGAACGAGTTTAATTCATCTTCACTGAGATGACAACGCAGCAAAGAAATCTGGAGGTGCAGGTTATGAAAATGCCGACAGTGCGTAGAAATTGTCGAAAATTTAAATGCCGATGGGGGGCTCAATGAATTTTGGGGGGCTCCTGCCCCCTAGGCCCCCCGCTGGCGCCATCCCTGAATATACTGGTAAGGGGTTTCAATGGGAGCGAGAATTCCATGTTCGATTCTATGGTCCATGATTTTTTTGCAGTATGCTTCCAAACCAGACAGCTCTAAAAAGAGCTAAATCTGCTCATTTTAAAACCAATCAAAGGTCAGCTATGCCTTGAAAAATGATTTGGTCTTTGATCTACTTGCCAAAAAAAGAAATTTGAAGATCGGCCGTATAATAAGATTTTGGTGATTATTCAAACAGGAATACTTTTTTGGGAGACAACCAGTAACTTGTGTGGTAAAAACCTGCCTACTATTTACTCTAGATAATAGATCTGTCAGAAATTCGCTATGTACGAGATCTGCCTCTCCTACGAGTTCTCGATTTTTCGTCGAATCCTATTCAGGTATGTGCCTTTATTTGTTTGCCTTCGTTTAATAAATTATCAAAAAGTCATCTTGTTGCGTGTAGTGCAATTGTACAAAGATAAACAAGTAAATAAAGTAAAATATAAGCACTTTGATGCGAATTGAAATAAGCACGACATTTCAAGCATAGCCCGTTGTCAAGCATAGAAATATTAATGCCGGTTTTACTAATATTTCTTTGCTTGAAGGGGCTATGCTCGAAACGTCATGCTTGTTTCACTTTGCATGAGTTCAGTTCAGTTCATTCATTTAAATGCCACAACATACAAAACTCTCTAATATTGAACAACTTAAAACAATGAATAACTACATATGAAATTAATAAGACAGTAATATACATAAAGTAAGAAAGATACATGACACTAGAGTATTTGTATGAAGGGGAATTCTTAAGGAGGAACTCTCTCGTTAGCTAAGCTAATCGAGGAGAGAGCACCCCCTTTTAAAGTGCTTATATTTTACTTTGTTTACTCGTTTACTGTAAGTCAATAACTGACGCTATAAAGAATCATGGACATTTCTATTTGCATGCGCATTACCCGTAGGAGCTCACAAGCATTACGCATGAGCCTCTCAGCGTAAATCTCCCCACTACGTCCGTCCTCCTTTGCTATTTATAAACCTACTGTTGCACTCCCAAACACTTGTGTAGTTTCTTACTTAAACACATTCAGGACGTCTGCCCTTCGGAACAGCCTCCCCAGTTCTACCTCCCCATTATTATTATTATTATTATTATAACATTATTTACAGTTGGTTAAAAAAACTGATAGTTCAAAATTGAACTAATTAAGACCAACTATTTACACAAAAAGGAATACTAATTACAATGAATAGATAAATACATGATTATAATACAGAAATATTTCTGGTGAAATTCCCACGGACTCTTTATCTACATATTTTGCATGAGCAACTGTCACCCTTCCACTCTTTAATTGATCTCTTAAAGCTAGCACTGGTTGCCAGGCTTTTTATTGAGTCAGACAAAGTGTTCCAAAGGATGGCCCCCCTGAAAGATAATGAATCATTTCCATATGACAAGGTGTTGGTGCTTGGTAACCGTAGAAGATTTTTAGTCCTTAGGTTATAGGCTACATCTTTTGCCTGGAAGATATTCCACATAAAAGATGGATTTTCCGAATTGAGGCATTTATATATTTCCAGCATTAATTTTTGCAAATTTCGAGTGTGAATAGCACATTCGCTACCCCTAGCTAAGAGTTCAGCAAAGGGGGCTGCGAAATCCTCCCACATTATTCTCAATGCCCTTTTATGGACTCTGTTTATTGCTGCATTGGCATCTTTCCCACAGAACATCCAGATTAAAGGACAATAATTAAAATTTGACATGATAAATGTATTATAAAGAATACGCCTCTTGTCCTGATCTAAATATTCTGCTACTCGTGAAAACGCACTGGTCTTGTTGTTGGCTTTTGTGCAAAGTGTTTTTACATGTTCGGAAAATTTTAGCCGGGGGTCAATAGTAATACCCAAGAGTTTCACTGTGCTAGTTGCAGGAATCGGTTTCTTATCAATTTCAAACATGTATTCCTGGCCTGGTTTCAGCCCAAGAAACATGACTTGAAATTTGGAAGGATTTGCAACCATTCCATTGTCCCGAAACCAACACAGCGCATTATGGGTATCATTCTTAAGACAGGATATAACATGTTCTAGGTTTTGACTGCATGCATATATTGTATTGTCATCTGCAAAATTACAGAACTCTGACTTAGTAATGGCATATGTGAAATCGTTCATGAAGAAGTTAAACAGAAATGGACCTAACACTGAACCTTGGGGGACACCTGATTCTATGTTTTGCCATTCGCTAAATGAGTTGCCACATTTGACTCGTTGCTTCCTGTTTGAGAGGTAACTTGAAAAGAGTTTCAGGCTTTTTAGACCAAAACCATAGGCAGCCAGCTTAGCTATTAAGAGATCATGTGGAAGGCAGTCGTAAGCTTTTGACAAATCCATCAGTACCATTCCCACATAGCCCTTTTTATCCAGTGTACTGCGACAAGCTTCAATAAGACGGAACAGCGCGTGTTGTGTACTGTAACCGTTACGGAAGCCACACAGTAAACTAGAAAGTCTGGTATTTGCAAACGGTGTCATTTGCTTGGCCATGATGCGCTCAAAGACTTTAGATAGGGCTGGAAGGACACTTATAGGCCTAAAATTAAATTTTAATGTAGAATCATCAGCTTTAAAGATAGGTGATACATCAGCCAGTTTTAGTTGGTCTGGAAATTCGCTATTTCCGAACATCTTATTAATATACAATGTGATCTGATCAATACACAAACCTGAGAGTAATTTTAGAATGTCCGTAGGAATCTCCCCACTAGATTTTTTTGAACTATTAAGCTGGTTGATTTCCTTCCAGACATCAATGGGTGCAACAAAATTAAATTCAAATTCGTCAACAATACCAACAGCCTCCTTGATTCTGATAATACTTGGATGGTTCCTATATTTTTGGATCGAATGCAGCACATGATCAGTTGTCGAAGTGACTTCAACGTCAGACTCTGGCGGTGCAGTGATAGGTAGCGTGTCGGTTATATTTACAAAGTAAGAATTGAAAACTTCACATATCATCTTGTCATCATTTATGATGTTATCGTTTTCTACAAGAACTATTTTGTTGTGCCCAGATGTTTTGTCAGTAAAGAGGGGCTTGAAAGTTTTCCAGAAATTTTTATCTTTTCCAACTTCTTTAGGGTCTAGTTGGGCGAAAAACTTCCTCTTTGCTGCTCTGTTCAACCTGACAACTAAATTTCTCTGTTGCTTATATTTGCGAAAGTCTTCTTCTGTTCGTGTTTGATTGGATTTATTTTTCAATCTTGTTCGAACCATAATTGCTTTTTTGAGTTCTTTTGACACATGGGGCTTGTTGTTTCCCCTGAATATAGCTGTCTTAAGGGGAGCATGCTTGTCTAGCTTTGCCTTTACCAATTCCTCGAACTCGTCATATGTTTTAGGTCTGGTTGTACAGAGTCCATTAGCTAGGTCTGCTTGAAAATCCTGATCCGAAAAATGTTTGTAGTTGCGATATTTGACAACCTTTGGTGGGACCTTAACGAAGGTAGTTTTTAGAACTGTATAGATCATGTGATGATGGTCACTGAAACCTGTTTCAAAACTCTGGCTGTTCTGAAAACTGTGCTTTCGATTTGTAAGAAAGAGATCGATACACCTGCCAGACTGACTTTTGAAACAAGTAGGAGTTTTTATCATACTGTACAGTTCTAACTGGTCAATAAGTACACTCAACGCAGGATCACTTGCCTCAAGGTTGAGGTCCCCAAATATCAAAAGGTTGTGCGTGGATCTGGAATGGAAATCAACCAGTTTACCCATTTGCTCAACAAAATATTTTTCATTTTGAGATGGAGGCCTGTATGAAGGTACCAATAACCATTTCGTTTTTCTGAGATTTAGCTCGATAAACTTTGCTTGAATATCATGAGGCACTTCAATCCCTGATAGCTCCCTAGAAATTATTTGCTCATTCACATACACAAGAAGCCCACCAGAATGAGCTGATACGTCTAATCTATAAGGCTTCTTGTAACCTGGGATCATGAATTGTGATGTAGGGAACGAGCTATCTAGTTTGGTCTCTGCTATAACTAAGACATCCACCGAGCCCTGTAAAAGGGCAACAAAATCATGAAATTTGTTCCTGATCGAGTTTATGTTGATATAACTTATGATAATCTTTTTTCGGATTTGCAATGCGCAGTGTTTTCACTTTTTGGAAAGCATTACCCTCGCAGCTATAGGTATTGGTGCCTTCAGAAATGTTACCATTACCCTCATACAGGCCAACAACATTTTCTGTAAGATGATTTAAAGTATGTGGACTAGAAGCAGTTCAAAATTCGTCTATAGCTTTGATAAAGTTCATAGCAAGCATATATTTACCTTTCTTGTTCAGATGTAATTTGCGAATACCAAGACAGGAATCGTCAATGTTTGAATTTTCCAGGATCTTGACTTTTTCTTCAACACACAGTGCCTTCAGTTTTCGATTCAACTGGTCAACTTTCTTTTTCCCTTCCTGTATGTCATTTCTCGGTGTTAACAGGGAAATAGCAATCTTTGTGTGTGGGGTTCCATTCCTTATTGACATGATAGTGCTCTTGAGTTGTTTAACCGAATCGATGTTGCTTGTGAGGTCGTTCTTACCGATGTGTATAATTAGAGCATCAGGTTTTCTCCTTATGATCGGTTTTATGTGATCTGTAAGATCTTCCGAGTTCGCTCCTGAATGTGGTCGAACGCGAACTCTGTGATTGGGCAGCTGCCATATTATTTAGCTTCGATTTGAGGAGCACCAGATCGTTCCAAACAGTTCTCTTGAAATCAATAAAATCATCTGATGCCTCTTCTTGTTCGGTCTGTTTATCAATAGGCTCGATTTCACTCTGTTTTTGATTATCTAAAATTACAATATTAGGAATATTGGTATCATTTTTTCGGTAAGATATCTTGCCGCCGTACGTAGCCTCTTTGATTACATTTTGCTTTATCGCAAACTCAATGGCCGCAATCGTCCTTTCTCGGCTCCATCCATACTCCTTTTTGCAGAATTCGCAGATATTCTCAGGATATTGACCTTTTCCACGCTTCTTTAGTTTCTCCAATACATCACTAATGATTGTCGCTTCATTTTGGTCTGTCTGACTGCTGATTTTAGAGTTTGAATCCTCGCTGCTCATATCACGTCCGTCCGCCATTGTTGTATGATCATGTCCGATTCATATCTTCTACGATCGCTCGGATATAAGTGGATTTTTAATGGTCGCTTTTGGTGGCTTGGGTGAAGCCACCAAACAAACTGCAGAGAACAATGGATGGACAATGGATAATCCCCGACACGTGCGAGTTTACGGATTTGTTTACTGTTTGACGACGGAGCCCCTTTAAGGAATTTCACTTTGACCGACCATTTTCGACGGTCTCTAAGCTCTGATTTACATCAATGTTGCCTCACAATTCAAAATTTCAAGGGATTAACGATGTTGTTTTCCATTTTTTCAGGACTTTCCTGATTACCGATTATCAATTCTGTTTCGCATCCCAGCTCTTATTGATCTTGATGGCTCCCCAGCTCTTCCAGAGGAAAAGGTTTGCTTTCCTTTCATTTATAATTAGCTCAACTGAACATTTGTTTTCTTTCAAAATATTATGAACTTTCTTCCTGACGAATGGAACATGTACGAGGCTCTTTTTGGAATCTGATGGCATCGTTGGAGATGAGTGAAGCACAAAAATCCGAAAAACCAAAGACAAGAGCATATTTTAACCTTTGACTTTTCTAGGGACTTTCTGATAATTTTCCATATTTCTTGAAATGTTTAAATTGACCTCCTTCTTTTTTAATTATATGTTCTCTTGGAGAATGATTTATTTTGGAAATAGCTGTTTGTAGGTGTTCATAAGACCTGCTTTTCACAATCAGGTCTTACGAAATACCAGGTGAGCCAGAAAAAAGTTCCCACTTTCTAAAATTCGTAGGACCACAAGTACTTCATGGATTTGAATGATTCAAATTCTAGTTGAAAGCCAAAAGATCGAAGTATTTTTGTGATTTTTCTCGTCTTCTTACGAGCACTGCAAATATAGGTAAATTCAACTTTACAAAAATTTCATGGCTGCAAAATGACAGAAAAAAGGCCTAAAACACTTGATCAAATCGTTAGGACTCTCCTCACACAGAACAATACAATACGCACATGCGTTTCACCTCTCTCAAGAGTTACAAGATATAGATTCTCAAACAGATACTAAAGATTTTGAATCCCATGGCAATAGATGTGCAGACGATATCTCTTACCCATGAGAAATTACATTTTCTCTTTTGTTCTGAGCGAGGAGTCCTTTATGATTTGATCAAGCATTTTAGGCCTTTTTCAGTCATTTTGCAACCATCAAGTTTTTGTAAGCTTGAATTTACCAATTTTTCCAATGCTCGTAAGAACGCGAGAAAAATCACAAAAATACTAAGATCTTTTGGCTGTCAAGCAAATATTGATTCATTCCAATCCATTTAGTACTCTTGATGCTATGAATTTTCAAAAGTGGTAACTTTTTTCTGGCTCACCTGGTATTAAGTTTGATCTACAATCGCGGACAAAACTCTTGAGACATTTTGTTTGTTTCTTATTACCCTTGAGAGAAGTGAAACGCCCGTGCGTATTGTTCTGTGTGAGGAGCGTCCTAACAAGTTGCTCAAGTGTTTTAGGCCCTTTCTCGTTCATTTTGCAACCATTGAATTGTTGTAAAGTTGGATTTAAGTTGTAAAGTTGGTCGTAAGAAGACGAGAAAAATCACAAAAATACTTTGATCTTTTGGCTTTTAACTAGAATTGAATTATTCAAATCCATGAAGTACTTGTGGTGCTACGAATTTTCGAAGGTAGGAACTTTCTTCTGGCTCACCCGGTATGATGTAAAATGTTATTTGGAATGAAAAAATATAACGTTGGCTGGTGTATCATTCAACAGTGGACATGTTCAAATACATTCCAAAAATTACTTTACTGGAATTGGCCACTCCGTTCTGAAATTCTGAGGGATTTTCCCCAGATAGCCCCTTACATTACTCTTGAGAGAGGTGAAACACCCGTACGTATTGTTCTGTGTGAGGAGAGTCCTAACGATTTGATCAAGTGTTTCAGGCCCTTTTGAGTCATTTTGCAACCATTGAATTGTTGTAAAGTTGGATTTACCTGTATTTGCAGTGCTCGTAAGAAGGCGAGAAAAATCTCAAGAATACTTTGATCTTCTGGCTTTTAACTAGAATTGAATTATTCAAATCCATGAAGTACTTGTGGTGCTACGAATTTTTCAAAGTGGGAAGGTTTTTCCGGCTCACCCTGTTTTTCTCTAGACAGCAATGCTACAGCCAGTCATAAGATTGCTGGACATCTTTATTTAGAAAGTAATTTCTTTCTCCAAAAATAGATTAATCCAAAGCATGAAAAATGTCTTTCATTCTCACTTTCAGGTAGCATCACAGAATCTTTTTAAACCAACGAGAAAGATTGAGGCAGCAAGGAACCATATGGTTAATTTACTGCGTTCATATCAACAACCGATTCGACTTTATAACAGGTAAAATGTTTTTATAAACACAAGGACAGATAATGTTACAATTGGATCCGCTAGTTTTGATTGGTACAAAATGATCAGCGATTACTAAAATGACGGGCGTTTCTATGCCTGGTCAACGAGGACAGATTTTGTAATATGATAGCATCAGTTACTTTTGAATGACACCTCAATTCAAAGCGATTAGCGACTGCAGACAAAGGAAATTCTCTAAACCAATTGTTCAAAGCAAACAAACAACGCCGCAAAAGTTGCCCCGAAACCAGTAGGGCAAACTCTCGCCTTGTGCACGCGAAGGGTGGTTTTTAAGAGAAGTTATGTGCTTATAATGAAAGAAAAAGGGTAAATCTAAAGATCTGCCTGGCGGATTTTGTTTATTTGATTCAGGAGCTTTTTGGTAATTGTTTCATTTGAACCCTAAATTTTCGAGAATTGATAGGCCTTCTGCTCGGCTTCTGAGTCAAATAAGCAGAATCTACCAGACAGAACTTTAGATTTACCCCTCTTCCACCGTTATAAGCACCTAACGTTTCTTGAAAACCACCTTTTGCGTGCACAAGGCAAGAGTTTGCGGCTTTGTGTATGTTCTGAATTGTTGGTTAAGATAATTTCCTTTGTCTGCAATCGCTAATGGCTTTGAATTCAGGTGTCAACAAAAGCAACTCATGCCATCGTCTTACAAAATGTCGAAACAGCAAACAGAAACATAAAATTCGATTGCAGGAAATTTAGCCTAGCTTTTTCAATGAGACTTTACATAGTTGTAGATCAACTGCATAGCCAAAGATGGAACGAAAAAAAATTGAAACTTTTTCGAGTAGTTTTGGAAATAAATCCACTTTTCTGAAATCAACAAAAAGATTTGAACTAGGATTTGTGAAGCCATCGTTGACGATTACATTGCGATTTGTACATCTTTCGATTGCCCAGACTATGCTGAACAACATCCTTTTTACTGCTTTTCGATAGGCTGAATGGTATTGGAGAAACGGCATTTCGCTGTTCACTGGAGTGGAAAGCAGAGTTACCTTAAACAGGCGTGCTGGAACGCTTGGTAGATTTGTGAGAATTGGTTTCTTTATTTGCTAAATTCTAATGTTTAAAATGATCTAAATTTCAGCACCCTTTCAAGCATCGATACACCATATCCAATGTTGATTCTCACGGGACCATCAGGCTCGGGCAAAAGAACACTTGTGAAGAGGCTGTGTCAAGATTTCCCAAGCTTCTTCGGCCATGGGTAAGTGGTAACATATCTATAATCAACCAAATGGTAGAGAGATTAGACTATGAAAATATTTTAACAATATCATTATAACAATACAATATTTCAACATCGTAAAGATTTTGAAATAGCTTGTTTTCTGCATGTTGTAAAAACCGGACCCTAAGACCCTAGGACCCCTGAGACCCCTAGGACCTTTAAGTACTAAAAATGAAAAGGACCCTTAACACCAGAGGGACATCACCACATACAAACAATAGATCAGTGTCATCAAGCTGTCAAAAAAGAGGCTGCGTGGTGTATGAGCTTCCCATATTTCATCCTACGAACTTTAGTCCGTTCAAACCAACGTCAGGATGCCTTTATTCATGCAGAAAGTCTTTAAAATAACACAATAGGAGATACTCAAAATAGTACTTCTTCACGGTATAAACTCTCTGCATCCTTATTTTCTGCATGAAATTTGTTTCAAACGTTGCTTATGATGTCGATATAAAGTGGTGTGATGTCGTCAATTTGCTTATTTTTCATTCTTATTGGTTGATTCTTTCTGATTTCACGACAGCGAGACTCAATCTCACCCCTCAGCCCCGGGGCTGACAGGCCCTGACAAGTGAGGGTGAAATCCCATATAAATAATGGCTGAAATTAGCCTTGTCTGTCAGCCCCAGGTCTGGCAGGTGAAATGTTTTCCCTCATATGTCACTGTCCACTGTCAGGGAGCTTATTGATTTTGAAGCTCAGAAAATGGTCTTTAAATCCCTTAATGGGGACGTGCCTTCTTATATGAAAGACATGTTCACGAGAGTCAACAACTCTACCAGTCGTTCTCTTAGAAACGCTGAAGTCAATCTCAGGTTGCCATTATTAAAATCGGCAGGGGGGCAGAAATGTTTCGCGTACCGAGGCGCCAAGCTTTGGAACAGTCTTGGCCCTGAGATCAGAAATACTTCAACCCTGAGAGCATTTAAAAAGAAGGTGCAACCATGAATTTCTCACCAATTCTTTTCCGCTTTCTTTCATTTATTTATGACAAATTGTAATTAGTTTAGGTTTAGGTTTAGGTTTTATAGCAAATTTTGTTTTTATTGTAAATTAGTAGTTATTTGTAAGTTTTTAGCATGGCCCCCTGTAAATCAATTATTATTATTATTGAGATTAAAAGACAAAATGAAATGTATTCCCTCATATAAACAGATCCTAACTGAAAATTTTCTTACTGGTTTTGTTTTATTCATGACAGGGTTTCTTTTACGACGAGAGGTCTTCGAGAAAAGGAAACCGTTCCAAAAGAACATGAAGTTGATGGAGTGGATTATAATTTCGTTACTAAAGATCATTTTGAAAGGGAAGCCATGGCTGTAAGTAACCAGACTCATTCAATTAATTGTATAGGTGCTGAATTTCATCTTTCTGAGGGCCTGAGAGCCAGGAGGGGGGGGGGGTATTTGACTTTAATAAGTACAGGGATATACACTTCAAGAAATAATTTTTTCGTCCGGCTCTAGAATGTGTCCTCCAATTCCAAACGTAACAAATGCACCGAAAGACAATAAAATAACAACAATTCAATGGTGATTCCTCTATGTTTCTCCCTGAAAGGCAGCAAACAAAGCTCTACACTGAGCGTTCATTGAATGAAGGACCAATTGCTGATGCCGTTCTGTAATTTCTGCATTTATCTTACGTGCAATTTGCTTTATCCTCAGGGTAAATTCATCGAAACGTGCACTATTTACAACAATGATTTTGGAATCAGTAGAGAAAGTGTGGAATCGATTGCAAAGGAAGGATTGGCATGTGTATTCCATATGGAGATAGAGGTAAATCAATCTTTGTATAGATTTGAACTGAAACGAATTTATCAGCTAGAAATGTCATAGTTTAAACAGGCCATAGACATCGACAGTAAAACTCTAAAGTAACTTAAAGGGGCTCCGTCGTCAAACAGTAAGCGATTCCGTAAACTCGCACGTGTCCATTGTTCCATAAATTATCCATCGTTCATCCATTGTTCTCTGCAGTTTTTTTGGTGGCTTCACGCCAGCCACCAAAAAGCGACCGTTAAAAATCCATTTATATCCGAGCAATCGTAGAAGATATGAATGCTTGGTTTGTTCCTTAGTGAAGTACAATGATTAATGCCCAAACAGCAACTTTCATTTTGAAAAAAATACGAAAATCCTGTGTGATATCACCTTTCAAAAACTGCAAAAATCATCGTTTTGTTTACATTTTAACGACGGAGCCCCTTTAAGATACCTAAAATTTCCTACATTTTCCAAGTAAGCACCTTATATTTTGACAAAAACACTTATCGTAAGACGCTGCTCACATAGAAAGCTATTTTTCAGAGTCCGCCTGTCGAGCTTGCAAAAACTGGGTTAAAGCGGATGAGATGGTGTAGACTTCAACGTGTTATCGAGCTTCCATTTATTGACATAATGACATCACAAACCGAAGAATGAGTTGAATAATTTAGCATCCAAAATATTGATGAGCCTTTTTTTCTTTAGGGTGTGATGATCCTGAAGAACACACACTTTGAACCAAGATATGTGCTGCTTTTACCAGAGACCCGTGAGGTGAGTTTAAAGGCATTGAGTAGAAATGTATACAATAAGAATATGTTAGCTTAACAAAAAATGGCTTCTGTCATGGTGTAAGACCCAGGGATCTGAATGACTTCAGATTTCTCCAACATTTCATGGCGCTTGAGTGGCGCAGTGGAATGTTGGAGAAACTTTTGACACGAAGACCCCGGGTTCGATCCCAGGCAGGGGCACATTTTAATTCTCGAGTTGTGGTAGCCCACTCATGATAAATATATTTCACCGTGTCAGCTGATGCCGAATGATTAGCTACACAAGAATTATCAATTTGTTGGAATCTGGTAAATGGTTTAAGAGCTACAAACTTTCAAACGTCCAGATATGTTTTCACTTATCCAATATCGATGAAAACCAGGGAGCGCCGTAGCGCGTATCTATAAAAATCGTTTCAAATCCGCCATTTGTAGGTTCATGAAGAACGCATGAAATCAAGAAAATGTTACAACGACAACTACATCAACCAAGCCTTGGAGAGAGTTCCATTATATGAAGATATGAATCGAACTCATCCGGGATATTTTGATATGACAATCTGCTGTGGTATGCCTTTGTTCATTGTATTTATTCATTGTTTAAGGACGAATAGTGGCATTGAGCTCTCCTCCGATCAAGCTGTTGCGTATGTTATAAAACCGCTCACTCTTTTCTGAATTTATTAGGAATTTTGTCGGGAAGTTCCTCTCGAAGGTTTTGGTTGAGAAATGCCACAAAAGGGGCCTAAAAACACTAGATCAAATCGCATAGAATCCCCTTACACGGATTAATGAAAAAGTGCATTTCCTCTCCCCTAAGAGTTGAAAACTTAAATTCTTAACTAAATTCTTTCACGGCTTGGAAAATGTTCTTCAAATTCATTTCAGTAATTTTTTCGCGCATTGGTCACAAAGTTCACAATTTGATTGACCCTTTCATTTCAGACGATTTGGACGAATCGTACCGACAATTGAAGCGGATCGTTTTAGAATATCTTGGCTTGAGCCCAGTTGGCTCGATTGCATCCAACCTGACACCAAACACGCATGAGTCCGGCTTGTCTGATTTATCCACCACTGATGTCACTCACTCGGCAAGCATAACATTTGAGAAAGAGGCCTCAAACGCTGGATCGCCTGTGAAGCTATGGCGAATAACACGTCCTCCTTCGCAAGCACTTGAATCCAGAAGTCATCATTCTAGGATGACTGAATCAGTAAGATCACCTGTGGTAAGAACTGCAAAGTTTATACCTACTTCCAAGGGCGCCTACCTTGTAGGAAGTGTGTTTATTCCCAGTACTGTAGAGTAATTGGTGTCCTGTGACCCAGTACAGAGAGTGTCCTAGAACCGTACCGTGACCAAGCAGTACACAGCGTCAGTCCTCTCAAGGTCAAGATGACGTATGAATAACTTTGTGGTTTCAAATTCCGTTGTTTATAGAACACGATATCATTTGTTATACGATCTGGCCACAGGGAATCAGATAGCGTGATTTTTGATTGGTCAACTCTAACAGACGTTAGAATTTGAAAATCCCTGTAACAAGAAAACTTATGATATACACAGATTAAAAGGACTGGGTCATAGGACACCAATTACTACGCGTACAGTACCGGGAATAAACGCACTTCCTACAAGGTAGGCGCCCTTGCTACTTCTTGTCTTTAAAGGGCCATTTTCATAATAATAATCTATTTGTTTAAAGTTGGTAGCATACGTCTATAATGCACATCAAAATAATTTGCACTAATTAATACAAAGTATCTATTTGGTGTCCCAAAATGATGTATTATCGTTTGATTGCTTATATCTCCATAACCAATGAACCGATTTTCAAAAACTTTATTTTATCTGATTGCCGAAAGGCTAAATTGTTTTAAGGATGTTGAATGTGGTTTAGGCCGATTTCTTCATGTCGAAAAGAAGATCGATAAAGCTGCTCAAATTCAAGCCTTAGATAGCATGAAAAAGAAAGGGCCTACTTTGCCAGTCAACATTTTAAATGTGATGCAAAAGGCTGAACTTATATGTCGTTCAGAGAACATATGGCGTTCAGAGAATATGAATTCAGTTAATAC
Source organism: Aurelia coerulea (assembly GCA_039566865.1). Lineage (NCBI taxonomy): Eukaryota > Metazoa > Cnidaria > Scyphozoa > Semaeostomeae > Ulmaridae > Aurelia > Aurelia coerulea. The sequence continues at coordinate 16,115,058 of CM076961.1, read as the reverse complement.
TGAGTTCAAAGAATACGAATACGAGTTCAGCCTTTTGTATCACATCTAAAATGTTGACTGGAAAAATGGGCCGTTTCTTTCTCATGCCATCTAAGGCTTGAATTTGAACAAGTTTATCGATCTTCTTCTCGACATTGAGCCTTTAGGCAATCAAATAAAACAAAGTTTTTGAAAATCTGTTCATTGGTTAGGGACATGTAAGCAATCAAACAATAATACATTATTTTGGGACACCCGGTACATAAAGTACAAAAGCAACTTAATTGCAATTCAAACTATTTACATATCTATTTACAAACTCTGCAGGTACATGTATGTCCATTCCATTTTCTCATTTTTCATTTGAAATAGAGGACACTACCACAGCTCTTTACCACATCAGATATGCTATTCCAAAGGTAGCTGCCTCTGTATTTAATGGAATTTACCCCATGAGTTATCGTGTGGAATCTTGGTATCTGTATGAGATCCTTATTGCGAAAGTTGTAATTCGATTGCTTCCTCTCAAATAGCTCCCACATAAATTCCCACATCACCTAGGGTCCTTTACAAGCAGGCTGCTATCCCAGACTGTCTGAAAAAACAAGGACAGATAATGTTACAATAGAACTCGCTACTTTTCATTGACACCTAGATACAAAGAAACCTGTGATTGCAGACAAAGGGAATTCCATGCTCGGTTCGTCAAGACATAAACAAAATCGAAGCAAGCCGCAAAAATTGCCCTGAAACCCGGGTCGCTAGCTCGCTCGTTGTACATTCCAGACATGGTTTTTAAGAGCAAATATGAGCACATATCGAAAGAAGAAGGATATATCTGCACATCTGCCTCGGGCATTTTATTCATTTTGTGCAGAAGCCAATTGGAAGGGGATTCAATTCTCGTACTTTTTAGGTGTAATTAAAACACTTACTGCTCAGCTTCTGCCTGAAAAGAATAAAATGCCCGAGGCAGAAGTTTAGATATATCCTTCCTCTTTCGATAAATCATGAACCTCCTCGATAACTATATAAAATTAATAAAGATTTCTCAAAAATATAGAACTTGCATTAACGCTTCGCATTCGCTTCATCAGAACTGAGTGAGTTCTCGATATGTGCTAACATTTGCTCTTAAAAACTATTTCTGGAATGCACAACGAGTAAGCTAGCGTCATGTCCTCGTCATTTTTTCTAAATTTCATCTTATTCTTCTGTCGAATAGGAGGCTGCCTCGATCCAGCGTAGATATATGAAAATGCAAGCTGCAACAGTTGGAATTACGTCAACCTCGCAGCATCAGTTAGCCAGATTACGGTAAATCCAGTTCTTTGATTTTTGTCTTCTTCATAAGAGATATATTGCTGATAAGTACTGGGTGTAAACAAATGATTTGTGGTACAAATTTGAAAATAGCCTTAAATAACGGACTTTTTTTTTTTTTTTTTTTTTTTTTTTATCCAATATAAAATTTTACAAAGACGAGATTACCGAAAACAACACTTACAAACTACTTTACTACACTACAAGGACGATGCCATGAGGAGCAGAAGACCATGACTACCCCATGGCTATAACATAGAAAACAGGTAACTAAAAACTAAATCTAAATATACAAACAAGTACTAATACATAGGGCTACGCATATACAATTTCTACTATAAATACTAGAGTCGGGTAACGGACTCATCGTACTAAACCCATATACGCAACAAAACACACTAATCTGTAGAAAGAAGACTGTTAACTCCTGTAGCAGAACAACAACGAAAATAAAGCTGTATAACTAGAGAGAAAACTGTTGAATCCTGCAAGAGAAAAACGAGTTAACCTGAAAACCTGAAAGGAAAGAAATAAGTTAGTAACTGCAATAAAGAACAACGTTGAATACAGTAAAAACCCGCGTATAAGAACCTAGAGTAGCGTCGCCCATTATGGCCGGTCGCCCATTATGGCCGGCTAGCAAGAGAAATTAAATTTCAGGGGACTGACGACTAGTATAGTAATAAAATTGCAATTGCGCGGAAAATCTTCGCTGAAAATCTGTTTTATCATGATTTGACCTTCACTGAAGTTGCAGTTCATTTGCATTGAAACCCGACGAGATGGTTTTTGCATATCTCTAATTGATTCTTTCAAGTATTGCAAATTTCATGATTCTATTTACATTCCTTGCTTCTTTTTCGTTCGCTCGGCACCTTGCGGTTTGAAATTTTTGAAATGTGCTTTGATTTTTCAGAAGTCCCGTCTCTAGAGAGGAAATCTACAATGAAACCAAAGCAACGTGGCTTCTGATTGAGATTTAAGGTTACGAAGTCTCAGTGCTGCTAATTGCTATTTTCGTCGCCCATTATGCCCATCAGTTTACCAGAGAAGTTTCCAATCGCTTCAAAATATTAAAATGCAGAATTTGTTTTAAAAAACACCAATTTGGGTTAAAATCTTACTTACTGACTTGGAAAATCATAGAAACCCAAAAAACGCAGCATCATATTTAGTCTATTTCCATTTTAGAAATTATGCCAACACTCATCCATCCATCACAAGAGATATGGCAGGATTTAGAACAACTCGATGCATGTATTTCAATTGCCAAAACTCGCAGTTTAGCTTAATTCTTATTGATATTTTTGTGTTCAAAGTACCAAATGATAAACAAAGAGCAATAATTAAAACTGTTTTTCTTATAAAAGCCATTTACCGGAGAGTAGTGTTCATTGTTTCTCCTGCGGCCATAATGGGCGACGCTGGAAGAAAACGGCGTTTTTACCCCCTTCTTTAAAATCTTCTAAAATCAGTATAAAGAGTTTTCGTACAAAGTCAATATTCTGTGATATTTTTCTCCATTAGTTGGTGATATAATCTGGCTATTTTGTTTTTTCATTAATTGCTCTTTTTGGATCTAACTCCGAACTTCGCGACGACATGGGCATAATGGGCGACACCACTCTAGTCGATTAAGAACCTACAGGCTGAAATTCTCAAATTTTCAATTGTTTTATTAGAGCCAATCCAATGTATTCATTGTTTAAGAACCCAGGCTTATTTGCAAAATAGTAGGTTCTTATACGCAGGTTTTTACTGTATCCAAAAATTCGTTTCGTCGCACACTCGTCAGCTCAGTTCCTACGAAGAACAAATTAACGATACAAAAATACAGTCCTGGGTGTCCAAAATCATGCATCGGCATTTGCATGCCGTAACATCACGAGCTAAGCACTGATTAGAATAAAATACCAATAATTTTGTGGCAGAGGGCCTGACTTAGATGAAGAAATTTACTGCGCTAAAATCGGCCATACCACTCTTGAGTTATCTGTTATTTTTGCTTGGGAATTATTTGTGAAAAGTCTTAGGGAAAAGATGACAATTATGATCAAATTTCGTTCCGTTTTTAGCTTTAATATAATGACAACTACCTCAATGATCTTCTTGGGAACTTAAGCAAGCAATCCAATCCATATAAATGTACAGGGTGTCCCAAAAAAACTGTGCCCCGTTTGTCTGAAGATTGCGACAAAACGGCAAAAGATCTCGCCAAACTTTTGCATGATGGTGCTCTTCAGATGTTCAATTAAAGTTTGTCACCATCCCCATGAAAATCTGTTGAAAAATGATGGAGCTATGACCTTCAGAAAACCAAATTTGCCTGATGACTGAAACCAGCGGTCGGCCATTTTGTCTTACTATTTTGCAGTGATAAGTATCTTCACGTGAGGTAAGAAATAATTTCTGTGAAGTCATCGAGACTACGGAACACTTTTTGTTGCTCTGCCCCTCCTTTGAGGTTGAACGTCGAAATCTTCTCGCTAGAGTGTTTGATTTGCTGCGACCATTTGGACATATCGATCTTTCAAATGAGGTTTTGACGCAACTTTTACTATATGGCGATAAAGACCTTCCAAAGGACCTCAACAGAAATATACTCGAGTTGACTCTACATTTCATCCACGCAACTGGTCGCTTCAGTTGAGATCACCGTAAATCTAGTTAAACGTCACCAAACCACTAAGTCCATTTTCGTAAAGTTTCTTGTCGTAGAGTCCTGTCCATATATTCCTTTGCAAGCCTGTTTCACATTGGACGTTAGGCTTATATTAGAAATCCAGACACGATAGCGGTGTCTCGAGCGATGGGAACCTTGGGTGGGGAGCAGTGACGGGGACAGTTGTTGTCGTTGTTGTTTCCTCGGCCGGCGTACCGATTGTTCACTATTATATTTTGGCCTGACATCTAATGTGAAAAAAATAGTGGAGCTCTCCGAAGATTATCGGAATTTTCACGAGAGCTATGACATTGGAGGCTGCTGTTTCATTTTCATTCCATAAAGCTATTTATCGCTGCAAAATAGTAAGACAAAATGGCCGACCGCTGGATTCAGTGATCGGGCAAAGTTGGTCTCCTGAAGGTCATACCTCCATCATTTTTCAACGGATTTTCATGGGGATGGTGGCAAACTTTAATTGAACATCTGAAGAGCACCGTCATGCAAAAGTTTGGTGAGAATCTTTTGCTGTTTTGTCGCAATCTTCAGACAAACGGGGCACAATTTTTTTGGGACATGCAAGAGGAACGTATTTTTCAAAGCGTTTTGCTCCTGACTTGACCATGCCCAATTTTCAATTTTGGAGACTGAAACTTAGAAAACGTTAGGTCTCTTTTAACTATGTTTAAAAATGTAGGCGAAGCCTTGAAATCGCATCTTTTCTGAATCACCCGCTGTGTCTCATAGTGTCTCATACGTTCTTGTTTATCTCCTTTTCTCTAGGGTGCCATTTTCAGCCAGTGGTGTACCTGATTCAAGGCAAACTGACGACATAACGATGTCATTGTCCTCAGGACGCAGACGGCCCAGTTCCGCACCACATGAACTTCGAATTCAAAGTAGTAGTAAAAGTGAGGCTGAGGAAAAGGATAATGAGCGAGACGACTCTGACTCTGAAATTTGCAGTGGTGGTATATCTGAATTGAGTGATGCGCACGTTGGCTTTCATATGCCTGATGAAGACGATGAGAGACAGTCATCATCATCTGGCAGTAATGCTTCGTTACCATCTGTTTTATCTTAATTGTTAGACTAGCAATAGTAAATACTAAATGCCCGGCCCATCCACTTACAGGTGGGGAATTTAGTATTTAACTATCGCTAGTTTACGTTGAGGCTTCACGGATTTGGCCTAATAAAGTTTGATTATCATCACTTTGTTGCATTTTGCATTCGTTGCGTTCGTTGGCCTACTAGCCTAAACTAAATACCGAGGCGTTCTAAATTCACATCACCAGTAGTACCACTCCTACTGATGATCAGCATCTTATTTGGCTTCAAATCATAGCTAATAAAATATAATCAAACTCACATCTATTTCTTCTATCTCTTGTTTTGACAATTTTCACATATTCGAACCACTAACAACTTCAGTTTGCCTATCCGACATTTTGTCTACCTCGTGATCACATCCTCTTTTCCAATTAGATCAAAGCCGGTTTAATATGAAAGACGAAAAATAAAACAGGAAAGACGAAAATATTGAGATGCTCTCCCCGTATATTATCTACGCATGGAGAACTACTAAGCCCCGCTTCGGTGCGGGGCGATGATATCCGTTCTGTCGATTTATACTGGGTGACCCAGAGAAGTAGCTCTTTTGAAAATCACCTAAAATACCGGGTGAGCTAGAAAAGAGTTCCAACCTCGGACTGGCCAGGATTGATCATACACTGGACCAATCTCAGATATTTTTGATTTTATCTTTTGTCAATATCCTATATTATTCTTGGTTATTTTTTGTTGATTTTTCGGATCCCTACTTATTACTATATTTACAATTTCTTGAAATTTGTTTGCCTGTGGACTGCCCAAAAAGATCGAAAAACAGTGATCAAATTTCTAAAGATTGAACTTGGCAGAATAAAGGAAGTGCTACTCGAAATGACTAAAAAATTCAGAATGGGTTATTTCGCAGGAGCGGTCGTTTAATGATTAAACAACGTCAATATCACTTTTATCAATACATATACTTTCAAGAATGAGTTCGTATTAATCGCAACCCTGACCTGACATCTGATGTGGGACGGAATCTACAACCCTCGCCAAAACCCTTGTCACAAAATTGAAAAAGGTAAATCTGAGGAGCAAATACCCCCCCCCCCCCCTTTACCCCCCAACTTGGAAAATATCATGCAGCAAGTGTCCTGAGTGAAGACAAACAACATTGACTTGGGGGGAAGGGGGGGGGTTTACGAGATATTTCCGCTGAAGTGGTAGGCACTTTGATTTCTGTTGAAAAATGCTGAAAAATTCAGTTTGTGACAAGAGGTTTTGGCGAGGATTGTAGTATAGTATAATATCCATTAGTTTTTGAATCGTTCGTAGTGTAGCTGTATTTAGTTTAACGCCATTGCAAGCAAGTTTCACGTAAAAGCTCATCTTGTAATAGGGCCTTTAGATCCCGTTTTCATTTTACCGGTACAACTATGGATCCTCTACAAAATTTAGCAGATTAACCTCCCATTTATACTGTTCGTGCCATCTGTAACACTTTTGTTCCTTCTGTCTTTAGAAAATTTTGTTCTCGAGGAATGTGAACGGTTTTGAACCCAACAACTTTATTGCGGATCAAATCCGTGCCGATACTGTGTAACTGTGGTCTTAAAGGCGTCAAACAGCCACCAGAATGATTTTAACGAGCTTGATTTTTAAGAATTTTTCCAGGGGAGGATGCTCCCCAGACCATTTAAATACCATTGGTTTACTTAGTGTATTTTAAAAGGGCCTATGTTTAAATCCGATGGGGCCAATATACCTTCACTGCGACCTGGTTGTTAGCTGATAAAAAATTTCCAAACGTTGTTCATTTGGTTTTAATGTCAAAAAGATTTCGCTATAATTTCATTGTCAAACTGTTCTGATAACATTTTGAAATTACAAGAATTTTTAGGCAGATTTTATTGCGTTGTATATATTTCATATTATAGCAATTTAGTTTCGTTCAAAATTGATTGTATAGAAAGAGCCAGAGTTTCTTCAAAATTCTTTCTCGAAGCAATCGCGCGCCTATCGACTATATTCACCTTCTTTAGCTCATAGCTTTGAAGAGTTTAGGAACTGATCGATTTTAGCTATAATGGTAACATCTGCTGATTCCAAAATCACTGATTATGGACCAAGAAGTAAGGCTATAGGCTTACCCCTCTTGCTCAAATTGGCTGTTTACAAAAGTACTGATTTGTGACCTGAAGGCTAACCTTTTCCCGCAAAAATTACTGATTTTGGACCTGCAGTTTCCCAAAGTACCGATTTTGGACAAAAAGGTAAACCAAAGGGCTTACCCGTTCTCACTAAACATTTTTGTTTCCAAAAGTGCTCATTTTGAACAAAGAGTCAAACTACAGGCTTCCCTTTTTCGTAAAAATATAACTGTTTCCAAGACAACTGAATTTTGATCAACCAGAAAGGCAATAAGCCCAAGGGAGGGGGGTTATTCCTGTACTTTCCAAAGGTATCATGCTAGTACAAATATTTAATATATGTACCTTTAGCACTGACCTGTCTTAACGAAGTATGCCTCATGCGGAAATTTCCTTGAAAACATACACTTTCCCGCTATAAATTAAACTTCTCAAATTTCAAATAATGCCTTTCTGGCAAAATGCAATGGGACTTACTTTCTGGACCAAAATCGGTATTCTGAAAAAGGACCTATTTATGGAAAAAAGCAAAGGGTATAGCCTTACCTTTTGGACCAAAATCGGTATTCTCAAAAAGGGTTTATTTTTGGAAAAAAGCAAAGGGTATAGCCTTACTTTTTGGACCAAAATCGGTATTCTCAAAAAGGGCCTATTTTTGGAAAAAAGCAAAGGGTATAGCCTTACTTTTTGGACCGAAATCGGTATTCTCAAAAAGGGCCTATTTTTCGAAAAAAGCAAAGGGTATAGCCTTACTTTTTGGACCAAAATCGGTATTCTCAAAAAGGGCCTATTTTTCGAAAAAAGCAAAGGGTATAGCCTTACTTTTTGGACCAAAATCGGTATTCTCAAAAAGGGCCTATTTTTGGAAAAAAGCAAAGGTTATAGCCTTGCTTTTGGACCAAAATCGGTATTCTCGAAAAGGGCCTATTTTTCGAAAAAAAGCAAAGGGTATAGCCTTACTTTTTGGACCGAAATCGGTATTCTCAAAAAGGGCCTATTTTTCGAAAAAAGCAAAGGGTATAGCCTTACTTTTTGGACCAAAATCGGTATTCTCAAAAAGGGCCTATTTTTGGAAAAAAGCAAAGGGTATAGCCTTACTTTTTGGACCAAAATCGGTATTCTCAAAAAGGGCCAATTTTTGGAAAAAAGCAAAGGGTATAGCCTTACTTTTTGGACCAAAATCGGTATTCTCAAAAAGGGCCTATTTTTCGAAAAAAGCAAAGGGTATAGCCTTACTTTTTGGACCAAAATCGGTATTCTCAAAAAGGGCCTATTTTTCGAAAAAAGCAAAGGGTATAGCCTTACTTTTTGGACCAAAATCGGTATTCTCAAAAAGGGCCTATTTTTCGAAAAAAGCAAAGGGTATAGCCTTACTTTTTGGACCAAAATCGGTATTCTCAAAAAAAAGGCCTATTTTTTGAAAAAAGCAAAGGGTATAGCCTTACTTTTTGGACCAAAATCGGTATTCTCAAAATGGGCCAATTTTTCGAAAAAAGCAAAGGGTATAGCCTTACTTTTTGGACCAAAATCGGTATTCTCAAAAAGGGCCTATTTTTGGAAAAAAGCAAAGGGTATAGCCTTACCTTTTGGACCAAAATCCATATTCTCAAGAAGGGCCTATTTTTCGAAAAAAGGAAAGGGTATAGCCTTACTTTTTGGACCAAAATTGGTATTCTCAAAAAGGGCCTATTTTTGGAAAAAAGCAAAGGGTATAGCCTTACCTTTTGGACCAAAATCGGTATTCTCAAAAAGGGCCTATTTTTGGAAAAAAGCAAAGGGTATAGCCTTACTTTTTGGACCAAAATCGGTATTCTCAAAAATGGGCCTATTTTTGGAAAAAAGCAAAGGGTATAGCCTTACTTTTTGGACCAAAATCGGTATTCTCAAAATGGGCCTATTTTTCGAAAAAAGCAAAGGCTATAGCCTTACTTTTTGGACCAAAATCGGTATTCTCAAAAAGGGCCTATTTATCGAAAAAAGCAAAGGGTATAGCCTTACTTTTGGACCAAAATCGGTATTCTCAAAAAGGGCCTATTTTTGGAAAAAAGCAAAGGGTATAGCCTTACTTTTTGGACCAAAATCGGTATTCTCAAAAAGGGCCTATTTTTCGAAAAAAGCAAAGGGTATAGCCTTACTTTTTGGACCAAAATCGGTATTCTCAAAAAGGGCCTATTTTTTAGAAAAAAGCAAAGATTATAGCCTTACTTTTTGGACCAAAATCGGTATTCTCGAAAAGGGCCTATTTTTCGAAAAAAAAGCAAAGGGTATAGCCTTACTTTTTGGACCAAAATCGGTATTCTCAAAAAGGGCCTATTTATGGAAAAAGCAAAGGGTATAGCCATGCATTTTGGACCGAAATCGGTATTATCAAAAAGGGCCTATTTTTCGAAAAAAGGAAAGGGTATAGCCTTACTTTTTGGACCAAAATCGGTATTCTCAAAAAGGGCCTATTTTTGGAAAAAAGCAAAGGGTATAGCCTTACTTTTTGGACCAAAATCGGTATTCTCAAAAAGGGCCAATTTTTGGAAAAAAGCAAAGGGTATAGCCTTACTTTTTGGACCGAAATCGGTATTCTCAAAAAGGGCCTATTTTTGGAAAAAAGGAAAGGGTATAGCCTTACTTTTTGGACCAAAATCGGTATTCTCAAAAAGGGCCTATTTTTCGAAAAAAGCAAAGGGTATAGCCTTACTTTTTGGACCAAAATCGGTATTCTCAAAAAGGGCCAATTTTTGGAAAAAAGCAAAGGGGTATAGCCTTACTTTTTGGACCAAAATCGGTATTCTCAAAAAGGGCCAATTTTTGGAAAAAAGCAAAGGGTATAGCCTTACTTTTTGGACCAAAATCGGTATTCTCAAAAAGGGCCTATTTTTCGAAAAAAGCAAAGGGTATAGCCTTACTTTTTGGACCAAAATCGGTATTCTCAAAAAGGGCCTATTTTTCGAAAAAAGCAAAGGGTATAGCCTTACTTTTTGGACCAAAATCGGTATTCTCAAAAAGGGCCTATTTTTGGAAAAAAGCAAAGGGTATAGCCTTACTTTTTGGACCAAAATCGGTATTCTCGAAAAGGGCCTATTTCTCGAAAAAAAAGCAAAGGGTATAGCCTTACATTTTGGACCGAAATCGGTATTCTCAAAAAGGGCCTATTTTTCGAAAAAAGGAAAGGGTATAGCCTTACTTTTTGCACCAAAATTGGTATTCTCGAAAAGGGCCTATTTTTCGAAAAAAAAGCAAAGGGTATAGCCTTACATTTTGGACCGAAATCGGTATTCTCAAAAAGGGCCTATTTTTCGAAAAAAGCAAAGGGTATAGCCTTACTTTTTGGACCGAAATCGGTATTCTCAAAAAGGGCCTATTTTTGGAAAAAAGCAAAGGGTATAGCCTTACTTTTTGGACCAAAATCGGTATTCTCAAAAAGGGCCAATTTTTGGAAAAAAGCAAAGGGTATAGCCTTACTTTTTGGACCAAAATCGGTATTCTCGAAAAGGGCCTATTTTTCGAAAAAAGCAAAGGGTATAGCCTTACTTTTTGGACCGAAATCGGTATTCTCAAAAAGGGCCTATTTTTCGAAAAAAGCAAAGGGTATAGCCTTACTTTTTGGACCAAAATCGGTATTCTCAAAAAGGGCCTATTTTTGGAAAAAAGCAAAGGGTATAGCCTTACTTTTTGGACCAAAATCGGTATTCTCAAAAAGGGCCTATTTTTGGAAAAAAGCAAAGGGTATAGCCTTACTTTTTGGACCAAAATCGGTATTCTCGAAAAGGGCCTATTTTTCGAAAAAAGCAAAGGGTATAGCCTTACATTTTGGACCGAAATCGGTATTCTCAAAAAGGGCCTATTTTTGGAAAAAAGCAAAGGGTATAGCCTTACTTTTTGGACCAAAATCGGTATTCTCAAAAAGGGCCAATTTTTGGAAAAAAGCAAAGGGTATAGCCTTACTTTTTGGACCAAAATCGGTATTCTCAAAAAGGGCCTATTTTTCGAAAAAAGCAAAGGGTATAGCCTTACTTTTTGGACCAAAATCGGTATTCTCAAAAAGGGCCTATTTTTGGAAAAAAGCAAAGGGTATAGCCTTACTTTTTGGACCAAAATCGGTATTCTCAAAAAGGGCCTATTTTTGGAAAAAAGCAAAGGGTATAGCCTTACTTTTTGGACCAAAATCGGTATTCTCAAAAAGGGCCTATTTTTCGAAAAAAGCAAAGGGTATAGCCTTACTTTTTGGACCAAAATCGGTATTCTTAAAAAGGGCCTATTTTTGGAAAAAAGCAAAGGGTATAGCCTTACTTTTTGGACCAAAATTGGTATTCCAAAAAGGGCCTATTTTTCGAAAAAAGCAAAGGGTATAGCCTTACTTTTTGGACCAAAATCGGTATTCTCAAAATGGGCCTATTTTTGGAAAAAAGCAAAGGGTATAGCCTTACTTTTTGGACCAAAATCGGTGTTTCCGAAAAGGGCCTATTTTTCAAAAAAGCAAAGGGTATAGCCTTACTTTTTGGACCAAAATCGGTATTTCAAAAAGGGCCTATTTTGGAAAAAAGCAAAGGCTATAGCCTTACTTTTGGACCAAAATCGGCATTTCCAAAAAGGGCCTATTTTTGGAAAAAAGCAAAGGGTATAGCCTTACTTTTTGGACCGAAATCGGTATTCTCAAAAAGGGCCTATTTTTGGAAAAAAGCAAAGGGTATAGCCTTACTTTTTGGACCAAAATCGGTATTCTCAAAAAGGGCCTATTTTTGGAAAAAAGCAAAGGGTATAGCCTTACTTTTTGGACCAAAATCGGTATTCTCAAAAAGGGCCTATTTTTGGAAAAAAGCAAAGGGTATAGCCTTACTTTTTGGACCAAAATCGGTATTCTCAAAAAGGGCCTATTTTTGGAAAAAAGCAAAGGGTATAGCCTTACTTTTTGACCAAAATCGGTATTCTCGAAAAGGGCCTATTTTTCGAAAAAAAGCAAAGGCTATAGCCTTACTTTTTGGACCGAAATCGGTATTCTCAAAAAGGGCCTATTTTTGGAAAAAGCAAAGGGTATAGCCTTACTTTTTGGACCAAAATCGGTATTCTCAAAAAGGGCCTATTTTTGGAAAAAAGCAAAGGGTATAGCCTTACTTTTTGGACCAAAAATCGGTATTCTCAAAAAGGGCCTATTTTTGGAAAAAAGCAAAGGGTATAGCCTTACTTTTTGGACCAAAATCGGTATTCTCCAAAAAGGGCCTATTTTTGGAAAAAAGCAAAGGGTATAGCCTTACTTTTTGGACCAAAATCGGTATTCCAAAAAGGGCCTATTTTTGGAAAAAAGCAAAGGGTATAGCCTTACTTTTTGGACCAAAATCGGTATTCTCAAAAGGGCCTATTTTTGGAAAAAAGCAAAGGGTATAGCCTTACTTTTTGGACCAAAATCGGTATTTCCAAAAAGGGCCTATTTTTCAAAAAAAGCAAAGGGTATAGCCTTACTTTTTGGACCAAAATCGGTATTCTCAAAAAGGGCCTATTTTTGGAAAAAAGCAAAGGGTATAGCCTTACTTTTTGGACCAAAATCGGTATTCTCCAAAATGGGCCTATTTTTGGAAAAAAGCAAAGGGTATAGCCTTACTTTTTGGACCGAAATCGGTATTCCAAAAAGGGCCTATTTTTGGAAAAAAGCAAAGGGTATAGCCTTACTTTTTGGACCAAAATCGGTATTCTCAAAAAGGGCCTATTTTTGGAAAAAAGCAAAGGGTATAGCCTTACTTTTTGGACCAAAATCGGTATTCTCAAAAAGGGCCTATTTTTGGAAAAAAGCAAAGGGTATAGCCTTACTTTTTGGACCAAAATCGGTATTTCAAAATGGGCCTATTTTTGGAAAAAAGCAAAGGGTATAGCCTTACTTTTTGGACCAAAATCGGTATTTCCGAAAGGGCCTATTTTTGGAAAAAAGCAAAGGGTATAGCCTTACTTTTTGGACCAAAATCAGTATTCTCAAAATGGGCCTATTTTTGGAAAAAAGCAAAGGGTATAGCCTTACTTTTTGGACCAAAATCGGTATTCTCAAAAAGGGCCTATTTTTGGAAAAAAGCAAAGGGTATAGCCTTACTTTTTGGACCAAAATCGGTATTCTCAAAAAGGGCCTATTTTTGGAAAAAAGCAAAGGGTATAGCCTTACTTTTTGGACCAAAATCGGTATTCTCAAAAAGGGCCTATTTTTGGAAAAAAGCAAAGGGTATAGCCTTACTTTTTGGACCAAAATCGGTATTCTCAAAAAGGGCCTATTTTTCGAAAAAAGCAAAGGGTATAGCCTTACTTTTTGGACCGAAATCGGTATTCTCAAAAAGGGCCTATTTTTGGAAAAAAGCAAAGGGTATAGCCTTACTTTTTGGACCAAAATCGGTATTCTCAAAAAGGGCCTATTTTTGGAAAAAAGCAAAGGGTATAGCCTTACTTTTTGGACCAAAATCGGTATTCTCAAAAAGGGCCTATTTTTGGAAAAAAGCAAAGGGTATAGCCTTACTTTTTGGACTAAAATCGGTATTTCCAAAAAGGGCCTATTTTTGGAAAAAAGCAAAGGGTATAGCCTTACTTTTTGGACCAAAATCGGTATTCTCCAAAAGGGCCTATTTTTCGAAAAAAAGCAAAGGCTATAGCCTTACTTTTTGGACCAAAATCGGTATTCTCAAAAAGGGCCTATTTTTGGAAAAAAGCAAAGGGTATAGCCTTACTTTTTGGACCAAAATCGGTATTCTCAAAAAGGGCCTATTTTTGGAAAAAAGCAAAGGGTATAGCCTTACTTTTTGGACCAAAATCGGTATTCTCAAAAAGGGCCAATTTTTGGAAAAAAGCAAAGGGTATAGCCTTACTTTTTGGACGAAAATCGGTATTTCAAAAATGGGCCTATTTTTGGAAAAAAGCAAAGGGTATAGCCTTACTTTTTGGACCAAAATCGGCATTCTCAAAAAGGGCCAATTTTTGGAAAAAAGCAAAGGGTATAGCCTTACTTTTTGGACCAAAATCGGTATTCTCAAAAAGGGCCTATTTTTGGAAAAAAGCAAAGGGTATAGCCTTACTTTTTGGACCAAAATCGGTATTCTCAAAAAGGGCCTATTTTTCGAAAAAAGCAAAGGGTATAGCCTTACTTTTTGGACCAAAATCGGTATTCTCAAAAAGGGCCTATTTTTGGAAAAAAGCAAAGGGTATAGCCTTACTTTTTGGACCAAAATCGGTATTCTCGAAAAGGGCCTATTTCTCGAAAAAAAAGCAAAGGGTATAGCCTTACATTTTGGACCGAAATCGGTATTCTCAAAAAGGGCCTATTTTTCGAAAAAAGCAAAGGGTATAGCCTTACTTTTTGGACCGAAATCGGTATTCTCAAAAAGGGCCTATTTTTGGAAAAAAGCAAAGGGTATAGCCTTACTTTTTGGACCAAAATCGGTATTCTCAAAAAGGGCCTATTTTTGGAAAAAAGCAAAGGGTATAGCCTTACTTTTTGGACCAAAATCGGTATTCTCAAAAAGGGCCTATTTTTCAAAAAAAAGCAAAGGGTATAGCCTTACTTTTTGGACCAAAATCGGTATTCTCAAAAAGGGCCTATTTTTGGAAAAAAGCAAAGGGTATAGCCTTACTTTTTGGACCAAAATCGGTATTCTCAAAAAGGGCCTATTTTTCGAAAAAAGCAAAGGGTATAGCCTTACTTTTTGGACCAAAATCGGTATTCTCAAAAAGGGCCTATTTTTCGAAAAAAGCAAAGGGTATAGCCTTACTTTTTGGACCAAAATCGGTATTCTCAAAAAGGGCCTATTTTTGGAAAAAAGCAAAGGGTATAGCCTTACTTTTTGGACCAAAATCGGTATTCTCAAAAAGGGCCTATTTTTCGAAAAAAGCAAACGGTATAGCCTTACTTTTTGGACCAAAATCGGTATTCTCGAAAAGGGCCTATTTCTCGAAAAAAAAGCAAAGGGTATAGCCTTACATTTTGGACCGAAATCGGTATTCTCAAAAAGGGCCTATTTTTGGAAAAAAGCAAAGGGTATAGCCTTACTTTTTGGACCAAAATCGGTATTCTCAAAAAGGGCCTATTTTTGGAAAAAAGCAAAGGGTATAGCCTTACTTTTTGGACCAAAATCGGTATTCTCAAAAAGGGCCTATTTTTGGAAAAAAGCAAAGGGTATAGCCTTACTTTTTGGACCAAAATCGGTATTCTCAAAAAGGGCCTATTTTTGGAAAAAAGCAAAGGGTATAGCCTTACTTTTTGGACCAAAATCGGTATTCTCAAAATGGGCCTATTTTTGGAAAAAAGCAAAGGGTATAGCCTTACTTTTTGGACCAAAATCGGTATTCTCAAAAAGGGCCTATTTTTGGAAAAAAGCAAAGGGTATAGCCTTACTTTTTGGACCAAAATCGGTATTCTCAAAAAGGGCCTATTTTTGGAAAAAAGCAAAGGGTATAGCCTTACTTTTTGGACCAAAATCGGTATTCTCAAAAAGGGCCTATTTTTGGAAAAAAGCAAAGGGTATAGCCTTACTTTTTGGACCAAAATCGGTATTCTCAAAAAGGGCCTATTTTTGGAAAAAAGCAAAGGGTATAGCCTTACTTTTTGGACCAAAATCGGTATTCTCAAAAAGGGCCTATTTTTGGAAAAAAGCAAAGGGTATAGCCTTACTTTTTGGACAAAAATCGGTATTCTCAAAAAGGGCCTATTTTTCGAAAAAAGGAAAGGGTATAGCCTTACTTTTTGGACCAAAATCGGTATTCTCAAAAAGGGCCTATTTTTCGGAAAAAGCAAAGGCTATAGCCTTACTTTTTGGACCAAAATCGGTATTCTCAAAAAGGGCCTATTTTTGGAAAAAAGCAAAGGGTATAGCCTTACCTTTTGGACCAAAGTCGATATTCTCAAAAAGGGCCTATTTTTGGAAAAAAGCAAAGGGTATAGCCTTACTTTTTGGACCAAAATCGGTATTCTCAAAAAGGGCCTATTTTTGGAAAAAAGCAAAGGGTATAGCCTTACTTTTTGGACCAAAATCGGTATTCTCAAAAAGGGCCTATTTTTGGAAAAAAGCAAAGGGTATAGCCTTACTTTTTGGACCAAAATCGGTATTCTCAAAATGGGCCTATTTTTGGAAAAAAGCAAAGGGTATAGCCTTACTTTTTGGACCGAAATCGGTATTCTCAAAAAGGGCCTATTTTTGGAAAAAAGCAAAGGGTATAGCCTTACTTTTTGGACCAAAATCGGTATTCTCAAAAAGGGCCTATTTTTGGAAAAAAGCAAAGGGTATAGCCTTACTTTTTGGACCAAAATCGGTATTCTCAAAAAGGGCCTATTTTTGGAAAAAAGCAAAGGGTATAGCCTTACTTTTTGGACCAAAATCGGTATTCTCAAAAAGGGCCTATTTTTCGAAAAAAGCAAAGGGTATAGCCTTACTTTTTGGACCAAAATCGGTATTCTCAAAAAGGGCCTATTTTTGGAAAAAAGCAAAGGGTATAGCCTTACTTTTTGGACCAAAATCGGTATTCTCAAAAAGGGCCTATTTTTGGAAAAAAGCAAAGGGTATAGCCTTACTTTTTGGACCAAAATCGGTATTCTCAAAAAGGGCCTATTTTTGGAAAAAAGCAAAGGGTATAGCCTTACTTTTTGGACCAAAATCGGTATTCTCAAAAAGGGCCTATTTTTGGAAAAAAGCAAAGGGTATAGCCTTACTTTTTGGACCAAAATCGGTATTCTCAAAAAGGGCCTATTTTTGGAAAAAAGCAAAGGGTATAGCCTTACTTTTTGGACCAAAATCGGTATTCTCAAAAAGGGCCTATTTTTGGAAAAAAGCAAAGGGTATAGCCTTACTTTTGGACCAAAATCGGTATTCTCGAAAAGGGCCTATTTCTCGAAAAAAAAGCAAAGGGTATAGCCTTACATTTTGGACCGAAATCGGTATTCTCAAAAAGGGCCTATTTTTGGAAAAAAGCAAAGGGTATAGCCTTACTTTTTGGACCAAAATCGGTATTCTCAAAAAGGGCCTATTTTTCGAAAAAAGCAAAGGGTATAGCCTTACTTTTTGGACCAAAATCGGTATTCTCAAAAAGGGCCTATTTTTGGAAAAAAGCAAAGGGTATAGCCTTACTTTTTGGACCAAAATCGGTATTCTCAAAAAGGGCCTATTTTTGGAAAAAAGCAAAGGGTATAGCCTTACTTTTTGGACCAAAATCGGTATTCTCAAAAAGGGCCTATTTTTGGAAAAAAGCAAAGGGTATAGCCTTACTTTTTGGACCAAAATCGGTATTCTCAAAAAGGGCCTATTTTTGGAAAAAAGCAAAGGGTATAGCCTTACTTTTTGGACCAAAATCGGTATTCTCAAAAAGGGCCTATTTTTGGAAAAAAGCAAAGGGTATAGCCTTACCTTTTGGACCAAAATCGGTATTCTCAAAAAGGGCCTATTTTTGGAAAAAAGCAAAGGGTATAGCCTTACTTTTTGGACCAAAATCGGTATTCTCAAAAAGGGCCTATTTTTGCAAAAAGCAAAGGGTATAGCCTTACTTTTTGGACCAAAATCGGTATTCTCAAAAAGGGCCTATTTTTGGAAAAAAGCAAAGGGTATAGCCTTACTTTTTGGACCAAAATCGGTATTCTCAAAAAGGGCCTATTTTTGGAAAAAAGCAAAGGGTATAGCCTTACTTTTTGGACCAAAATCGGTATTCTCAAAAAGGGCCTATTTTTGGAAAAAAGCAAAGGGTATAGCCTTACTTTTTGGACCAAAATCGGTATTCTCAAAAAGGGCCTATTTTTCGAAAAAAGCAAAGGGTATAGCCTTACTTTTTGGACCAAAATCGGTATTCTCAAAAAGGGCCTATTTTTGGAAAAAAGCAAAGGGTATAGCCTTACTTTTTGGACCAAAATCGGTATTCTCAAAAAGGGCCTATTTTTCGAAAAAAGCAAAGGGTATAGCCTTACTTTTTGGACCAAAATCGGTATTCTCAAAAAGGGCCTATTTTTGGAAAAAAGCAAAGGGTATAGCCTTACTTTTGGACCAAAATCGGTATTCTCGAAATGGGCCTATTTTTGGAAAAAAAGCAAAGGGTATAGCCTTACTTTTTGGACCGAAATCGGTATTCTCAAAAAGGGCCTATTTTTGGAAAAAAGCAAAGGGTATAGCCTTACTTTTTGGACCAAAATCGGTATTCTCAAAAAGGGCCTATTTTTCGAAAAAGCAAAGGGTATAGCCTTACTTTTTGGACCAAAATCGGTATTCTCAAAAAGGGCCAATTTTTGGAAAAAAGCAAAGGGTATAGCCTTACTTTTTGGACCAAAATCGGTATTCTCAAAAAGGGCCTATTTTTCGAAAAAAGCAAAGGGTATAGCCTTACTTTTTGGACCAAAATCGGTATTCTCAAAAAGGGCCTATTTTTCGAAAAAAGCAAAGGGTATAGCCTTACTTTTTGGACCAAAATCGGTATTCTCAAAAAGGGCCTATTTTTCGAAAAAAGCAAAGGGTATAGCCTTACTTTTTGGACCAAAATCGGTATTCTCAAAAAGGGCCTATTTTTGGAAAAAAGCAAAGGGTATAGCCTTACTTTTTGGACCAAAATCGGTATTCTCAAAAAGGGCCAATTTTTGGAAAAAAGCAAAGGGTATAGCCTTACTTTTTGGACCAAAATCGGTATTCTCAAAAGGGCCTATTTTTCAAAAAAAGCAAAGGGTATAGCCTTACTTTTTGGACCAAAATCGGTATTCTCAAAAAGGGCCTATTTTTCGAAAAAAGCAAAGGGTATAGCCTTACTTTTGGACCAAAATCGGTATTCTCAAAAAGGGCCTATTTTTGGAAAAAAGCAAAGGGTATAGCCTTACTTTTTGGACCAAAATCGGTATCTCAAAAAGGGCCTATTTTTGGAAAAAAGCAAAGGGTATAGCCTTACTTTTTGGACCAAAATCGGTATTCTCCAAAAAGGGCCTATTTTTCAAAAAAAGCAAAGGGTATAGCCTTACTTTTTGGACCAAAATCGGTATTCTCAAAAAGGGCCTATTTTTGGAAAAAAGCAAAGGGTATAGCCTTACTTTTTGGACCAAAATCGGTATTCTCAAAAAGGGCCTATTTTTGGAAAAAAGCAAAGGGTATAGCCTTACTTTTTGGACCAAAATCGGTATTCTCCAAAAAGGGCCTATTTTTGGAAAAAAGCAAAGGGTATAGCCTTACTTTTGGACCAAAATCGGTATTCTCGAAATGGGCCTATTTTTGGAAAAAAAGCAAAGGGTATAGCCTTACATTTTGGACCGAAATCGGTATTCTCAAAAAGGGCCAATTTTTGGAAAAAAGCAAAGGGTATAGCCTTACTTTTTGGACCGAAATCGGTATTCTCAAAAAGGGCCTATTTTTCGAAAAAGCGAAAGGGTATAGCCTTACTTTTTGGACCAAAATCGGTATTCTCAAAAAGGGCCAATTTTTGGAAAAAAGCAAAGGGTATAGCCTTACTTTTTGGACCAAAATCGGTATTCTCAAAAAGGGCCTATTTTTCGGAAAAAAGCAAAGGGTATAGCCTTACTTTTTGGACCAAAATCGGTATTCTCAAAAAGGGCCTATTTTTCGAAAAAAGCAAAGGGTATAGCCTTACATTTTGGACCGAAATCGGTATTCTCAAAAAGGGCCTATTTTTGGAAAAAAGCAAAGGGTATAGCCTTACTTTTTGGACCAAAATCGGTATTCTCAAAAAGGGCCTATTTTTGGAAAAAAGCAAAGGGTATAGCCTTACTTTTTGGACCAAAATCGGTATTCTCAAAAAGGGCCTATTTTTGGAAAAAAGCAAAGGCTATAGCCTTACTTTTTGGACCAAAATCGGTATTCTCGAAATGGGCCTATTTTTGGAAAAAAAGCAAAGGGTATAGCCTTACATTTTGGACCGAAATCGGTATTCTCAAAAAGGGCCTATTTTTGGAAAAAAGCAAAGGGTATAGCCTTACTTTTTGGACCAAAATCGGTATTCTCAAAAAGGGCCTATTTTTGGAAAAAAGCAAAGGGTATAGCCTTACTTTTTGGACCAAAATCGGTATTCTTTTTGGAAAAGGGCCTATTTTTCGAAAAAAAGCAAAGGGTATAGCCTTACCTTTTGGACCAAAATCGGTATTCTCAAAAAGGGCCTATTTTTGGAAAAAAGCAAAGGGTATAGCCTTACTTTTTGGACCAAAATCGGTATTCTCAAAAAGGGCCTATTTTTCGAAAAAAGCAAAGGCTATAGCCTTACTTTTTGGACCAAAATCGGTATTCTCCAAAAGGGCCTCAAAGGTATAGCCTTGCTTTTGGACAAAAATCGGGCCTATTTTTGGAAAAAAGCAAAGGGTATAGCCTTACTTTTTGGACCGAAATCGGTATTCTCAAAAAGGGCCTATTTTTCGAAAAAAGCAAAGGGTATAGCCTTACATTTTGGACCGAAATCGGTATTCTCAAAAAGGGCCTATTTTTCGAAAAAGCAAAGGGTATAGCCTTACTTTTTGGACCAAAATCGGTATTCTCAAAAAGGGCCTATTTTTGGAAAAAAGCAAAGGGTATAGCCTTACTTTTTGGACCAAAATCGGTATTCTCAAAAAGGGCCTATTTTTCGAAAAAAGCAAAGGGTATAGCCTTACTTTTTGGACCAAAATCGGTATTCTCAAAAAGGGCCTATTTTTCGAAAAAAGCAAAGGGTATAGCCTTACTTTTTGGACCAAATCGGTATTCTCAAAAAGGGCCTATTTTTGGAAAAAAGCAAAGGGTATAGCCTTACCTTTTGGACCAAAATCGGTATTCTCAAAAAGGGCCTATTTTTGGAAAAAAGCAAAGGGTATAGCCTTACTTTTTGGACCAAAATCGGTATTCTCAAAAAGGGCCTATTTTTTGAAAAAAGCAAAGGTTATAGCCTTACTTTTGGACAAAAATCGGTATTCTCGAAATGGGCCTATTTATGGAAAAAAGCAAAGGGTATAGCCTTACATTTTGGACCGAAATCGGTATTCTCAAAAAGGGCCTATTTTTCGAAAAAAGCAAAGGGTATAGCCTTACTTTTTGGACCAAAATCGGTATTCTCAAAAAGGGCCTATTTTTGGAAAAAAGCAAAGGGTATAGCCTTACTTTTTGGACCAAAATCGGTATTCTCAAAAAGGGCCTATTTTTCAAAAAAGCAAAGGGTATAGCCTTACTTTTTGGACCAAAATCGGTATTCTCAAAAAGGGCCAATTTTTGGAAAAAAGCAAAGGGTATAGCCTTACTTTTTGGACCAAAATCGGTATTCTCAAAAAGGGCCTATTTTTCGAAAAAAGCAAAGGCTATAGCCTTACTTTTTGGACCAAAATCGGTATTCTCAAAAAGGGCCTATTTTTGGAAAAAAGCAAAGGGTATAGCCTTACTTTTTGGACCAAAATCGGTATTCTCAAAAAGGGCCTATTTTTGGAAAAAAGCAAAGGGTATAGCCTTACTTTTTGGACCGAAATCGGTATTCTCAAAAAGGGCCTATTTTTCGAAAAAAGCAAAGGGTATAGCCTTACTTTTTGGACCAAAATCGGTATTCTCAAAAAGGGCCAATTTTTCGAAAAAAGCAAAGGGTATAGCCTTACTTTTTGGACCGAAATCGGTATTCTCAAAAAGGGCCTATTTTTGGAAAAAAGCAAAGGGTATAGCCTTACTTTTTGGACCAAAATCGGTATTCTCAAAAAGGGCCTATTTTTGGAAAAAAGCAAAGGGTATAGCCTTACTTTTTGGACCAAAATCGGTATTCTCAAAAAGGGCCTATTTTTCGAAAAAAGCAAAGGGTATAGCCTTACTTTTTGGACCAAAATCGGTATTCTCAAAAAGGGCCTATTTTTGGAAAAAAGCAAAGGGTATAGCCTTACTTTTTGGACCAAAATCGGTATTCTCAAAAAGGGCCTATTTTTGGAAAAAAAGCAAAGGGTATAGCCTTACATTTTGGACCGAAATCGGTATTCTCAAAAAGGGCCTATTTTTGGAAAAAAGCAAAGGGTATAGCCTTACTTTTTGGACCAAAATCGGTATTCTCAAAAAGGGCCTATTTTTCGAAAAAGCAAAGGGTATAGCCTTACTTTTTGGACCAAAATCGGTATTCTCAAAAAGGGCCTATTTTTGGAAAAAAGCAAAGGGTATAGCCTTACTTTTTGGACCAAAATCGGTATTCTCAAAAAGGGCCTATTTTTGGAAAAAAGCAAAGGGTATAGCCTTACTTTTTGGACCAAAATCGGTATTCTCAAAAAGGGCCTATTTTTCAAAAAAAGCAAAGGGTATAGCCTTACTTTTTGGACCAAAATCGGTATTCTCAAAAAGGGCCTATTTTTGGAAAAAAGCAAAGGGTATAGCCTTACTTTTTGGACCAAAATCGGTATTCTCAAAAAGGGCCTATTTTTGGAAAAAAGCAAAGGGTATAGCCTTACTTTTTGGACCAAAATCGGTATTCTCAAAAAGGGCCAATTTTTGGAAAAAAGCAAAGGGTATAGCCTTACTTTTTGGACCAAAATCGGTATTCTCAAAAAGGGCCTATTTTTCAAAAAAAGCAAAGGGTATAGCCTTACTTTTTTGACCAAAATCGGTATTCTCAAAAAGGGCCTATTTTTCGAAAAAAGCAAAGGGTATAGCCTTACTTTTTGGACCAAAATCGGTATTCTCAAAAAGGGCCTATTTTTCGAAAAAAGCAAAGGGTATAGCCTTACTTTTTGGACCAAAATCGGTATTTTCAAAAAGGGCCAATTTTTCGAAAAAAGCAAAGGGTATAGCCTTACTTTTTGGACCAAAATCGGTATTCTCAAAAAGGGCCTATTTTTCGAAAAAAGCAAAGGGTATAGCCTTACTTTTTGGACCAAAATCGGTATTCTCAAAAAGGGCCTATTTTTCGAAAAAAGCAAAGGGTATAGCCTTACTTTTTGGACCAAAATCGGTATTCTCAAAAAGGGCCTATTTTTCGAAAAAAGCAAAGGGTATAGCCTTACTTTTTGGACCAAAATCGGTATTCTCAAAAAGGGCCTATTTTTTGAAAAAAGCAAAGGTATAGCCTTACTTTTTGGACAAAAATCGGTATTCTCGAAATGGGCCTATTTTTGGAAAAAAAGCAAAGGGTATAGCCTTACATTTTGGACCGAAATCGGTATTCTCAAAAAGGGCCTATTTTTGGAAAAAAGCAAAGGGTATAGCCTTACATTTTGGACCGAAATCGGTATTCTCAAAAAGGGCCTATTTTTCGAAAAAGCGAAAGCGTATAGCCTTACTTTTTGGACCAAAATCGGTATTCTCAAAAAGGGCCTTTTTTTGGAAAAAAGCAAAGGGTATAGCCTTACTTTTTGGACCAAAATCGGTATTCTCAAAAAGGGCCTATTTTTCAAAAAAAGCAAAGGGTATAGCCTTACTTTTTGGACCAAAATCGGTATTCTCAAAAAGGGCCTATTTTTCGAAAAAAGCAAAGGGCATAGCCTTACTTTTTGGACCAAAATCGGTATTCTCAAAATAGGGCCTATTTTTGAAAAAAGCAAAGGGTATAGCCTTACTTTTTGGACCAAAATCGGTATTCTCAAAAATGGGCCTATTTTTCGAAAAAAGCAAAGGGTATAGCCTTACTTTTTGGACCAAAATCGGTATTCTCAAAAAGGGCCTATTTTTCGAAAAAGCAAAGGGTATAGCCTTACTTTTTGGACCAAAATCGGTATTCTCAAAAAGGGCCTATTTTTCGAAAAAGCAAAGGGTATAGCCTTACTTTTTGGACCAAAATCGGTATTCTCAAAAATGGGCCTATTTTTCGAAAAAAGCAAAGGCTATAGCCTTACTTTTTGGACCAAAATCGGTATTCTCAAAAAGGGCCTATTTTTGGAAAAAAGCAAAGGGTATAGCCTTACTTTTTGGACCAAAATCGGTATTCTCAAAAAGGGCCAATTTTTGGAAAAAAGCAAAGGGTATAGCCTTACTTTTTGGACCAAAATCGGTATTCTCCGAAAGGGCCTATTTTTCAAAAAAAGCAAAGGGTATAGCCTTACTTTTTGGACCAAAATCGGTATTCTCAAAAAGGGTCTATTTTTCGAAAAAAGCAAAGGGTATAGCCTTACTTTTTGGACCAAAATCGGTATTCTCCAAAAGGGCCTATTTTTCGAAAAAAGCAAAGGGTATAGCCTTACTTTTTGGACCAAAATCGGTATTTTTAAAAAGGGCCAATTTTTCGAAAAAAGCAAAGGGTATAGCCTTACTTTTTGGACCGAAATCGGTATTCTCAAAAAGGGCCTATTTTTCGAAAAAAGCAAAGGGTATAGCCTTACTTTTTGGACCAAAATCGGTATTCTCAAAAAGGGCCTATTTTTCGAAAAAAGCAAAGGGTATAGCCTTACTTTTTGGACCAAAATCGGTATTCTCAAAAAGGGCCTATTTTTCGAAAAAAGCAAAGGGTATAGCCTTACTTTTTGGACCAAAATCGGTATTCTCAAAAAGGGCCTATTTTTTGAAAAAAGCAAAGGTATAGCCTTACTTTTGGACCAAAATCGGTATTCTCGAAATGGGCCTATTTTTGGAAAAAAAGCAAAGGGTATAGCCTTACATTTTGGACCGAAATCGGTATTCTCAAAAAGGGCCTATTTTTGGAAAAAAGCAAAGGGTATAGCCTTACTTTTTGGACCAAAATCGGTTTTCTCAAAAAGGGCCTATTTTTCGAAAAAGCAAAGGGTATAGCCTTACTTTTTGGACCAAAATCGGTATTCTCAAAAAGGGCCTTTTTTTGGAAAAAAGCAAAGGGTATAGCCTTACTTTTTGGACCAAAATCGGTATTCTCAAAAAGGGCCTATTTTTCAAAAAAAGCAAAGGGTATAGCCTTACTTTTTGGACCAAAATCGGTGTTCTCAAAAAGGGCCTATTTTTCAAAAAAAGCAAAGGGTATAGCCTTACTTTTTGGACCAAAATCGGTATTCTCAAAATAGGCCTATTTTTCGAAAAAAGCAAAGGGTATAGCCTTACTTTTTGGACCAAAATCGGTATTCTCAAAAAGGGCCCATTTTTCGAAAAAAGCAAAGGGTATAGCCTTACTTTTTCGACCAAAATCGGTATTCTCAAAAAGGGCCTATTTTTCGAAAAAGCAAAGGTATAGCCTTACTTTTTGGACCAAAATCGGTATTCTCAAAAGGGCCTATTTTTCGAAAAAAGCAAAGGGTATAGCCTTACATTTTGGACCGAAATCGGTATTATCAAAAAGGGCCTATTTTTCGAAAAAAGGAAAGGGTATAGCCTTACTTTTTGCACCATAATCGGTATTCTCAAAAAGGGCCTATTTTTGGAAAAAAGCAAAGGGTATAGCCTTACTTTTTGGAACAAAATCGGTATTCTCAAAAAGGGCCAATTTTTGGAAAAAAGCAAAGGGTATAGCCTTACTTCTTGGACCAAAATCGGTATTCTTAAAAAGGGCCTATTTTTCAAAAAAAGCAATGGGTATAGCCTTACTTTTTTGACCAAAATCGGTATTCTCAAAAAGGGTCTATTTTTCGAAAAAAGCAAAGGGTATAGCCTTACTTTTTCGACCAAAATCGGTATTCTCAAAAAGGGCCTATTTTTCGAAAAAAGCAAAGGGTATAGCCTTACTTTTTCGACCAAAATCGGTATTCTCTAAATTGGCCTATTTTTCGAAAAAAGCAAAGGGTATAGCCTTACTTTTTGGACCAAAATCGGTATTCTTAAAAAGGACCAATTTTTCGAAAAAAGCAAAGGGTATAGCCTTACGTTTTGGACCGAAATCGGTATTCTCAAAAAGGGCCTATTTTTCGAAAAAAGCAAAGGGTATAGCCTTACTTTTTGAACCAAAATCGGTATTCTTAAAAAGGACCAATTTTTCGAAAAAAGCAAAGGGTATAGCCTTACGTTTTGGACCGAAATCGGTACTCTCAAAAAGGGCCTATTTTTCGAAAAAAGCATAGGATATAGCCTTACTATTTGGACCAAAATCGTTGTTCTCAAAATGGGCCTATTTTTCGAAAAAAGCAAAGGGTATAGCGTTACTTTTTGGTCCTAAATCTTTATTCTCAAAATGGGTCTATTTTTCGAAAAAAGCAAAGGGTATAGCCTTACTTTTTGGACCAAAATCGGTAGTCTAAAAATCGGCCTATTTTTCGGAAAAAGGCAAAGGGTATAGCCTTACCTTTTGGACCAAAATCGGTATTCTCAAAATAGGCCTATTTTTGGAAAAAAGCAAAGGGTATAGCCTTACTAGACTGATGATATGGTCGTAGTTATCGCTATTGAAATACTGCCGGACGCTTCTAACTACGACTCATAATCAAACGCCATTATTTTGAAATGACTATGCCTGCCTCGTTTCGATAAGGGCCTAGGCGCAGAAAAGCACAAACATTTGTAGTTTTCAAATGAAACACATTGATTTGAAAACTTCACAATAAATCAGTTAATGCTTAGCGAAAGCAGCAAAATAGTACCTACGTACAAAATTTGATATTGTCGCCAACTGTTTTCATGGTATTCTTGTTCACAAGCCTTTTTCTGTCCGGCCAAGCTCCTTGAAACTCTGCTTTGAGCTTCGAGTTTCCGTTGGTCAACATCAATCAATCGAATTTGCAGAGATTCTAATGGCGTTGTATTTGGTTGTATACTTTGTACATGACTGTGTATAGCAGCCTCGTTCCCAAGGGCGTTCAAAAGTGAAAAAAGTCAGTCCAAAAATATTGCCGTAATATTATGAGTCCCAGTAAGAGCGGTCTCGGTCTGGCGTAATAGTCTCGTTTTGGATAGCGATTACTGGGACTCATCGTAATCAGTCTATAGCCTCACTTTTTGGATCAAAATCGGTATTCTCAAAATGGGCCTATTTTTTGAAAAAGGCGAAGGGTATAGCCTTACTTTTTGGATCAAAATCGGTAATCTCAAAATGGGCCTATTGTTGGAAAAAGGCAAAGGGTATAGCCTTACTTTTTGGCCAATAATCGGTAATCTGAAAAAGGGCCTATTTTTGGAATAATTTTTTTTTTTTTTTTTTTTTATATATCCACTAAAAGATTACAATATATATGTTACTTACACTACCTACAAAATTACTATACAATACTACAGGAACGATACCCCGAGGAGCAAAAGGCTGTGACTACCCCGAGGCCACTTAGACATTGAGCTAAAACTACTATGGTCTGTCTCAAATTACATGCCATGAGAAAGAACTGCGATCAGGTTGATTTTTGTTTGGATGGTAAATAAGGCATTATCGCAAATATTGCATGGCATCTAATTTGAGATAGACATTTGAAAATACATGACTTAACTAAAGAAAATCAAGAACAAAAACAAAATAAACTAAAATGGGACATGTAACATTGTGGCTGTGATGAAGTGACTTATAACGGAGTTTTTTTGGAATTTTCTAACCGAATCGACCAGATTTGTGGATAAATTTTAGAGTCAGAAGGAGTATATTTTTGTTAAGTTCGTCTGGGAAATTTTTATCACCAAACAATAAAATCTGCAGTAGAACATTATTTTGGACATTGGTGTATCCATATGGTCGCAGCAAATCAAAAACTCCAGCGAGAAGATCTCTGCGTGGTACTGCAAGGGAAGGGCAAAGCAACAAAAAGTGTTCCGTATCCTCAATACCATCGTTCGTAGGGCACATTGGATTTATGGTATCCCTAAAATTGTGCTTGAATTTGTGAAAGTTTAGTTTACTGAGACCAACCCTGAGTTGAGTGAGATAGGATAAACCTGTTGGGTCATGAATGCCAAATATAGATCTTACAGGGGGTCTAATTATCGATAAGAGCTTCTTCTTAAAAACAGCAACAGACGGTGCAAGTCTAATCTCAGGATCAAGTTTATTCCATTCAGATAAGCAATGAGGATAGAAACTAGATTTGAATTTTTCTGTTCTGGCCTTTAATCGCCCAATGACATCCTGGTTGCGAAGAGGGTAATGTGACTGTTGAAGTGGTGGGATTGGATCCTTAGTATAAACGGGAGTTAGATTATTAAGAATCTTGTAGAATAAAGTAAGACGTCTGCTCCACCTTCGGCAGCTTAATGATTCCCAACCAAGCTCTGTGTACAGCTTTTCTCGCGATGTTCCTCTCCATGTTCCTGTAATTGCTCGCGCAGCAGAATACTGAACAGATTCTAATTTTTCCATAAGGCTCGGTAAAATGATGCTGCCACTGAACTCACATACTTTTGCCGCAATATGGTAAATGACATCCCCATAGTCAAGATGCGGTCGCACATGGAGCTTATATAACTCGTTTAGAGTATGCCTGGGCAGATATTTGGAGAGATATTTCAGCAAGCCAATACCCTTTCTTGTTTTAGAGATAGCTGATTTGATATGGGCAGAAAAAGACAGCTTTGAATCGAGTATGATTCCTAAATGTTTGTGTTCATCTACTTTCATCACTGGTGTGTTGTTAAAGTAAATTTCCGGATGATTAGCTTCAATCTTTTTCCTTGAGAATATTAGTTCCACAGCTTGTTTTTGTGGATCAGGATTAAACGACATCCTCCAGTCATGGGCCCACTGTCTTATCAACTCCAAGTCATGGTTCATGTCATTGGCAGCTGAATCAGAATCTTGGACGACCGTAAATAATGACGTATCATCAGCGAAAAGCTTAGCATTGCACTTCAAGTCTTCAGTTAGGTCATTTATATACACAAGGAAAAATAAGGGTCCTAGAATAGAACCCTGGGGAACTCCTGCCGAAATATCTCCCCAAGAAGAACATTATTCTATTTGGAATAATGCATAGGGTATAGCCTTACTTTTTGGATCAAAATCGGTAATCTCAAAATGGGCCTATTTTTGGAAAAAATGCATAGGGGATATCCTTACTTTTTGGACCAGAATCGGGATTTTCAATTTTCAATTTCAGGACGAGTCGTTCTAGTGCTGCGACGATCTGGGAACTCATTTAGAGCGCGGCACTGTTCAAAAATCTTAGGCCGTTATGAACTTGAGTAAGAACGGCTGCCGAGGCAAAAGCGCAGAGATACTCATGAAATGAAGACGAGCAAGGTAACGAACTACATTCATTCATTTACTAACATTTAGGCCAGGTATTGTGGACACGATCGACACAAATTGTGTCCACAATACCCATGAATATACATCATAAGGATTACCGGTAACGATTCGGGCAGCCCTGTTTTTTAGTTTTTGTAGAGATTCTATTCTAGTGATCCCACTATAGCCCCAAACGGAGCAGCAATACACGTATTTTTTTTTGAGAAACTGCCCATAAGAAACTCAACTCTCAGATCGCCAAAAAATTAAGAAACTCCAGTACTGGGAAACATTAAGTTAAGAAACTATCTATTTTGATAAAGGAAATCCTTGACATATCTTTAATCTATTTTCACTTTTTTCCTGTATATTATTACTCGTAAGGCTCTTGAGTAATGTGGAAACATTGGAAAGTCTTAAAAACCTTTTTTTAAACTGTTCACGAGGACACAGGTAGTGAACATTAAAGGGAATAGACATAGCTATATCGACAAGCTGCTATAAATAGGCTAAAGAAACGCCCACAAACCCATTGTTTCCTTCGCCACACAATGAAACGGCAGGCGTCAAAGTTGTTGAATACAATAGATTATATGTTTAACTTGGCCCGGGCCAGATTTTAACTATGTCGATTCCCTTTAAGATCGTTATGAAACCTCTAAAAAACTCGTAAGAAACTTTGAGTACTCAAAATCTGATAATTTTAAGAAACTTTCAGTACTGGCCCAAATTCTTGGTTTCTTATAAAAAATACATGTAGTTTAGATGTGGTCTATAATACTTTACTTGCAGGCAGAGTTATTACAGTTGACGAAATAGACTAGGGGCAAGTCTAGGCAGTCTAGCAACTTGTCTTCTCAAATCCTCGGCATGATCTAACTAAAAGCATTGTTATTTCTGTACTTTGAACCGTTCTCAGCTACGGAGCTTTTGGTATCATCGTCATGGGACTTTCAAACAGATACTCATTTCCAAATATTTTGTCCATACGTTTCCGACTTCACCGTTTACCGTAAAAGCTCTATTAAGTTCTGAGGACTTATCTAATTTTGGAACCTCGAGAGGGTGGTTATTAGAGAGGGGGTCTAAATTAAATAAATAACAAGTTTATGAAGGATACTAGCTTTTTATTCCTGTTACCCCATAGCTTGCAGAATTAATATACAATT
This sequence comes from Aurelia coerulea, assembly GCA_039566865.1. Classification (NCBI taxonomy): domain Eukaryota; kingdom Metazoa; phylum Cnidaria; class Scyphozoa; order Semaeostomeae; family Ulmaridae; genus Aurelia; species Aurelia coerulea. The sequence goes on along the minus strand of CM076961.1, from coordinate 16,084,783 downwards.
TTACAAGTCAAATACAATACATAGATTCGAAACAGTTGTATCCAAACTATATCAAAATTAGCATGCAAAGTCGTTAAGCTGAATTTATGGAAAATTTTTGTTAGCCTGGTATGTGATATAAATGGGGGAGGGGGGGGGGGCATAGTAGAGTGGACCTTATTGAAAATGTTATTTCAGAGGGGAGTTGCTTGTTAGAGAGGGCGCTTTTGATATAGTGGATAGGTGTTAAATAGTTCTTTTACCAGGGCGTCTTTTACGTGGTAACTAGAGTGGGCCATTGGCTCAATAGGCCCCCTTCCTGGCCCAGTAGTGAAATAGAAATCCCCATATAAGATCCACAAGTTTGGGCCCTTTTCATTAACTTTGCTTTATTGTTTTACCCCGTTATTGTCAAGCACCAAAGAGTTCTTCCAGTTAAATCGCGAGACATAGACGCTCAGTCATAGATAGACCTTTCTGTTTGAACATTCTAGACTCATTAGATAGACTTTACTGTTACAATTTATACAGGGGTCATATTTGGGCCTAGAAGGTGTTGCGCGGTGTTGTGGCGCAGTTGTGTAATCATCTAACTTTGCAGCAAGAACATTCCATTTATGTCATTTCCATAAAGTTTTCCGTTTCCTGTTGAATGTGCTTCAGATCTATTGGATGGTTTGTATGACAGATGTTTTGGGGAAAGCCCAAAAAATGATTCGAAAATGAATTGAAAATGGGCCATTCCAAGTTTTCCATAGAATGAGCCCTAATGACAAGCACATGATCATGTTGTGTGCTTTATTTGTATGTGTGTACCATCTATTTTTGCCCTGGGAATGGGGCCGACTAGTCAAATTTACTTAATTCAAAGATGCCTTGGCTTTTACGGTATCACAATACTCACAATCACAAGAGAAGAATTACTGGACAATCACATGCATGATCACATGAGGTGCCAGAGTACAAAATATCGTATCACACTCGGATCACACTGCATTAGGTTTTCCTGTCGTTGCAGATTTTACCATTCAAGACAGGGAAGCTCTTTGGCAGCCGGTTGCATCTTCTTGAAAGGTATGTTTTTCTGGTATTTCAGCATCACTTTATTACTGTAAAGCTGGCAGCATGCAGAAGTTAAACAGATAAGTTTGCTCCCCTATTTGAACACTGAATTTTATATCTGAATTTTTACATATGCTAGCCCAAAGGCATATTGGTTTTTCTCTCAACGACTTAGCTGGGTTTTGTCTGTTTTGACCTCGTTTAAGCATGGGCAAGTGAAGGACCCAAAGCACAGAATGTTTTGTGCCCTAAGGCAGAGAAGCAAACGAACGTGAATGATAGTTAACACTGAAACTTAAACCTGTCATGTCTGGAAAAATAGCATTTTTGTCCCGGATTTTTGTAGTGTTGCTGTGTCGTGTGTGCGTCTGTGCACTGGACAGCACATAGCACTGCAGCAGTAGAATGTGCTCACGTCGACAGTGCAAAGTTTAGATATGTTTTGTGGCCATACTCACCTTCGTACAGTTTCTCTGCCTTCCGTGTTAATGTTCAGTATAGCAAGCGGTTGCAACCTCTAGCCTAAGATCGATTAGCTGGCGTACAGTTGAGTCTGCACGCAGGCTAAAGATCGATCTTCCAGATCTTCTTCAGAAAATTGAGAGTTTCGTATCTCGTAAGGCCTAGCCTGCGTGCAGACTCAACTATCCTAAAGTGATTCTGCACGCAGGCTAGTAAGGCCCGGCTTATCTCCTGTCAACTGACGCTGCTCAAAGCGCGGACTCGGAATCAAGATTGGCGATCTGGATAGGGGATCTTATCATGAAAAAAATTTCAAATATTAGTGGAGTCCTGAGCGCGAAAACCTTCAGATAGGAATATCACTTGTTCTTTCTAGGCTGCAGTTCATTGCGCTGAAACAACACCACATCAAAATGGCAGAGGAAAAGAAACTCCTTCTGGAAATGGATAAAAGTGTTGGATTCAATTTATCTTCCTTAGAAATGCATGATGAAAGTTCTGGCAGATTGCCAAAGAAGTTGGCTTTCTCTAAGGGCATTAGATGGCAGTCAATTTTAATCTTCTTTGGCATCGTGATTTTGGTCACAGGAGCTATGTACCTGGCTGTAGCAAATAGATCAGTCGTCTTCGATACCCAAAGTCAAGACAAAATCGATGAGATTTTCATCAAGAAGAATAAAGACCCTAAGCCTAAAATCAACGATCCCCAAGATTGCATCAATACTGGCGCTAGAAAGACATTCCCTGATATCGACTATGCAACTTTTGGCTACAATATCATCCGTGGTTTCCCTCTCGCTATCGGACACGATCCAGGACTAACAAGGCCCATTTTCAAAGCTGATTATAGCGATGCGAAGATAACTTCTGATTGCCGCTACAGCGTTCCCAAGGGATGGATAGTAGTCCCTGATGTCTCATGTGTAGCCTCGTTTTCATCCAATATTGTGAAAGATACCTACGAGCTTACCAAAGCAATAGAGGCTTCTGTTGAAGTGTCCGGAGGAGGATTTTGGGTAGAATTCTCAGCGAGCACTGAATTCAAGCACATGTCATCTGTGGTATCCTCAAGGCAATTTGTCTACGTTAATTCTCAAGCGAGATGTGATTATTATTTGTCTACTTTAGATGTCGTACAACCTCCACCCCTCGACCCCTCCTTCATCATAAAAGCCAAGGCGATCCAAACGCAAAAAGATGTTTTTGACTTCCTCGATCTTTACGGGACACATTTCTTAAAGCAAGTGACATTTGGCGCACGGTTTGTTTTCGAAGATAAAATGAAGACGTCTGATTTTCAGACAATGGAACAAAATTCGGTGGATGTCAAAGCTAGTGCAAGTTACGCTGGTTTGATGCGAATAGGTGGTTCAGCACATCTAAGCTATGACGAACAAGTGAAAGCGACTGAATATCGAAAATACGTTGAAACATCAGTCGTCAGTGTAGGTGCAGTGCCATCTCCCAATGGCGGCCATTTGGTTTGGGCATCAAAAGTAAAGGAGAACCCAATCCCAACAAAGTACAAGCTGGCTGAGATTGATGATTTGTTTACGGCCAACTACATGGAGGGGACAGGCATTGACTATACAACCATCTCACAGCTTATAAAATCATCAAAGAGCGCGTATTGTAACAATCTTCAAACGAAAGGAGAAGTGGAAACGTGTCATGCAAATGGAATACAGAATGTTGTTACGTTTAAAGAATGGTATATATCAGGTAATAGCTACAGAGTTATATACCATAGTTTTACTTTAGAGTCATGCATAGCATCATGTTTGAGGGAAGAAATTTGTATCTCAGCAAGTCACTGGATTTATAGCAGTAGGTGTTACTTGTACAGCTACGCATACCTGACAGGGTCGTACTATTCAGAAGACGTCTCGATCATTCTCACTGAGAGGCTGTATTCCAAGCACAAAATGTTGAGCGTAAATAATCTGAAAGCAACTGGTCTTTTCAGACAATCTGTGAGCAGTTCCAACGTGGACGATTGCAGAAATATTTGCAATTCAGATAATGAATGCTTCCTGTTTACTTTTGAAGCCAGTACATCTCAATGCCTAACCTACCCACGGTTTGAGATTACAACTGACAGCTTAGTCGTCCAAGATGGAGTCTACATGGAGATCCCAGCCAAGAGTACGTCTCAGCAGGAGACTGGTTGGCGTGCCGGCCGAACTGTTTTGCATAGAAAGGGGAACCACACAAATTATACTGTGAACATGTAGGTTCAAGCAAGCTTCCATTGAAATCAAATTGATTGAAATGCTAATCGTAAGAGCTCGTTAGAACTACGAACGAGAAACTCGTTGAGTAATTTGAATCACATTGACAGAGTGTAGTGGGTACCCAAGAAAATTATTCGTCTTTACAAGGCTAATATGAAGGGGCCGTGAATCCAATATCAACGATTTTTGAAATTAATGACAGCTTAAAATTTGATACGTAAATTCTGACATAGCTGGTGACTTATGGGGCAAGATCCCGGGGGGGGGGGGTACATAACATGTTCAAGGTACGGGTATGTGCCGCCCATATAGGTGGGTTTTTGGGCCCAAGACTCTCTAAACAAGGGTCCTTTTTCGGCAAATTTTCCATAAACAAGGGTGGGATTTCGCTGAAATTCGCAAAAAATGGTTAAAATGGGCAATTTTCCGCCAAAAATTCATCATAAAAGTGGGTACCAAAGCAAATTTCGGTAATTAGAAGAGGGTAGCTTTCTGAAAACCGGTCGGCAGACCCCTTGCCCATCCACAAGTCATGTACCCCGGGGCAAGATAGTAAAAAACCGATTTTCCAAATCGTTACTCCTTGGAGGGGGGAGGTTGTTGACTTGTCATCATATGGGGATGTGCCAATTTGCCCGAAAATTCGTACCCGCAATGCCTCAAATTGTAAAGTATTTTAGGGTCACAATTCCGCAAATTATGAAACATTGCCATAAATTTCTATACGTATTCAACTTTCTCTCCAGAGCAAACACCCATAATTCCGCGAAGTGTTGACTTTAGAAAAAAATACATTCTAGAAATAGCACGTCCCCGTGTACCATCAACATAAAAAGATACTGCTCATTTCATTTCATTCATTCATTTTCATTTTTATTTATTTAGGCACGATAGCCCCGTCAATCCATATGAACTGCTCCGTCCTTCCTAGGAGGTTACTTTATAATCATTTATACTTGTTGTAAAATATATTGCATGATTAGCATGAAAGATTACATACAAAGTGTTGCTGGCAACAAAGAACTGAAGTCTCTCTGTAGCACAAACAACTGAAGTATCACTGCGAAAAAATAGAATTCACGAATCTCCAGGCCTTTATTAGTAAAGAAAGCCTGGTTTCCATATGCCGTAAGATGCCGTAAGTAGTCATGGTATTTTGCTCCCCATGGTATCTCGTCCTGGTAGTGTAGTAAAGTAGTTCGTAAGTGTTATTATAAGTAATCCCGTTTTTGTAAATTTTTATGCTGAATAAAAAAAAAAAAAAGAGAAGATGCCGTAAAGTTGCTGCAACAATTGCTGGAACGATTGCCGCCGGCATGCCTCAACCATTTAAACTTAAATGGAAACCACTTCTCCCGGTACCGCCGACAGCTGCAACCATGATGGTTGCGGTGCCATATTAACGCCTTGGAAAAAGTTGAATCATTTCAACTTTTGTTGATCCTTACGGTATCGTACCGGTAATAGTTGCGGCACTAGATTCAGGAGTTTCCATTTAAATCGCTCGACTGCTGCGGTGGTAGCTACCGGGGGCATGGTAAATGGCAGATGGCAAAAGACTGCCGCCGGCAACCTTACGGCTATATGGAAACCAGGCTTCAGGCAAATCATTCCTATTTTCTCTTGCGTCCTTGAGATAAGGTCATGGCTCCTTTTAAAATGCACTGTAGTTTCCGTGTAGCGACCCCAGGGTGAACACTGGCCACATGCACATAACGAGGGGCCAGTCCAATATTTCTGCGTTAGAATATTGCCGAAAGTTAAGGTTTTTTGGTCGAAATAAACTGAATTTCTTTTAGGATATTTTTTGCATCCGTGCGCGTTTAGGATTCGTCAGAGTAAGAACGAAGAGACGAACTGAGCGTGCTATACGTTCAGTGCAATCTCGACAATTTATTTCTTGTGTAACATTGTAATGGGATATCACAGTTCCAAGGTTCATTTTATGTTTTCCGATGCGTAATGTCCATTCATATCATTACACGTCAACTATTGTCAAACTGATATTTCTGGGTTTTTAGAGGCAATCCTGATCTCTATTCGCGTTGTTTCTTTTTCGTGAACGGGTGTCTGAGTATAAAATAAAGCTGAACTGATATTATTAGGTCGCCTGAAAATTTCTTGGAGTGCCCCCCCCTGGGCCGTATGCGTTTGTGCCGAGTGTCCCTCTTGGGGTTGCAACCTCCGTTCACACTGCTCCGTTTTTGTACGAAAACGGAGAAAAAAACCTCCGTTTTTGTGAAAGTGCTCACACTGACCCGCACAAAAACGTCACAAAACGGAGGCCTTTGGAAACGCTATCAAAAGTGGATATCCACAAAAACGGAGGTTTTTGAAAACGCACTTGATCAGTGTGAACGCACAAAAACGGAGGTTTTTGAAAACGCTCCGATATTCAACAATGAGTTTCACAAAAACGGAGCAATGTGAACGCACAAAAACGGAGGTTTTCTCTCCGTATTTGTTATCAGGCGAATCAATGTGAACGGACAAAAAAACGGAGCAATGTGAACGGGTAACTTGGATGCCACAAAAACAGATACTAACAAAAACGGAGCAGTGTGAACGGGGCCTAAGAAGAAATTTATCGCAAATAATTCACCACAACCTGTAAATTTGTGATTTTTGGGCACAGCAAGAGAGTAATTGCTCTAATGACCAGTCAACAGGTTGTGTGCGCTCTCCTGATCTAATAATCTAGTAACGGGTAATGGCGAAATAACAACATTGTATTGAAATATCTTCAAGTCAACTTTGCGGAAAGGTTTCCAATGGTTTCTTTCAGAGATGTGAAAACAAATTCGTATGTCAAATGTATTGCTTTGGCCTTTGTACTTGGTGAGTTATTTGTCATTCATATCTATGATACCTAAGACCCGTTTCTTGTAGAGCAAGACTACATTCTATGGTTGATATTGACTTTGTCTTGAGAGTGCTGAAACACCCTAACGCTAAATAAAACATTGCCGCCTGCCAAAAAATTTCTTATTTATGATCTTTTGAGCTTTAGTTAAATCGTTGCATCTCAATACCCAGAAAGAGACAAACGTCTTTACCTAGTAAATATCCTGAAGTTTCGAATAGGCCAAATTTGTAACTCTTTAAGTTTGAGTGCTATAAAAGACTCACCTGAGACTCACGCAGAAGGTTGACCCTTTCCAAAGGTACGCGGGGATGTGCCATCCACAGAAAGTCCATTCTGAGCAAACCTGGCTTCAGAAATTGGTCTAGTCCACCTTTGCGAAAATGCGAACGACCGATCCCTATTCCTTATTGGATACGAAACCCCGTGGGAAAATTTTGATCTGCATATGTGAAATTCACAAATGTGGGGGCATTAAGTGCAGGAGCCACGGTCATGACCGGAGGGGTCTTGGGGGTCTTTTCAGTACAAAGAGATATTTCATTTAAGTTACCTTGAAGCATTACCTTGAACCTTGGAGCGAACCTAAATTTACTGGGAATGCCTCTTTCATTTCCTAAAAGCGAGGAAAGTCTTAAGACATGGTATGGACCCTCTGGTTAAAGGAAGGTTTACAACCCTTCTAAGAATAAGAATAGGCAAGTGGCATGATGCTCCCCTGTGCAGTCTAGCTCGGCATCAATGGTTAAACACTTTCTGCAAACATCACACCAGAAGGACACCTAACTATTCATTGACTCATAATGTCCCAATTCCTACTTGTCGACACTTTACACAAGCTTGAAAGTTCTACGCCAGGGGGGGGGGGCACTCCCATACTTGGCCTGACGGGATGTGCCGCTCAACAGGGTGTCCTTTTGCGGTAAAAATTATGCGACAGGGTGTGATTTTCTAGCGAAAATTATGCGACAGGGTATTATAATAGGTAAAAGATTATGCGACAAGGTATCACAAGCAAAAATTGCGTTCTACACTGTATTTGAGAGGCAATTTTTTTATGCGACAGGGTATCACAAGCAAAAATTGCGTTCTACACTGTATTTGAGAGGCAAAATTTTTATGCGACAGGGTATACTATTGGCCTATTTTTTATGCGACAGGGTGCAGGGTGTGGAGAGGTTTTCCGCACACCCCCGTCACTTCCCTAGTCAAGTACCCCCCCCCCCCCCCCGGGGCCCGGGGGTTCTACGTAGCTGGTCCTGCTAGTCATTTTTACCTTATTTCTTCACAGTAACAGCTGTCTATATATTCAAACTGGCTATCAAGGATTCAATTGATATCACCTTGACTAGAAATGAAATTGTTGCTGGGCCTGCAACTTCACTAATCGTTCGAGATCAACGAGGGCATGGTATGTAGAATTTTGTCTTTGGATAGAGCTTAGAATGCTTCAGGTATTGGATGCACTACTGGATACACCAGAAACAATTTCTGTCATGACTCTATCCCTCAATATAAAACGCCTGCCAAAAGTCCTTGGAATACTTAGGCCATTTCTTGACAACTCGCAGTTAAACCTTAAGCGAGTAGGTGTAGGTCACCCCCTCAACGGGGTGTCCAAGTCAGACCCAAAACACGTAGACCCAAAAGAAATTCGCGTAGACCCAGACCAAAATTCTTGAGTTTGACGCAGACCCAGAATATTAAAGGCAGTTTTGTGGTAGACCCGACATTTAACATAATATTCTTAGACCCAAGACTTCATAATAGATTAAAGTAGCATTTGTTGTTGTTAGATATTTGTTTTAACTAAAAACAGCTCGTTAGTAACCTTCAGTGGGCACGATGATTGATTTTATGATAATTATGCACTTTGGAAGTGAAACAGTTCTTCCCGGGGGGGGGCACTTAGTACCTGATGTGTTATCATGCGCGTACAAAAAAACGCAGGAAAGGGTGCCTTTCTTCAAAGTAGGCACGGGCCCGCGCGGGCCCGTGTTTAGGGGTGCCGATTTGACCATGGTTTTACAAAAGGGTGTCTTATTTTGCATTTGATAAATCTGAACTCCTCTGCAATGATATCTAATCAAAATTTCTAAAATAGAGTTTGTAGCGAGTCAAAGAACTTAGCAGACCAGCACAAGATGGGGTAGGAATTCGGGAGCAGTTTCCTCTTCTACCCTGGGTACCCAACTCTATGAAATAGAATCTTTAACATCATTTTTAACATTATTAACATCATGTCACATTATTAACAACAAAAACGAAGATGTGCGATTGCTTTTTCGCCTCTTAATCGCTGCTAGCCTCTGTGTCATGTACTCATGCATTGAAAATGTCATGAGAACACGATAAGGAGGCTTGCTACGATAAAGAGGCGAATAAACAATCACACAGCCTCGTTTTCGTTTGCACGATATGACGTCACTTCGCTCAAATTGCTTATTTGAATATGTAATTTCACTAGAAGATGACGAGAAATCGTGGAAAAAAGTATTATACATCATTCATTGCAGTTCATTCATTGTATTTTATTATCAATCATACCAACCCCGGACTTGTCCTTTAAAACCGAAGAGACAATGGCTTGGCATAGGTGAGGTAAGAATTTTTAGCACTTGCAAAAATGGAATCAGGGGATACATTTTACGCCAAAGTAATGGGTGCATCTTCAAAAATTTTCCTCCTGCTCCGATGCAGCTATAGAAAAAATGTCACGAACCATAAATGTTTTCTTGCCACAAATGGCAAGCATGCAGGCCCGTAGGAAGCGGGGGGCAGGGGGGGCTCAAGCCCCCCAATTATTTTGAAAACAATGGTGCTACGTCACACGAACTAATTAGATGTATTGTTCTCTATTGTTTTAAGAACAATTGCCCCCCCAATCCGAAGATTCTTCCTACGGCCCTGCAAGCATGATGTTGGGAGATGCTTTCTAAGCCAAAGTAAAAGATGTTTCTACAAAAATTTTCCTCGTGGTCTACTTTATTGGATAACTGTCACAAAACTATCAAAGTTTCCTCGTCGCTATTGGTAGCATTATATTGGGAGATGCATTCTCAGCCAAAGTAAAGGGCGTGTCCCAAGAAATTTCCTAACGGCTTCGCCCCCAGACCCTCTCATTTCAATACCCCCACTTAATTTACCCTGGCCAAGCCACTGTGGTAGCATCCATAAAATTTGATTTTAGAGAGTCTGGTACCCAGGGTACTCCTCTTTAAATCACACCGGCAATTTTAGCAATTTTAGTAACTGACTTGTCAGTGATTATGGTACCTGAAATTGAGAAGCTCTATTTGGACGCGGGAAATGGTATGTTCTGCAGAAAATTTTCCGCGATTAGGGTATGTATTTCGCTTGAACAGGTCGGCGTTTAGGGTGCATATGTTAAACCTTTGTATGAGCATGATAGAAAAGTATAGAAGATTGTAGAGACCATGTACCTCCGGTAGTGTCATTGATTGTAAAAAAAAGTGGCTGGGCAGTTCTTATACAGTAACTTCCGGATTTTTCATGCTGTGCTTCTGTCTTCTGCAATGTGGACCACCCATCGCGAACCGTGAACAAATGATGCCAGATGGAAATGTTGGAAAGTTGCTACAATTTGCATTAACATTCAAGATGTCCAGCTCCAAAAGTGATAGCAACGATCTATATTTTCCTATCTATATATTTTATTTTTTTCTATTCCATTAAGATTTTACAACAATATTACCAATTACAATACTTACAAGCTACGCACTACTTACAAGCTACGCTACAATACTGCAGAGACGATGCCATGGGGAGCGAAATACTATGTCTACCCTGTGGCAATTCTAAAAATAATCAATAAGCTACATAAAACTACACGTAACTGCTACTACAAGTAAAAGGAATGTTTAAATACAAACGGTAAACCGAGGTACACGCGAAGGCAGCTTGCAATCAAATACGGTAATTGCAAGTGTAGGTTTGAAAGTTATAGCCAATCATTGTGAATTTGCAAATTCGATTTTTGATTGCAAGCTGCCTTAACACATTACATAATTACAAACGAAGAGAACTGCTAAAAACAAACACATACAGAAGGGGTTTGGGTGTTCTACGTAGGGATATGAGTAATCTTCAATCAAAGCGTTCTGTTTCGAAAATATAGTTCATTGTTGCATTCAAGATTAATCTGTTGGCTTCCAAGGGCAAATTTTCATTTCCATATAGAAGAAGCTGTAAAATATTGTTGTCTGGAGCCTCTGAGTATCCGTTTGCTTCAAGTACACCATTGACACCAACGAGAAGACTGCGTCTATGCTCTTTGAAACAATTGCAAAGCAGCAAGAAGTGTTTTGAGTGTTCCGTGTCTTCTATGCCATCGTTAATTGGACACATTGGGTTGATTGTATCTTTAAAATTATGTTTAAATTTGCGGAAGTTTAGTTTGCTTAGCTCCACCCTTAATTGAGTTAAATACGCAATCCCTTTTGGATTATGAATACCATATACCGAATTGGCAGGAGGCCTAATCTGCGAAAATAATTTCTTCTTGAGGACGCTGACAGAAGGGGATTCTCTTATTTCAGGATCAAGCTTATTCCATTCAAACAAAGAGTCGGGGTAGAAACTAGATCTGAATTTTTCCGTTCTTGCCCTTATTTGCCCTACTACTGGTTGATTTCGAAAAGGGTAGCTAGTTTCATGCAGTGGTGGAATAGGGACCCTTGTATAATCAGGGGTCACGTTATTGATGAATTTATAAAGAAGAATAAGACGCCTACTCCATCTTCTAGAGCTCAAGGATTCCCATCCAAGCTCATTGTACAGCCTTTCCCGAGATGTTCCTCTCCAAGTTCCTGTCACTGATAGGGCAGCAGAGTATTGCACAGACTCAAGCCTTTCCATCAAGTAATTTCCAGAGCAAGTGTCTCTTTGAGGCACATGATAAATTACATCGCCGTAATCTAGATGGGGTCTTACGTATAATTTATACAATTCATTTAACGTACTTCTAGACAGATATTTGGACATGAACTTCAACATTCCGATCGCTTTTCTTGACTTAGTTATTGCCGCTTGTATGTGAGCTGAGAACGAAAGTTTAGAATCTAGTATTATGCCTAAATGTTTATGTTGATCCACTGTGGATACGGGTGCATCATTAAAGAGGATCACAGGATGATCAATTTTCGAATTTTTCCTTGAAAAAACTAATTCAACAGCTTGCTATCGGGGGTCCGGATTAAAGGACATTCTCCAATCATGTGCCCATAATGTAATAAGATCCAGGTCATGGTTCAAATCGCTTGCTGCTATGTCAGGATCTTGAACAATCGTAAAGAGTGATGTATCATCTGCAAAAAGTTTGACACTGCACTTCAAATTCTGTGTTAGGTCATTTATGTATATTAAGAAAAACAAGGGGCCCAAACTCGAGCCTTGCGGAACACCAGCAGAAATATTCCCCCAGGTGGAAGCCTGACCATTCAAGACAGTCCTTTGTTTCCTATTTGACAAGAAACTTTGAAGGAGTAACAGTAGATTTCCAGAAACACCACTTCTTGCACACAAGGCCGTCATGCCAGACCCAGTCAAAGGCTTTAGAAATATCGAGATGGACAGACCGAACTTCTAGGGTAGGATTACAGTCAAAGGCTTCGAAGACAGAATGGGTTATGGAAAGCAATTGATTTATTGTTGAGTCACCTGGACGGAAACCTGATTGGTTGGGATTGAGTAAATTTTCTCTCTCTAAATGTGAATACAAAGACTCGTAGATAAGCTTCTCTAAAATTTTGCTAAAAATTGGAAGGAGAGAGATGGGGCGATAGTTTTCCTTCAGATTTTTCTCATTTTTCTTGTGAACAGGTACAACATTTGCTCGTTTCCAGGTTTCAGGAAAAATGCCATGATGCAAACAATTTTCGAAAATCAATCTTAATGGTATTATTAATGAGTCATCGCATATTTTTATCATTCGCACTGAAATTTCGTCCCAACCGTGCGCTTTGTTCGGATTAAGATTACGAATGATCCGTAATATCTTCTCGTCGGAGATGACAAAATCTCGAAGCAGGGATGCGGTCACAGGTAAATCACTGGGAATTTCACTGCCAGTATTTAGTGTTGTGCATTGAAGAATGAAGTAATCATTGAATATTTGAGCCTTTGAAGAAAAATCTAGCACAAAGATATCGTTTTCCAACAGAGGGGGTATTTCAGGTATCTTAGCCTTGTTGAGAATCTTGTTGATCAGACACCAGTACTTTTTGGTGCCAGTGGAAGGATCTGATAATGTACGACCAACATTAGTGAAATATCTATGTTTAGCATCTTCCACAAGTTTTGATCCTTTGGCTATCATATTTTGAATACCTTCAAGCATATCTTCTGGTTGACCATTCTTGACAAATGATTTGAAATCTATATTTCAAGCAGACCCAGACTTGGTCCATCTGTAGACCTAAGATCTAAGAACCTAAATAGTGACAGACCCGAAGAATTTTACCCTAGACCCAAAAATTATGTGTAGACCCACTTCGAAAAGTGCCTTGGGTCTGACTTGGACACCCCGTCCCTCATACCCGAAGCAATGTTGATTTGCAAAGGTTATTGTCCTAGCATTCCATCAGAGTCGCGAATCGTCCTGCCATCCCCATTTTATCATCACAGAACAACATTGTTCTGATGGGGGGGGGGGGGGGGTGGGGGAGAGGTGGAAATCGCAAAAAAAATACAAAATAGCAAAGGAGTTCTAAGACTTTTGGCAGGCATTGTAGGTCAGATAGTGACATCATGGTAGATAAAATGATGGTGAAGTATCACTCTCTTGGGAGATATCTTAGTTATATACCGGGTGAATCAATAAAAAGAATCCCCATTTGAAGGGCCACGGCTCTCTTGATATCAAGACGATGATATCGGGAAATATAAAATCTAATAGTAGACATGTTCAAATCTATTTTAAAATGTACTTGACTGAAATCGGCGGCTCCGTTATGAAAATATACACGTATTTTATTTATAAGAAACTAAGAATTTGGGCCAGTACTGGAAGTTTCTTAAAATTATCAGATTTTGAGTACCCATAGTTTCTTACGAGTTTCTTAGAGGTTCCATAACAATCTTCACGTTCACTACATGTGCCCTCGTGAACATTTCAAAACAAGGTTTTTTAAGCCTTTCCAATGTTTAGACATTACTCAAGTACCTTACGAGTAATATGATACAGGAAACAAGTGAAAGTAAAGTAAAAATATGTCAAGGATTTCCTTTATCAAAATAAATAGTTTCTTAACTTACATTTTCCTAGTACTAGAGTTTCTTAATTTTTTGGCGATCTGAGAGTTGAATTTCTTATGAGCAGTTTCTTATAAGAAAAAATACGTGTAACGGATCTTCTCGAGAAAGCCTCTACATTTCTACCTTACATGAGCCTTACAGCAATGACTTTGCACGCTTTAGCACGTGCTATCGTCTTGGGAGGGCGAACAAGTTTCCCCCAGGTATGAATAACCTATTCAAGGGGATTCCATTCTCCCAAGAGGGCAAAATACATGAATACATGTGAGTGTCATAATTTTTAGGAAGGAAAACGAATGGAAATTTGCTCATTGTTTTCACTCATTTTCGCAGGCTTTTGGATGGGGCTTTCTGCGGGAAATCTCCTATATCTACGGGAAGGAATGACCGATTAAAGCTGGGTAAATTACCAAACCCAATTGAACATATTGGCAATAAATCAAGGCAGTTTTCAATATTATTGCCTTGATATTCAGGATGCAGTGGCCTTTCAAACGGGGATTCTTTTTTGACTCACCTTGCAAAATATTTAATACTGATTCCAATTCCAGGATGTAACGGTATTCGCTATCAGGCTGCTGTTCCACAAGGTTCAATCCTAGCTCCTACATTGTGAAATTCACGCTTCACGCTATACATGGTGAAATCTAAACTGCTTATATCGCAAGTAGATTCTCTCATGTGTGCAATAGTCGATAGAGAGCAGAGAGCTTCAAAATTTACGAAACTTCATAATTTTGCAATCGATGGTTCCTAAACCAAAGGTGAACATTATAAAAAAATTAAAATTAAAATCCACTAACGTCCGGTTGTTCCAAGTAAAGTATCCCTATTTGAAAAATCACCAAAATTTGATTACAAAGCCAATTTTCAAATTTCATTTTTTGGCAACAAGATAAAGGACTCAATCATTTTCCTAGAAATAGCTGATCTTGTAATATATGAAAAATATGTCCTGGACAGTAAAAAATCTGTCCCGGATAGAATCTGTCCTGGACAGTAAAAAATATGTCCTGGACAGGAAAAAGTCTGTCCTGGATAGAATCTGTCCTGGATAGTAAAAAATCTGTCCCGGATAGAATCTGTCCTGGATAGTAAAAAATATGTCCTGGACAGTAAAAAATCTGTCCTGGATAGAATCTGTCCTGGACAGTAAAAAATATGTCCTGGACAGTAAAAAATCTGTCCCGGATAGAATCTGTCCTGGACAGTAAAAAATATGTCCTGGACAGTAAAATATCTGTCCCGGATAGAATCTGTCCTGGACAGTAAAAAATATGTCCTGGACAATAAAGAATCTGTCCGGGATAGAATCTGTCCTGGACAGTAAAAAATATGTCCTGGACAGTAAAGAATCTGTCCTGGATAGAATCTGTCCTGGCCAGTAAAAAATATGTCCTGGATAGAAAAAAATCTGTCCAGTATAGAATCTGTCCTGGACAGTAAAAAATCTGTCCTGGACAGTAAAAAATCTGTCCCGGATAGAATCTGTCCTGGACAGTAAAAAATATGTTCTGGACAGTAAAATATCTGTCCTGGATAGAATCTGTCCTGGACAGTAGAAAATCTATCCTGGATAGAAAAAAAATCTGTCCAGGATAGAATCTGTCCTGGACAGTAAAAAATATGTCCTGGACAGTAAAATATCTGTCCTGGATAGAATCTGTCCTGGACAGTAAAAAATATGTCCAGGATAGAAAAAAATCTGTCCCGGATAGAATCTGTCCTGGACAGTAAAAAATGTGTCCTGGACAGTCAAAAATCTGTCCCGGATAGAATCTGTCCTGGACAGTAAAAAATATGTCCTGGATAGAAAAATATCTGTCCCGGATAGAATCTGTCCTGGACAGTAAAAAATATGTCCTGGACAGTAAAAAATCTGTCCCGGATAGAATCTGTCCTGGACAGTAAAAAATATGTCCTGGACAGTAAAAAATCTGTCCCGGATAGAATCTGTCCTGGACAGTAAAAAATATGTCCTGGACAGTAAAGAATCTGTCCCGGATAGAATCTGCCCTGGACAGTAAAAAATATGTCCTGGACAGTAAATAATCTGTCCTGGATAGAATCTGTCCTGGACAGTAAAAAAATGTCTTGGATAGAAAAAAATCTGTCCAGGATAGAATCTGTCCTGGACAGTAAAAAATATGTCCTGGACAGTAAAATATCTGTCCCGGATAGAATCTGTCCTGGACAGTAAAAAATATGTCCTGGACAGTAAAATATCTGTCCTGGATAGAATCTGTCCTGGACAGTAAAAAATATGTCCTGGATAGAAAAATATCTGTCCCGGATAGAATCTGTCCTGGACAGTAAAAAATATGTCCTGGACAGTAAAATATCTGTCCTGGATAGAATCTGTCCTGGACAGTAAAAAATATGTCCAGGATAGAAAAAAATCTGTCCCGGATAGAATCTGTCCTGGACAGTAAAAAATATGTCCTGGACAGTAAAAAATCTGTCCAGGATAGAATCTGTCCTGGACAGTAAAAAGTATGTCCTGGATAGAAAAATATCTGTCCCGGATAGAATCTGTCCTGGACAGTAAAAAATATGTCCTGGACAGTAAAAAATCTGTCCCGGATAGAATCTGTCCTGGACAGTAAAAAATATGTCCTGGACAGTAAAAAATCTGTCCCGGATAGAATCTGTCCTGGACAGTAAAAAATATGTCCTGGACAGTAAAGAATCTGTCCCGGATAGAATCTGTCCTGGACAGTAAAAAATATGTCCTGGACAGTAAAAAATCTGTCCTGGATAGAATCTGTCCTGGACAGTAAAAAATATGTCCTGGACAGTAAAAAATCTGTCCAGGATAGAATCTGTCCTGGACAGTAAAAAATATGTCCTGGACAGTAAAAAATCTGTCCTGGACAGTAAAAAATCTGTCCCGGATAGAATCTGTCCTGGACAGTAAAAAATATGTCCTGGACAGTAAAATATCTGTCCTGGATAGAATCTGTCCTGGACAGTAAAAAATATGTCCAGGAAAGAAAAAAATCTGTCCCGGATAGAATCTGTCCTGGACAGTAAAAAATATGTCCTGGACAGTAAAAAATCTGTCCCGGATAGAATCTGTCCTGGACAGTAAAAAATATGTCCTGGATAGAAAAATATCTGTCCCGGATAGAATCTGTCCTGGACAGTAAAAAATATGTCCTGGACAGTAAAAAATCTGTCCCGGATAGAATCTGTCCTGGACAGTAAAAAATATGTCCTGGACAGTAAAAAATCTGTCCCAGATAGAATCTGTCCTGGACAGTAAAAAATATGTCCTGGACAGTAAAAAATCTGTCCGGGATAGAATCTGTCCTGGACAGTAAAAAATATGTCCTGGACAGTAAAGAATCTGTCCTAGATAGAATCTGTCCTGGACAGTAAAAAATATGTCATGGACAGTAAAAAATATGTCCTGGACAGTAAAAAATCTGTCCCGGATAGAACCTGTCCTGGACAGTAAAAAATATGTCCTGGACAGTAAAAAATCTGTCCCGGACAGTAAAAAATCTGTCCCGGATAGAATCTGTCCTGGACAGTAAAGAATATGTCCTGGACAGTAAAGAATCTGTCCGGGATAGAATCTGTCCTGGACAGTAAAAAATATGTCCTGGACAGTAAAAAATCTGTCCCGGATAGAATCTGTCCTGGACAGTAGAAAATATGTCCTGGATAGAAAAATATCTGTCCCGGATAGAATCTGTCCTGGACAGTAAACAAAATGTCCAGGATAGAAAAAAGTCTGTCCTGGATAGAATCTGTTCTGGACAGTAAAAAATATGATCACCAAAATTTGATTAAAAAGCCGATTTTCAAATTTAATTTTTGCCAACAAGATAAAGGACTCAATCATTTTCCTAGATATAGCTGATCTTGTAATATATAAAAAATATGTCCTGGACAGTAAAAAATCTGTCCCGGATAGAATCTGTCCTGGACAGTAAAAAATATGTCCTGGATAGAAAAAAGTATGTCCTGGATAGAATCTGTCCTGGACAGTAAAAATTATGTCCTGGATAGAAAAAAATCTGTCCTGGATAGAATAGCAGAAATCATTTTTTGCGAAACGAAAGTTGTTCCAATAAAAAGGACAGATTTGGTAGGACAATAGCACGAGTTGGTTTTGATTGACACCGCAATCCAAAGCGATTAGCGATCACAGACAAAGGAAATTCCCTCAACCAGTAATTCAAAACAAGCAAAGCCGCAAAAGTTTCTCTGAAAGCCAGGTAGATAGCTCGTTCGTTGTGCATTCCAGAAATTGTTTTTAAGAGCAAACATGAGCATAGATCGAAAGAAGAAGGATATATCTCCACACATCTGCCTCGAGCATTTAATTTGTTTGGTTCAGAAGCCGATTGGGAGGCGATTCAATTCTCTTAATTTTATGGGTGGAATGAAAACACTCACTGCTCGGCTTCTGAACCAAAGAAATAAAATGCCCGAGGTAGATGAGTAGATATATCCTTCTTCTTTCGATATATGCTCATGTCTGCTCTTAAGAATAATTTATGGAATGCACAATGAGCGCTCTAGCTACATGGGTTTCAGAGAGACTTTCGCGACAATGTTTGTTTTGAATTTATAGTTGAGAGAACTTTCTTTGTCTACAGTCGCTAATTGCTTTGAATTCAGGTGTCAAAGAGAGCAACTCATGCTATTGTGTTACAAAATCTGTCCTTGTTTGTTCCAATGCATTTCCAAGATTCTGATCTATTTTTCAGAACCATACATGACAATCAAAATGAAGTGTTTCTACTGCGATGAGGAGGACTATGGAGACAAATGGGAGCAAATCACAAATAACCAAGCTTGCCAAAAAGATCTTTTCAAGAACTGCTTTAGAAATAGGACTATCAAGGAGAGACACGAAACACATGTGCTTGCTTTGCACAGATATTGTGAAATAGGTCGTTGTTCTTGTTCTGATTTGCTAGGATGGTGTGTGAGTTCTTTGTGTGGTCTGGATAATGTTAGATGTTGTCTGGATATAGGAAAGAATTCTTTGGTATGTTGAGAGTCTAGAAGTCTAGGGAGAAAAGGCAGAGGCCATCAGTTGCATAAGCGTACGGGAAGATAAAACCCAGGCGGCTGTTTTACCCAAAGGGCTGATTTTTGAAAATCTTCCAATATTGAGGGGTTAGCGTCCCCCAGCCCCCTGGCTCGTACGCTCATGGCAGAGCCATAGGAATAATCGTGAAGTCTCTTTGCTATTCTGGTTTGAGGCATAAAGCAAAACCAGGGCCCATGAAATACGGTAAATCATCTATCAAGCTCCCATCTTTGAATAAAGGGCCCACTCAAAACTGATTCCAACAACTAAGCCCCCCTGAAATAAGGCCCCATAGGATACAAATTGTGATTTTACCTGAATTCGTACATTCCTTGCCTGGGCATAATGTTTGTCGTCGCTACATTTCAATGTTGAAGTTATGTGAATATGTATCACTTCCAGAGAACTCGGTTTTAAATTGTGGTGTTTTTCACTTTTCTCCGTGCCTGGATTAGCTAGACTAGTTTTATGTCACGAGACATATACCGTACTATTTACCAAGTTCTCCGTCAAATAGGCCCCTGCCTAAAACTTTATTAGTTGATGGAGATATATAGCTAACTGAAGAGCTGTATATGTCTACGTCTATAATTAGCCTGTCGTATTCGATGACTTCGATATGTGCGTGCATATATTTTCACTAGGGGAGCAATTACTTGCGTAGGTGCTTCTTTATCCTATCTATAGATCAACGTCAACTAAATTTAATATTCGAGAATTTACGGTAACACAGATTAACTGAAAAATGCGAGGGGCATGTCATTCTATAAAAATCTCGTCCACGTTTGCCAAAAATTCTTTTATTTTCAAGAAAAATCCGTAAAAAATCCGTAAAAATCCTATGGTTTAAAAAAATCTCGTACGCATTTTCGGAAAAATGACTGCAGCAAACTTTTTCGAATTTTTTAAAACCTTGGTCAAAAAGTCCTGTTAACTTAAGGAAACGCCCATTTGAAAGCCTTTTCTTAATCACAACATTTTGAGGGCCCTCGGAAGTCGCTGCCTTGGGCAATTGAGCCAGGTATGATTCCGTTTTCTGTCTTATCGGATCATCTGTTGCGACCAGTATGATAAGAAAATATTGAACAGATGGGTATGTGACACAGAACTGAACATTCAATCTTGGTTAACGCAAGGCAAGCTCGATTAAAAACCACAAGGTTAAAACAAATTAATAAGATACATACGCTTTGGACGAATCACGGTAAATAGGAGTATATATTGCATTTTTGGCGTTTAGGGGCCTAAAAATTGGGCTTAGATATTATTGTATTTTTGCAGGTTTCACGCAATGTAATGCACGATTAG
Organism: Aurelia coerulea; assembly: GCA_039566865.1. Taxonomy (NCBI): domain Eukaryota; kingdom Metazoa; phylum Cnidaria; class Scyphozoa; order Semaeostomeae; family Ulmaridae; genus Aurelia; species Aurelia coerulea. The sequence continues at coordinate 16,064,550 of CM076961.1, read as the reverse complement.
CTAGGCTAAAGATGGCGGCAAGCAGGAACGCAATCCATCTTGGTAAAAAGTCCTTGCCTCCATCTTTAGCGTAATCGACTAATACTTTGTCAAACATCTTTTTCCCAGTTTTAATGTGATGCAATTTTCACAAAGCTCAGAAATTTTCCTCCAAAATCTTAGTCCAAAGGTTCTTAAATGTTGTGGTTCCTCGCACATCAGTGTGGTAAACGTTTCTACCGGGCGAATAAAAAAAATGCATTGCGTTTAATAAAATGCTGCTCCCTGAATATCAAAGCAATAGTATAGAGAAATGAAACTTATTCAAGTCATTGCTGTAAAGTGCTGTGAGGAAAAAATATTAGTGATTTTTACGACGGTTTTCAAGGTTTCTCGAAGCGAATTTCTCGAAAAAATTCCCGGTAAACTCTGAACGGAGCGACCAATTTCAGCTAGGAAAAATCTTAAAAATGAAACTTGCTGGCCATTCAAACAAATATTGCAAAAAATAGTGTTGCTGTGATATTTAGGGAGCAAAAGCCTTTCAAGTGACGTGCGTTCTTTATTTACCAAATACGGAATGTCCCAAAAAAATGTATACGGATTTGGTTGATTCTAGCGCAGTGAATTTAGCTTTAATCAAAGGCTAATCACTCTAAAAATGTTCCTCGATAGTTAACTTGAACATACAATGCCTGCCAAAAGTCTTGGAACACCTTTGCAATTTTTGCATTTTTTTGCGATTTCCCCCCGGGGGGGGTACTCCAATTGTGACCTGACAGGGGGGTCCAGTCAGGGTTAAAGAGGGCCAAAGCAAAAATTTTGAAAAATACCCTCAAATGGTAGTATCTTTTTATAGAAACCCCCAAATGGTAGTTTGTGGACCTAAAATTGGGCCATTTGGTAGCGTGTGGTAGCAAAAATTTTCTGCAGTATTTCAAAATTTTCTATTGTAAAAACTGATTGAACAAAGCAAAAAAACTTCAAAATTCAATGATAATTACTGCTGCAACGACCATATTGCCGTACGGAGGAGCCTACTGAGTTGAAATATTATAACTGACCAAGAATCTTAGAATACCCCAATTGGTAGTATATGTTTGACAAATAGGGCCATTTGGTAGCCATTTCGTAAGACCCTCAAACCGACTGGACCCCCCTGTTAGGCCATAATAGAAGTACCCCCCCCCGGGGATTTCCCCCTCTCCCCCTGAGAACAATGTTGTTCTGTGATGACAAAATGGGGATGGCAGGACGATTCGCTACTCTGATGGAATGCAAGGACAATAACCTTCCAAATCAACATTGTTTTGGGGGTGAGAGGGTGTTTAAGCCTAATCGCTATGGTTAGAACTGCGGATTGTCAAGAAATGGCCTAAGTGTTCCAAGGACTTTTGGCAGGCATTGTCTGAATTTTATTTTGATTACGGTGACTTAAAAGAAAACAGTTTCGAGCATCTAGAGGTTTTCGGTGGTGCTGATTTCATTGGTCATAATTAAAAGTTCATATTTCATACATGTGACGTCATAATTGAACATTGTATAGATTTTCATGGATTTTACTGTGATACCACACTCAGAATTCCACCAAATAGTCAGTGTATCCAGCTCTTTAGACTTGAATAGGATGATAATGATAGGTTATTAGTTTACCGATCGATCTGTAATAAGAAACCCGAATTTTACATCTTTTCATGGCCAAAGAGTAAGTGAATTTATCCTACATGGAAACGAGGCTGCCATTTTTCATGTTTCCCTTTTCTGCTCCTGGCGTTACTTCCATCGACTCATTTGCACCTCTGCAAGCATTAGTGGTTATAGGCATTGTGAAATACTCTAGTACAGCTAGGAATTGTTATTGGCACATTTACCTGCAATGGCAAAACTCGAAATTGTCGACAGACACAGATCACAGTCATATGGCGAGATGTGCCCTCAAATGTATCCTTCGGTGTTGTCCTTCAGAGCAAGTCGGGCGATCGAAATTGATTGATATCAAATCGAGCATCGAAATTGCAAGGGGGTTATCCGTTACCCTTTGTGTTCAGTTGGAGGCCATTGTCAACAACAATATAGCAATTTGCGGCGATTTATATGTTGAGATAGTCGTTTCCAATGTCTTTCAATTTAAGCGCATGAAACAATGCAGGTAGACAATAAGAGACGTTACGTTGCCAAGTGAAAACAATAGCGATAGAATCTACGCGCTTCTCTGCCTCAAAATGTTTGAAATGGACAGAAAACACTCACAGTTCACAGTTTGAAATCGCTCGAAAAACATGCCACAATGTCTGGCAAACTGGCCCTAACTTACTAGAAAGGTGTACCATGGCCGAGGTAACAGATATCCGTACTTTCGGGTTGACTGGACCAATTGTTATGGAGAAAGTGCAGAAAATCTTACACTTTACACTTTTTAAAAAGATGAATTTAGACTATATCAAATTTCATTCTGCATTTATCGTTAAGTGTGGACATTATTCGAAGTTACCCCTCGACCGTGAAAGAAGCCAGTGCAAGTTTTGATGAATTCGAAGTACGTCAATGATGTACACCGACTGGGCACAAAATATCTGTTCTTACTTTCTGTAGTATGGGGGGAAATGGGAATAACTTTTCGTTTACTGTTATTGTAAACTGACATGATTTCATTTGTGTAACTGGGGCGGTTTTTCCTCTGCGGAGCAGTCAGTACAGAAGAATGAGCCTGGTTTGGCATGCTAACTTGCGCCACTTATGTATCGTTGATATAGGTGTCCTTAGCTCACAACATTAAGCACTGTGAAAAGTTCCTGACAAACATTTATTTTCCATTTCTGCCTCGAGTTTCTTGCGTTTTTCGTTGTGCTTGTGCGACCCCAAAATCAGTTGTGCGGCAGTGCCAATTAGTCGCTTACAATAGGTTTCATTGCCAATTATGACGTCATCAACATAAAATATGGCTTTTTGGTGGTCAAAAATGAAATCAGGACCATCGAAAACCCCTAAGTGCGTGAAGTTTGTTTTCCTGTACGACGCCATTATCGAAATAAAATTCAGACAATGCCTGCCAAAAGTCTTGGAACACCTTTGCAATTTTTGCATTTTTTTGCGATTTCCCCCTCTCCCCCTGAGAACAATGTTGTTCTGTGATGACAAAATGGGGATGGCAGGACGATTCGCTACTCTGATGGAATGCAAGGACAATAACCTTCCAAATCAACATTGTTTTGGGGGTGAGAGGGTGTTTAAGCCTAATCGCTATGGTTAGAACTGCGGATTGTCAAGAAATGGCCTAAGTGTTCCAAGGACTTTTGGCAGGCATTGTAGATACCTCGTTTGTTGATATTGGTACTTTGAGAGCAGACATGTTAATTTTTAAAGCTCAAATTTGCCTCTTCCTGCAAACCAGAGCTTTAGCCTTTTGGCCTAAGCAATTTATTAACGCACAGCGTATAAATCAACAATAGCCTTGATAAAATTTGAACAATATTAGATCTTGTGTTATTCTGTTTTCCAAAAGTCACTCCCCAGTCACCCATTGGGCAGTTTCTTAATTTTTCATTAATTTCAGTTCTTAATTTCGATGTGCTTCACGAATTTGCTCAGGCCAAAAGGCCAAAGCTCTGGTTTGCAAGTGCACGCGAATTTGAGCTTTCAAGATTCACATGTCTGCTCTCAAAGCACCAATACCTACAAACGAGGTATCTATGTTCAAGTTAACGATCGAGGAACATTCAGAGAGTGATTAGCCATTGATTAAAGCTAAATTCACATCGCTGGAGTCAACCAAATCTGTATACATTTTTTGGGGACACCCGTGATAAGCCAAAGGATATTTTCAAATAAAATCAATCGTATGTATCACATTATCGATAACTTGACATAAAAATTCTAGGCCATGCCAACATCTTAAAACACACCCAGTAAAAAAACCTGTTTAAAGTGTCAAAAGAAACAGAGCTTTGAGCCCTCTAAATTTCGGTTATGTTACTGACAAACGATTTCAATAAATACTCTTTGCTCTAAGTTTTTCTTGAACGGCATTGTTGCAAAATCTTTTGGTAAGCAGACAAAGATGGGGAAACAGTTACTTGATTCTAGCAGTATAGGCCATGCGGACATTCACATGACAGGAATTTTTTACATCATGATAAGAGTTTGTAAATGTCTCTGAACAAGATTTCTTAGGCAGGAAAGCCATGTCAATGTGCACAGACTAGTACAGACCTGTACTGCAAATCAAGCTAAATACAGGTTTAGGATTTTGAAAGCGATCCCCCAAAAGCGTGACAGAAATGTGTGGAAATTTTTTCGAGCTACAAAAAATATTTTTCAGCATTTTACAGAATGTTTGCATCAAGTAAACACTGAGGAATTAATTGCCGAAAAGGAGGGCAGTTAAAAACATTATGAACTCTTCTGATGTTGCAAAATACCTGTAAAAGGCCCATGCGAGTATGGGAAATTAGCTGAGCGGTTTATATGCGAAAATTAGGCCTTAGGGCGAAAGAAGGGAAGAACGTTTTAAGGGCGAAGACACTTTGTGTAAATGGTTTTGTTTCAGTCACTTTATAAATATTTCTAAAACTGGAAAAATGAGTTTTTTCAATAACTCTTTATTCGAATAATAGACGGTTTGGCTACATATGGCTTCGGGGAAGTTTAACAATGATCATTTGATGAATTGTCCAATCAAATCTGTCGAAATTATTTGACTCGCAAAGGATCATGGTAAAAACTCCATGGCGCCATGTTTAAGCGCAATCGTCTCGGGTGAGGAACAGGGAAGCAGAACTCCTACATTATTTGGTTCTAGCCTAGTAAACCTACATAACTTTAACACTATGGTAATAAAGGTCCCAAACCTTTTTTGCATTACCAAAGACTTTGCATTCCGTAAAAAGGTCGTTTTACGTTGGTTAAATTGGCAATACTTTGAAAGCATCGAAATCATAGTTAAAAGTAAACATGTAATGATAAGCTAACAACAGATGGCTGTCGAGATCTACTTTGAGAAATAGTTAGGATGAGGAGAGGGAGATTGATCTCTTTTAAAGTGAAAAAGCACCACCCAATCGCGAACATGTTTGGTAGATATCAATGTTTGCAATTGACGCACAAATTTCAGCGAAGTTTGGCAACTTAACTTGGAAGGAAGTGAGCGCAAAGTTTGACTGAAAAAGTCTGCGAATCAACATTTGCATGAAAATCATCCTTATTTCCCCTCATCCATTTTACCCTACTCTTATCCCTTTGCATCCCTGCAGACTGTATCAATCTGTTGAGGGGACAGGCAATATATCTGAGATAATTGTTTATGCCAATTTGCCTTTTTCAAGTCAGGCAAGAGATAATTTTCCATCTGCCGCGAAAACTAAAATTGTTAAATAGATTTGAAAATCAAGAATAAGATCGGAGCTCCTGGGAATTTATAGACAAACATTACTCATTATTCAAATTTGATTAGCTTCTTTTTATTCCATAAATAGAAGCTAGATTTTTTGTATTATTGGAAGTAAAATAAGTTGACAACAACAGCAACAGAGACTCGCTAAAAATTACCGAATTTAACAGTGATCACAATCCAAGTAAGAGTAGGCCCGGCGACGGGGGGGGGGGGGGAATTGGTGAATTGATCCAAATTTGGACGCCACTTGCATGTTAGCCAACCATTTCTATTATGAGGAAAAGCAAAAATCGTTAAGAGTAATAACTCTATTTTTGTTTCAGCAATACATACACCTTGTTTATACCTTAAAGTGTTACTTTAGAGTCTGTGGCAATAACTAGAGGTCTAAGACATATGTCTAATCAATACAGAGCTAGTCACACACTAAATCTAAATATATGATGGCTCACTCCCGTCAACAGGCCTAACACAACACAATTCTACGTCGGGTGTTCAGAAATGGTTTAGGGCACGAGTTTTAGTGGAATTGAAGACAACTTTCCGCAATGCTATGTTATCAAACCGCAACCATATCAAAACGAGGGGCGTTAGAAAACAGAGTTTCATGTGTTTGGGACTTACCATCGTCTTTGCGGGGCGTCTTGTTTAGTTTTGGGGAGACATCTTCGAAATTTCTCTGCAATATTTCAACGCTGCTGGACTCGAAGCACTTCGCAAGCCAAAACATGAAACATAGAGCAACTCTGAGATCTTTTTGTGAAACATAATAAAAGAATTTCAGTTGATTGACCAAATATAAAGAACGAGTTACAAAGTTACAAAGCATGAATTTCAATCGAAATAAGAATCGATTTAAATGCAATGTGATCCCAAGAGGGAGGAGAATGCAAACATTTGGGAATTAAAATTTAGCAGTTCCTAGAACAAAGCCTTTATGATATATAAACTTGACATTTTGGTGAGAAATAAACAAGACGTCTTCAAAATGTTGTCTCCGAAAATTTTACCACATTCCTTAAATTCCTTTAGCGGAAATATTTTCCTGAATCTCTAACCCCTTCAAGTGATTGAAGGAATGATTTCGCCCCGAATGGCCACCCCAACAGATCCTAGCAAAATAAGGTACATCACCTTACAAAACTCGCAACAATTCGGTGTTCAATGTCTGTTAGGCCTATTTCACGGTAATGAGTCCATCGCGCATTTACAATGCATATCTATTCATTGGAATCAAGTACGTTTTTCTAGGCCCTCAAATATATCTTAATAGTACTAATAGGCCATCTACACAGGACTGACATATCTAATTGTAATGGACAAGGCCAGACTTCATAACAATAACATCAGTTTCTTTGATTGACACGCCAATACAAAGCGATTAGCAATCGCAGACCCTTTCAAGCCGCAAACCAAAACAAATCAGAAATGCCTCAAAAATCTGTATAGCTAACTGCCCCATTGTACACACGAGAAAGGGCTGTTGAAGGCAGTCTATCACGCATCGAAGAAATGAGTATTGATGATTTTTAAATGGCTTCTATACGGAAGGTAGGAGCCTGAAATTAGCAAGGGAAAATTTTGCTTAACAATGGAGACTGTTCTGTCTGATCTTACGGCCATAGAAAGTGATAACGATAAACCCCCCTTTGTTTCAAATTCACGTACTCACAAAGACATCCATTGTGTTTAGCTGATTGTATTACAGCCAATCAGATGCGTGAAAGACTGTCTTTAAGACAAAGCGATTTGACAGCCTCAAAAGTAGGTAACACACCTTCAACGCAGGCAATCATAATATTTCGCTTCCTATGTTATTTTGATTCTATTAAGTGCACACAGAGGTGTAAAATCTATTCTTCAAAAAGGAAAATCGCTTTGTCTTTTTAGAAACCTGAATCTTTTATTTTACAAAGTTTACCCTTAAATCCGATAGAATTGATTTCAGGTGCCGCAATTGCCCTCATGAGGAACCTTTCCTTTCATAAAAGTTTATAGCTGTATCAACAAATAATGACATGATTTCCCAAGTGTATGGTCACTTGACCTGAAGTGCGTATAAACAGTGTTAGTTGAATTTGTCTAAGGTCTCTCGGACAATTTTGTAAACAAACCCTCCTTTGCTAGCACAACCTGTGAGATAGCCACACAGGTTTCAAGGCATCTTATATGACTTCATTTGCTTTGATATAAGCCTGGAAAGAATTTCCTTTGTCTGCAATCACTAATCGCTCTGAATCGATTTGTCACTTTACTGAAAACCAGGCTATTACTACCAAATCTGCCATTGTTGTGATAATCACTAACCATAATCGTTAATCATAATCATTGATCAAAAGAATCGTCAATACTGAGTTTTTAATTATGTGCAATTTTTTATTCCTTGTTTGTCCTTCAGAATCATTCAGAATCATTTACTATCTCCTTTCTAACTAGCAAAATAACAATAATAATAAAAAAACACTCAACTACTTACTATACTCAAGGATCATAAAAAGAGGCACAAGCTCCTTTGGATTGGATAGGCCAAAGAAGGCTTCAGAGCACCTTACATGACGGATTTTTCAACAAAAGTGTTAGAGTTTTAAGGAAAGCTTCTTTCCTGCGGCCTGGGAGAGCTTTGGGTTGTTCTAATGGAGCAAGCGACAATCTAGGCCTTAAAGCATACCATCTTATCAACAGTCATTTCGTTTTCAAGCAAAATCCCTAGAAATTTCCTGACAGTCAATGGACATTATTGGCCAAGGTCTGTTTACACGCAATTAAACAATATTTCGTGCCATGAAAAATCATGCCATGAATGCAAAAAGTAGAATAACACTAAAACTTTCCAAGAATATGGTCATTGAATTGAAACGAGTAAAACAAACTTTAGCCAATTAGGTCTTTTCCTAAAGACACGGGAAGATAAAATCTAGGGGGGCTACCCGATAAAAACCCATTGTTTGGCAAATTTCTTGCCCGAATTTTGAGGGATTTTTGCCCCAAAAAACTATTTTTGTAATTTGTCCAAAGTTGTGGGCTGCTACCCTCCCAGCCCCCTGGCTCGTAAGCTTGTGGGTCTGTTGCATTCAGGGAAAAGTATGCTGAAACCAAAATGTTTGATGTCCCTTCTCGTATAAAGTTTCTTCTTTTCAGAGCAAAGCTTTCATACAAATTCCTTTTTACTTTTGACAAGCAAGTCACTTTCCCCTGCCTAAAACAAGCTTTGGAAGCTATCTCCTGATACCAGGACATATGTACCTACTGCCTACTACTAACATGGACTACTTCACGACTAAGTCTTGAATCTACTGGGGTAGGTGTCAAATCTTTATAAAAAATTGTATCAGATGCATTTTTCGTTTGCACGCCCTATTTGGGTTATGTTTGTTTTGGTTGGCAAAACTTAACTCTTGACTGGTAATGGATAGAGCAACCAGATTTGGTGTACTAATAGCCCCAGGCATGTAAATTATGAGAATATAAAATTAACCTAACATTAGCCGTCGTTGTTGCTTGCGTCAGCATTTTCCTTTGTGTGGTCAAGAAAAGTGGTATAATTGGCCAAAATCAGGAAAAATGCGATAAAATTTAATTTGGAGCACAATTTCCATCCAAACATGAGAGTTATGATAGATTACATCAAATAACACAACCCTGCAAAATATATTTGCATAATATCCAATTTTGCTACTTTCTTCGCGAAAATTAATATTTGAGAATTGGCGATTTTGACAGAGTCAGTCCCAGAAAATTGTCTCTCTCCCCCTTATTTGTCAAAGTATTTTTATGAAATTTCATGAGTCGTTGCATAATACGTAGCAGCAAAAAGTCAGAGCCTCCGAGCAGTCATTTTTCTCCAGGCAGAGTTATAACAAGAAGTCTACAAGGTGGTTCGCGTATTTTGCTAGAATTCAGTTTGTAAGATCTTTCATAACTTGATTATTTTCAGAATTACAGTGTTTTTCTTTTGATTGAAATAAATCATGAAGATTTTTGAAAAATGAAAATCATCGCAAATCCAAAATTAATTGAGACAAAGCAGTAAATTCTTAAAAAGAAGCACAGTTTGTGAGGGTCTACAACATGGCAATAAGCAGGAAATTTTAGCTTAGGGCTCAGATCTTTAAAAACGTCGGTGTAAAATTCTATTATAGTTTTCTTTTAATCAAATGGCTTGGAAGGAACTCAGGGTTTTTGCTGTAAACCTACCATGGAAATTTATTGATATCTTTATTAGTTTCAAAATGTCGGAATATATTAAATTTGAGGCTATGACGCCTAGACTGATTACAATGAGTCCCAGTAATCGCTATTCAAAACGAGACCATTACACCAGACCGAGACCGCTCATACTGGGACTCATATTATTACGGCAATATTTTTGGACTGACTTTTTTCACTTTTGAACGCCCTTGGGAACGAGGCTGCTATACACAGTCATGTACAAAGTATAAGAAGTATACAAAAAAATACAACGCCATTAGAATTTCTGCAAATTCGATTGATTGATGTTGACCAACGGAAACTCGAAGCTCAAAGCAGAGTTTCAAGGAGCTTGGCCGGACAGAACAAAGTCTTACGAACAAGAATACCATGAAAACAGTTGGCGACAATATCAAATCTTGAACGTAGGTACTATTTTGCTGCTTTCGCTAAGCATTAACTGATTTATTGCGAAGTTTTCAAATCAATGTGTTTCATTTGAACACTACAAATGTTTGTGCTTTTCTGCCTAGGCCCTTTTATCGAAACGAGGCAGTCATAGTCATTTCAAAATAATGGCGTTTGATTATGAGTCGTAGTTAGGAGCGTCCGGCAGTATTTCAATAGCGATAACTACGACCATATCATCAGTCTATATGACGCCATCAAATTTCCAAATGCAAAACCAGAAAAGCTACAGATTTCTGCTGGCCACCATATTGTAGACCTTCATAAACTTTGAAGGTTATATCATTTTTCCTCTATTGGTCTAGGATTTACGATGATTCAAATTTTTTCAAAATTTTCCATGAATTTTCAACTAAATTGCCGCAATTTTGAAAACATCAAAATATCAAAAATTTTGACGGCAGATTTACAGCAAAGTACCATAAGTTCCTTTCAAGCCATTCAACTCAAAGGAAAATGTCACAGAATTTTACACCCACAGTTAAAAATTGAGCCCTATGCTTAAACTTTTGGCTTTTCTGGCTTTAGCATTTAGCGACTTGATGACGTCACAACCTCAAAACTGGTCAAAACATAGATGATGTTGTAATCAAGATATGAAAAGTTTAGCAAAACGGGTGTTTGCAAAGTACCTGAAGAATGAAATCAAACGGAAGTTGCAACAGTCATTTGTGCGATTCATTTCTTAAAGAGTTGACACCAATATCCTGAAGATAGACGGACATACCTTTGTCCCTTGTTTCCCTGTGCTCTTTGAATTGATAATGTCGCTTTGGTTAACAGAGACGCATAATATCACTCTAAAACTCGACCTTATCTAGGCCCTCAAACACAAGAAATCGCTGTGGCGATCAGTTCACAGATTTTACGAAATCAAATGTGATTTAAGCTTCAATCGACAAGGTGAACTTTACTCCAGTTACGTATGCTAAGTTTTCGTCATCAACTGTCATCCGAATTGGATGTTTGCTCTTTGACAGCTAAGAATGGGCCTAAGCAGGCTCATCCTTCTCATTGTTTCATTACGAGGTCCTGCTGATCAAGGTTTGCCGCAGGGATACGAGGTTTATCTGTTAAGCAAGGTTTGCCGCAGGGATCGAAGGAACTAAGGTAAAAAGTCTATACTGAACCTACTATGATAATAATCTACTGGGACTATAAAGCTATGAACATCTACTAAAATACTGATCAGAGATCCTTGTATAAATTCAATAAAGACTACTTTCACCGCTGTACAAAATATGATCATCTAATGACATCATCTAATGACATATACGCACTAAACTATGTGGTAGCTTTAAGACTGACTGCGTACCGGGTGGGTGAGAAAATGTGTCGTTATTTGCAAAGCTGTAGAATCACGAATTATTTGCCAATTTCAGAGGACCATGGCTCGTTTCATAGTAAAAAGACTAACTTAGCTCTAAAAATTTGCTTCACTGAAATCAGCCCTGCCGTTCTGAAGTTATTGGTGGTTTTCTTCGAAGCTTCTTTTTGGAAACCGTTTGAAGTCCCATTTCTAACGGCCTTGGTTCTCTTTGCCTTGCTTTCGTTCAGCCCACAAAAGATCATGGTCGCCAATGGGTCTTAAATAGACTACAGTATTCTCTCTATTATCTCTGAATGAGTAAGTCCTTAATTATCTGTGCCCAAAATAGCCTTTTCGAGAGCACTTAATGAAGGTGAGATGCTCTATCAATTTGATCTCACAGGGGCCGGTCGTTATAAAGGGAGAGATCATTGGAGATGGGTTGCTCATTACAAATGTCGATCAAAATTCACCCAGTTTTGGAAGGTTCTTGCCTTTGCCATTGCTTTAAAGCCAAATACTGGGCAAAAACATGCACGAATTTATGGCGCCTTTCACCTTGTTAAACTTTCTCCAGAAACAGTTTCTATGTCAAATGGCCCCTTAATTTAAGAGTGCAGGACAGATTTCAGTGTAATACACTTTCACAGCTAGTTCAGCCTTCTGATATAGTGAGCTGTAATAGTGTGCTGAAATATGTAAATAATTCATGATTATACCGGGTGAGCAAAAAAACAGTCTTATTTTGAAAGGCCACTGCTCCCTGGATATCAAAGCAATAATATTGGCAGGTATATATCATTTAATAATAAACATGTTCAAAGATTTCTAAACTTTACCTGACTGAAATCGGCCACTCCGTTCTGAAATTATGAGGGTTTTTCTCGAGAAAGCCCCTTCAAGAAAACTTCAAAACAGGCCAAAAATCACGAACAAATTTCCTGCCTTACAACAATGACTTTTACATGCTTTTTGCATTTTGCTTTTGCATGCTCCTATTATCCTTTTGGGAGCATGAATGTGTCATCCCTGGGAGCATAACAATATTACTCTGGGTGAAGTCATCCTCCCACGAGGATAACAGATACTAAAATATGTTGAAGTCATTGCTGCCAGGCAGAAATATTGGGAAAATTTGGTCGTGATATTAGGCATGTTTTGAAGGCTTCTAGCAGAGGCTCTCTCGGTGAAAAGAAGGTGTTGTGGCGCAGTGGTGTAATCCACTGACTTTGCAGCCAGAACAGTCAGGCAGACAGGGTAAGATACCCGGTAGAGCCCCACCACTTGAGCGTCATGACAAGGGGTCGCGGACTCGATTAGGCCTATTCTACTTCTGCGATCCCAGCGCTTGACGCTAAAACCGCAACTTCCCCTTCACCATTCATAGTTTCAGAACGAAGTGGCCGATTTGAGTCAAGTAAATCTCAAAACGGATTTGAACATGTCCACCGATCAATAATATATTAACCAATAACATCGTCTTGATATTCAGGGAGCAATTGCCTTTCAAAAAGGGACTGATTTATTTACTCACCCGGTATCTTGTAGCAAACACCGGACTCTCTTTTGACTCACCCGGTATGTAAGACTAACCGTGTTGTCGTCGCAAAAACAAACACCAACCAATCGCATTATATGCGTTGAATAATAAACATACGAAAAGATAATAATGAGATGCCTTTCACCTTTGGATAAGAAATGAAATGAAAACTTCCCTTTCCTGACTTTGTTTTTTTTTAACTCTCTGATGACATCACAGATGCCTCAATGCTCCTCCTTGATGGACTGAAAGAAAATACACGCAAATATCAACGGGGATGTACAAGATTTTAATAAACAAAGATAAAGATCAACTACACAGAATATTTCTAAAATTACCGTAAAAGCTCTATTAAGCCCTCGGGGGATTATTTAGTTTCAGACGCTCCAGAGGGGGGCTTAAAGGAGGGGACTTATTAGGGAGGGGGCCTATCCACAAAAACAACTGACAAGGATATATATGATAGCTTTTCAGTTCTTTTACCCCACATTTTGCGGATTCAGCATACAATTTTAAGAGTCAAATGCATAAATTTGACACAGTTTATCTCAAACCATATCAAATTAATATGCAAACTATTTAGCTCAATAAATGAAAAATCTTTGGTAACTTCTGGAATTTGAGATAAGTGGGGAGGGGCTTAATAGAGGGGGGAGCTTATTTAAAATTTTGGCTCTGAGGGGAGGGGCTTATGAGAGAGGGGGGCTCAATAGAGAGCTTTTACGGCAATCGCTAAACGTAAAAGCTCTTTTTAGCCCGTTCTCTATCAAGCTCTCCCTTCGAAGCAAAACTATAAATAAGCCCCGTCTCTACTAGCCCCCCCCCCCACTTATATCAAATGCTAGAGCTTACGAAAGATTTTCCATTTATTCAACTGAACAAGTTTGCATACTAGTTTTGATATGGTCTGGGATATTAACAGTGTCAAATTTGTGTACTTTTTGACACGTAAAATCGTATGTTGATTCGGCAAAATATGGGGTAAAAGAACTAAAAAGCTCTCACTCATATCCTTCTCAGCTGACTTGGTGAATAAGCCCCGCTCTCTGATAAGCCCCCTCTAAAGTTCCCAAAATCAAATAAGCTCCTCCGCGGATTTAATGGAGCTTATACAGTATATCAAACTCAACTCTCAGATTGCTGAAAAATCAAGGACTATATTGGAAGATATAATCTCAGAAAAAATTTCTCGTAATAAAAGAAATCCTCAACAAATTTTTACTTCATTGTCTCTTTTCCCGTATCATATCACCAGGGAGTTACATGAACAGACTACATTTAATTCATCCAAGCTACTTTCTTCAAAGATTAAACGTGCAAAATTTGCTGAAAATATTTGTTCTGTACAAAATGTGCACGAGATCTTATGCGAAGGGAACTTTTGCATTGTTTTCCATTATTTGCGGCACAACCCTGGGAAAGAGTTTAGTGAATAATTTGGCGGGCTTTATGGACATGATTCTGACCCATATGTCTCACATTATTTAACATGTTTTGACTAAGGCTACATTTCCAGCTTCTGCAATCCAAAAGAATTCATAGTTTCGTGCAACCAGTACAAGTTAGAATATGTTTCATAAATAAATACGAGACCAGACAAAAATCAGATCATAAAAGAGAGAGTAAAATCAAATACAAAGTTGCGTGACTACACCATACAAAACATTGGTGCTCGCATGTGGAATAACCTTCCTCCTTCCTTAAAGTCAATCTCAAAACGAAAACACTTCAGTAAAAAAATGAAAGAAGACATCATCTTCGAATACGAAAATGAACGATAAAAAATCTACATGACTAATAAGACTTACAAACCAATAACATTTCTTACTAACAAAAATATATCTTACTGTTGAATTCCTGGCTTTGTACTATGACGTAATTATTTCTTTCTCTTTTTTGTATATCCTTTTGCATTTTAATTTACGGCCCAGGCTAGATAAGCTCCGCTTTTATTGGGTCGTGTAGAATACATATATTTTTATCTTACATTGTATTAGGCTGTTGTATTCTGCGAATAAAATCAAAAGTGAATTTAATTACCTATTAAGTATCGGCGAATAGTTTCTGCCATCTATGGATGACTCGTTTGAATATGAATAATGTGCAGTTGGACTATCATGTCTTGACTGTCGTCTTTCAGTTGAATCTTCCTCGTGTGGCTCTTCTTTTATTGGGACAATTTGGGACGGAAGGCCGCTAGTAAGAGAAACAAACCTCTCAAAACATGTTAAGTGTTTCAAAAACAAACAAACAACAGAACAGCTGAATTCACAGCAAAAATCAAGCTACGTTTACACAGCATAGGTTCCAAATCTTTAACTCGGCGTAAAAAGGTGGGTGTAAAATTCATTGACCTATTTCTTCTGATTGAATGGCTTGAAAGAAACTTCAGATACTTATCTATAATTCTACCCTTGGACTTTTTAGAAGTTTCCAATATTTTCGAAATTTCAGCGTACGTTACATTTCAACTCATTTGAGGGTGTGACGTCATCAAATTTCTAAATCATAAACCAGAAAAGTGACAGACTTTTGCTTGATACCATATTGCAGACATCCATAAACTATGGTTTTCTTCGAAATTATTTCATGTTGATTCAAACAGTTTAGAAATTACGATCGTTTCAATTTTTTTGAAAATTTTTCTTGAATTCTTGAAAAAGTAGAAAAACACTGTCATTCTGAAAATATTGAAGATTTCAGAAAAGTCCAACGGTAGAATTATAGAGAAGTAGCTAAGGTTTCTTTGAAGTCACTCAGTTCAAACAAACAAGTAACTGAATTTTACACCAGCCTTTTTAAAGATTTGGAACCTATGCTCTCAAAACATGCTAAGTGTTTCAAAAACAAAACAGCAACAGAACAGCTGAATTCACAGCAAAAATCAAACTACGTTTACACTGTACCGATATCCAAGATTCACAAATCAAAAGGAACATTTTACGATTGATATGATTATCGAGTTTCAGTGATTTTTAAAATAGAGCTATGTTTTGGGGAAAATGGTTGAAATATTTAAGTAAATTGTAGCACAACAACACTCTTCGAATCTACAAATTAAAGCAGACTTCAGTAGCATAGGGCTCAAATCTTTCAAGTCTTAAAAAAGGTGGGTGTAAAAAGGGTGTAAAATTGTTTTTTAATTGAATGGCTGGAAAGGAACTTATGTTACTTTGCTGTAAATCTGCCGTGGATACTTTTTATGGTATCTTGATTTTTTCAAAATGGCGGCAAGTTAATTATTTTTGAAAAAATTCATGGAAAATTTCGAACAAATTTAAATCATCGCAAATCCTAAACCAATAGAGGGAAGATGGTATAACCTTCAAGAAAAGCGTATTTCATGGATGTCTGCAATACGGTGGCAGGCACAATTCTGTAGCTTTTCTTGGTTAGGATTTAAAAATTTGATGACGTCACAGCCTCAAATTTGATAAATGCCGCCAATTTGAAATTAATCAAGATATCAATAAATTTCCACGGCAGATTTGCAGCAAAAAACCTCTGAGTTCCTTCCAAGCCATTTGATTAAAAGAAAACTGTAATCGAATTTTACACCGAACTTTTTAAAGGATTGAGCGCTATGTTGACTTCAGCTAGCTTATACAACAGAAGAAACTTACTTCATATTTTCACAGAATTTAACAAGAGGTGCAACACTATCATCACCAGTTTCATTTGGAGTTTCTGCGACTCTTTTGTTGGATGGACTACCTTGCTCCCATGAATCGTTCGACATCTCATCCAAGCCTCGTTTTCGCATCCCATTGTCCATAACCATGCTGGGAGGCGGGTCAACATTCCATTCTTCTCCTTCGTAGCCTTCAGCCATGTAATACTCTCGCTTCGGTCTGAAAAAGATAAATACTATAAACTCTTCGAGGGATCGGGTGAGTCACAAAAAACGAATTCCTGTTTGAAAGACCACAGATCCCTCGATATCAAGCCAATAACGTTGGCAAATATGCCAGTCAATAGTGAACATGTTCAAATATATTCTTCATTTTACCTGACTGAAATCGGCCACTCCGTTCTGAAATTATAAGAGATTTTCTGGAGGAAGCACCCTCCAAGAAACTCCCAAAAACTGCATAAAATCACGACCAAATTTCTCGTATGTCTATGCCTTATATCAATGGCTTGTACATGATATGAAAATGTCATCCCTGGTGGCAAAAAAGATCATTCCGGACGATTTCATCTTCCCAAGAGGATAAAACATGTCAGAATGTGTTGAACTCATTCAGGCAAAAAGCTCGGGAAATGTTGGTGGTTGTTTTGAGCCTGTTTTGAAGATTTCTTGAAAGGGCTCTCTGGAGAAAATCCCTCATCACTTCAGAATGGAGTGGTCGATTTCAGTCAGGTAAATATTGAGGTCTATTTGAACATGTCTGCTGTTAAACGTTACATTTCCCAATATCATCATCTTGATATTCAGGGAATGGTGATTTTTCAACAGGGATTCTTTATATTGACTCATCCGCTAGAATATGTTTGGGGAAACGCAGCAAGAAGATAATTTCATGACGAGTGTAACGACCAACAGTTTCATTTCTTGATGACCCTCCTCAGGATGACACTACGAAAAAACTTAGCCAGTGAAAATACATTGTATTGATATTAAAAATCGACAAATCCAAGTATATTTGTAGACAAGTCTTGATACTAAATGTGGTTACTAAAATTCATATACTATGAAGAAGGCGGACGCAAAGAAATAGACAAATTTCTGGCACACTGAGGCCTTTCGAGCCTATGTTCTCATCAGTAGCTTAGCCTTTTCTGTTATATATACAAGGCCTGTAACATAAAGAGATGACAAATTGATTTACTTTATGACAGGGGTAACAGCATTGATTTTGGATTGTCGTTGCTAAGTTCATTTTTCCCCCAGTTGGCTGTTAAAGTTTGAATCTCCTCCCCTGCTGTTTGTAAGCTTAGAATTGGTTATTAGGTACATAATAACTATGCCAAAACAAATAACAGGGCTGAATATCTTTGGTGAAGATTCTAAAACGGCCTACGCAAGAAACGCTTCAAATAAGAACCTTTATACCTTGAAATTGGTCGTAGTATTAAAAATAAGAACCTATTTCAGCCTGGCTATCAAAAATGTAGGTACTTATATGCGAGGATTTACTGTATAATCACAGGATTACCAATAAAGAAGATAATTCTACAAAAAATAAATAAACTCACAATCCTGGTTTTGTCATCCTTCTTCTGAAGAATTCCTCGTCATCAACTGTCCAAACGGCTCCTTTGAAATTCTCTTTTCTGACAAAGCATTTATGAAGGGATAGGTTGTGTCTTACAGCATTCTAAAACACAAAACATTGATCACAGTAAAATAAAAGGCGAAGAAGAACCTAGATAAGTTTTAAACAACATGGATATAGTTTCATTCTTGAAAAAAGAAAAGATCATTGTTTGAAAAGCCACTAATCCCAGAACATTGAAACAATAACCTTGAAATCGCCCCTTTTAAAGGGGCTCCGTCTCAAACTTTCGGTCGAAACGATGATTTTGAAGTTTTTTGATGGGCAATATCACACAGACGTTTACCTGTTTTTCGAAAATGAAGTCAGGTAGGGTTCTACACAATGAAACGGCACGTGTCCAAAATTGTCAAATACTACAGTTTATATTCTTGACTTGGCCCGAACAGATGTTAAATCAGTCAATTCCCTCTAATTTTGTTGTTTTATGATAAAAAGTTTTAATTTTACCGATTAAAGATTTCGGACACTGAACATTTCGGACCACAAAAATTTCGGACACTGATGAACTTTAGGTATTTTGCTATACCGTTGGAACTTCCCGAAATCTTGCATACTTTGAAATTACAGCGCATTTAATATTTCAACTTGTTGAAGATATGACGTCATCAAATTTCTAAATCGCACACACTCATGCTATTCATAACTGCTTTTTTAAAGATTAACCTGTTATCCTGTAAAAATATTTTGACAATCCTTACAACCATTCACTCCACACCACTCCACAGGGCAACTTAATCCACGCCGCAAAAATTGCCACAAAGTCTCCATCATCACACCATAGGCGTTACTTGACATGTAACAACTTGAAAAGTTGTAAAAACTGCCAACAAAAGCGGCCTATTTTGCGAACAAAACATCTGCCAACTGCGAAATTAAGTTGTTATTGCTGAAAAAGTTTGTTTATCTCACAGCTTGATGTCTCAAGGAAATATCGAAAAACTTAGCCAAAACTATTTCTTTTCCTTCAATTTGTTTCCAGAGATTAGCCTAATGGATTTGCCAGACCGACAAACGTAACCACTGAAAGTTAATTTTATCATCTTTGATTTTGCTGCATGAGGCAATTTAAAATTATGGTTTTATCACCCAAGGGCTCTTAAAATCAACCGATAATCAACAATATTAAAGGAACAGTGGCGATAAGTAAATTGCCGGTTAGCCAGAAAAAACACCGGGGTGAGTAAAAAATCTGACATTAATGAAAGGGGCTGTGCGACATGTCTGTAAACAGTCGGAAAGTACGGGACAACCCGAGCCCACGACTAAAGCCTTCGGGTTTTCTATTACGGACACTATAATAACAGCTTCTACGTGAGTTTCATTGCAGTGTTTTCTTGTCTATGACTATGAAATGTGATGGAGCTTTTGATATCCATTGAAACTTTCAAATATTCAGCGTTAGAAATATAGAGCAAATCCTCAACCAAAGCTTCGATCACCAAGATTGTCGCAGATACTTTGGATTACTATTCTCTGTGCAAAATCACCATTAGCTATGTTGCGTTTAGCCTGAACACATTCGATGATATGACACGCAGTAAAACATATGCAGCCATTCCAGGATTACATGATTCATGGGAAAAGCAACATATCATAGAACCTACCTTCCATGTGCTTGTATTCTTTCTAAAGTAAGCAAAGTGCTTCATAAACCAGTTGTAAATATCATTTAACGTCAGTTCGCCGTTTGGAGAATCAAGGATCCCCTGACGGATCAAAGAGGCGTATGTATATGGAGGCCTCACATCTGGGTCTTGGAAAATATGTCCTTTGGTTTTCAATTCTGAAAATCAGAGAACACTGTTTCAAAGATATTAAAAGGAAAGTCAAATTTCAATCTGGTTTCAGCTTTTTGGACTGAAAAGCAAAAGAGAGTTAAGGTCAAGCTGAAACCCAGGTGGACATTCAAACGCAATCAAACGTATCGAAGACGTCATTTGACTATACACAACTTGAATAAATGAGAGCCGGGCCTTCTTTCATCCTGTGCAAAATCATGAAATCATTACTGCTGCAAAAAATAACAGATCAGTGTAAAAAAGAACATAGGACTCAAATCTTTAAAAAGGTTGGTGTAAAATTCTATTACAATTTTCTTTGAAATTAATGGCTTGGAAGGAACTTGGAGTTTGTTGTTGTAAATCTGCCGTGGAAATTTATTGATATCTTAATTAGTTTCAAAATGGTGGCATTTAGTAAGTTTGAGGCTATGACGTCATCAAATTTCTAAATCTTAAACCAGAAAAGCAACAGACTTCAGCTTGCCTTTATAACCTATGGTTTTCTTGAAGATTGTATCATTTTCCCTCTGTTGGTGTAGGACTTACGATGATTTAAAGTTTTTCAAAATTTGCCATGAATTTTTCAAAAATAATTAAATTGCCACTATTTTGAAAAAAATCCAGATATCAAAAAACTTCCACGGCAGATTTACAGCAAAGTACCATAAGTTCCTTTCAAGACATTCAAATCAAGGAGAAATGTCATAGAATTTTACACCCACCTTTTTAAAGATTTGAAAGATTTGAGCCCTATGCTGTAAAAAAGGCATTACAAAATTAATGATGCTAAGACTCCGGCTCCATGCTTCAAACTGTCAACGGTCATTTCGTTTACTTAGTCAAACTACGAATTAAGATTTTACTTATAACGTCACTCAAAAGTGAGTGAATGTTTACAGATTCCCTCCACAGAATACCCGAATTTCCTGCCACTTTAGGTGAGAAATTAGTTGTATAATTGGTAAAAATCTCCGGATGGGAAAGTATCAGCACGCATTACTGCCACCAACGCTATCAAAGAGATCAAATTTTTGTAAGATTGAATGTTGGCTCTTTTGCAGGGAACAACAGTAAATTCTCGCATATAAGAACCTACAAAAACAAGAACCTAGAAGCGATTTTTCCTAACTTATGCACCTTGTAATAAGAACCTGTTCAGTTTGATGAAAAATATGTTCTTATTGCAGGGGTAGCAAAGTTGATTTTTGGATTCTCGTTATTAAGTTCATTTTTTGTCCCAGTTGGCCGTTAAGGTTTGAATCTCCTCACATGCTGTTTGTAAGCTTAGCATTGGTTCTTAAGTACAGAATAACTTTGCCAGAACAAATAACAGGGCTGGTCATCTTTGGTTAAGATTCTGAAGGGTCTAAGCAAAGCACTCTTCAAACAAGAACCGTTATACCTTTAAAATAGTCTTAGCACCTTTAAAACAAGAACCTATTTCAGCCTGCCTGTTAATAAAGCATGTTCTTATATGCGGGAATATACTGTAATTTTCAAGATAACGACAAACGGATAAAATAGGCAGCTGCATCAGAGATAGAGCTGGGCATGTCAGACAATAATCCTTTGAGAATTCCATGAAAAGTGGACAAGTCAAATTTTCTAGATTCCATGACACCGAAAGGATCAAAGTGGTCCTCAGGCACCAGGTCTATTGCACAAGCTATTGCACTAAAGGTAACACTTCAAAGATATCATATCCAACCATGAAATGGTTCTTCTACTTGCAACAAACTTGTCATAGGCCACATTATAGTGTCAAACAAGCATAGTTTTGGAGGTGCTTGCAGAAAATGACTTTTTATTGACAAAGTCGCATGCCGCAGAGGGCAGTAGGAAGGATCTTAAACTTGGGGGGGGGGGCACACTTTAATCAAGCTAAAGGGGCACTTTTTCGCTATAATTGCAAAATCTTGGGAGGGCACGTGCCTTCAGCGCCTCTCCCTAGTTCCTACGTCTCTGTAGTCGCAGAACGTGATCTATCGCCAACATACATCAACGTTTTTCAAATAGGTCACTGAATGAACTCGAGAGAAAAGAGGATATTCGGATATTCTACAAAGAGGAATCTGTAATAACAAAAATATTACTTGTTTATTCTACTTATATCTAGTAAAGAAAATAAAAATCTAGCCGATATCTAAATAAAACTAGCCGATTCTAAGTTACCTTCGCCTATATCAACGACGCTTGTGTTCTCTCCCCTTCTTTTAGACTTGGTTGAAGCTTCTCGCCCTTGAAAGAATCAAGTACATTTAACAACTGTTGTAAAGTTGATGATAAGAGCCGGTCAGTGGTGGACCAGTGATTCTGTAAAATGTACAGAATTTACTGCCTTGTCTGAAGTTAGTAAAGCAAGAAACACGATTCAAGATGAAATCTATCGGATGAGTCAAAAAAGTTAGTACCTTCTGTGAGCTGTGGAATAAAAAGTATGTAAGTGATATCAAAAACTAAAATGTTATTTCATCAGTCAAATGTTAAACTAGATTTGAAAATTTTATTTGGTAAAATTACTCATCTTTCAGACCCAGAAATTAGGAAAATTTTGATAATAAGGAGTTCGTATGGGAACGATGTTCGATTCTGGTCCATAATTTACTTGATATTGAAATTGAAATTCTATTTCTGAAATTGACAATTGTCTTGAATTCAAAT
The DNA here is from genome assembly GCA_039566865.1 of Aurelia coerulea. NCBI lineage: Eukaryota > Metazoa > Cnidaria > Scyphozoa > Semaeostomeae > Ulmaridae > Aurelia > Aurelia coerulea. The sequence continues at coordinate 16,041,953 of CM076961.1, read as the reverse complement.
GGCAAGTAAATCATGGACCAGAATCGAACGTGGAATTTTCGCTCCCATAGAAACACCTGACCTGCATTTTCTTAATTTCTTCGTGAAAAAACGAGTGATTTTACTAAACATGATTTTCACATCTAAGTTAGCCTTTGACTGATAGATTAACATTTCACTTTTGAATATCGGCCGCGTAATTTTTATGTCACAGCGAGCCAAACGCGTTGACTTCTTTCGCAGCTAAGTTAGCTTTTGACTGATAGATTAACATTTCACTTTTGAATATCGGCCGCGTAATTTTTATGTCACAGCGAGCCAAACGCGTTGACTTCTTTCGCAGCTAAGTTAGCTTTTGACTGATAGATTAACATTTCACTTTTGAATATTGGCCGCATACTTTTTATTCCACAGCCAACAAAACGTGTTAACCTTTTTGACTCACCTGGTACATTCACGGTAAGAGCACCACTTATTAAACAAGTGAAACTTTTGTGATTAGAAGCATACAAATTATTACTGCAGTGCTAAAAAGAACCAAATGAAGTGAATGTATCCAGTGAGTGCAGATTCTTCAACAGGACGTTTGTACCTTTAATGGAAGTCCTGCTGTCAACTAATGGCATCCAAAAAAGGACAATGTGCCACTCTAAACACGTCAACACCACAGATAAGCTAAAGTCAATCTCAGAAAGCGTCCAAATGTAAAAAACAGTGTCTCTGCAAATGGTTTCAGGATCCTATATTTGCAGCACAAAGGCCATTGCTATCGGTCATAAAAGGTGCGTTTTTGAACCAACATAACAACATGCTTGGATAAGAGGTTCGTTCTGCGGGACTGAATAACGATTTTCTTTGTCTTTGACTAACAAAGCAAGCAAATCAACAATAGGGCTTATGATGATTAGGACAAGAAACTATTCTTTTCTCTTCATTGTTTCAACTCTGAAAACGGTGCTGAAGTTGCAACGAAATAAAGTTGTGTTAGTCATAACAAACGCATGCAAAGTTGCAAGGAAAAATGGAAAGGACTACATTTACAGTACAGTGCCTCCTTACACTGTAAAACAGTTTACGTTTGCGTAAAGACGATAACTTACCCTCACCAATATCAATCATAGCAGCAGCTTCCCCCCGTCTTCTAACTGGATGATATGGAGAATTTCTATTGACTGCAATATCACCAGGAGGTTGACTATGCATATTTGGCTCAATTGATTGAAACTTTCTTTCAATGACTCGTTCTACTTCGACTGGTTTGATTGGTCCACCTTTGTCCTCGTTTCCAGGAGCTCCTTCGATGTGGTCTTCTTTCATGCTAGCAGGATTACTATGTCCAGGCATGTACGATCTCATTTGAAAAGGAGGCCGCACATGATAATGAGGCGGGATATGATAATGAGGCTGTGGATGATGCACCGAATGATGGTGAATATGGGGCGAATGCTGTTGAATAAGATTATGCTGCGAGCCATGAATATGCGGACCTCCTGCAGACGATGAAGGTGATACATGATTACTGCGATGGCCATGTGGTGATGTCAAAGCAGGACGGGGGTGATGGCTTGATGAGTGTCTCTCTATTTCGTCACGTCTTTCTGGGTGGTACCCGCGCACTGACCCGTGATGAGGATGTTGTGTGTGGGGTAATACCATCATCAGGGGGTTTGAAGTTGAAGAAGGGGGTGAGATGATGCGGGGAGCGGAACCAGATCGCAACTCGTCCTGAAAAGAACAAAATAGTGAGTGAGATCATTCAAAAAGACAGTGGCGTATTATATATACCGAGGATGTTGGTTGTTTTCATGTCCAAAAGAAGATCGATAAACCTGCTCAAATTCAAGCCTTAGGTGGCATGAAAAAGAAACGGCCTATTTTTCCAGTCAAATTTTAGATGTAATACAAAAGGCTGAGCTCGTATTCGCAATCTCTGAATTCAGTTACTGAATTCTTATTCTCTGAACGACATATAAGTTCAGCCTTTCGTATCACATCTAAATGTTGACTGGAAAAGTAGGCCGTTTCTTTTTCATGCCATCTAAGGCTAGAATTTGAGCAGGTTTGTCAATCGTCTTTTCGACATGAAAACATCGGTGTAAAACCACAACCAACATCCTCGAATACAATTTAGCCTTTCGGCAATCGGATAAATAAAGTTTTGAAAATCGGTTCATTGGTTATGGGCATATAGGCAATCAAACGATAACACATCATTTTGGGACACCCGGTACATACCGAGTGATTCAAAAAGGATATATCCCTGCTTGAAAAATCATTACAGTAAATGTACTTGCGGTATGATCATCAAATATACTTTTTCTAATAAAAACAAGATTCAAGTATCTTTTGGATTGTTTTGGTAATTTTAAAAATAGTAGCCCGAGGTAAATTTGAAAGATTCAAAAAAAAATATTATTGCATAATGTCCAGAAAATGGCCTAAAGAGCAAGATCAAAGGCATCTCGAAATAACAGAAACGCAACTTGTCAGCTTTGTTAATTTCAGCACTCCCTTTTCAGAACTTAAGCTACTTTCAAGTTCAATAGAATGCATTTTTGCGATACGAAAATTAGGTATCAGGACTTGTCAAACGAACTTTAGTTAATCGGAGATTTAAGACTACGTTCATACGATACCGGCACCTTAAAAAATGCCCCGTTTTCATCATTTTCGAGTGTTCATACGATGCCGTTTTCAAAATATGCCGATTGGTTTTCCGTTTTCAGAATCTTCCGGTAAAAACATACCGTTTTCGTGTGAACAGGAAACCTATCCGTCACATCTTTCACTGTTTCAAATTGTGCCGGTATCGTGTGAACGCAGTCTCAACCAAACAATGAAATGAAACAGAATTAAAGTGTTAAGATACCGGGTGTCCCAAAAAAAGTATACGGATTTGGTATGGTTGACTCCAGCGATGTGAATTTTGCGTCAATCAATGTCTAATCACTCTAAAAATGGTCCTCGATAGTTAACTTAAACATAGGTACCTCGTTTGTTGGTATTGGTGCTTTGAGAGCAGACATGTTAAGCTTCAAAGCTCAAATTTGCCTCTTCCTGCAAAGCAGAGCTTTAGCATTCTGGCCTAAGCAAATTCTTAAGGCACAGCGTATAAATCAATTATAGCCTTGATAAAATTTTAACAATATTAGATCTTGTGTTATTCTGTTTTCCTGAAGTCATCCCCAGTCACGCATTGGGCAGTTTCTTAATTTCTTATTAATTTCAATTCTTAATTTCGATGATCTTCAGAAACTTGCCTTAGCCAAAAAGGCTAAAGCTCTGGTTTGCAGGCTGATGCAAATTTGAGCTTTCAATATTGATATTTCTGCTCTCAAAGCACCAATACCTACAAACGAGGTATCTATGTTCAAGTTAACTATCGAGGAAGATTTTGAGAGTGATTAACCATCGAGTAAAGCCAAATTCACATCGCTAGGGTCAATCAAGTCTGTATCCTTTTTTTGGGACACCCGGTAGTTAAGAAAATAATCATACTTTGTCATGAGCAAACTGCAAGTGTGCCAATATAGCTGACAATTTTCCACGTTCCGATGCAAGCTGTAAGTAAATAAGCGTCAATAGAAACGATTTCCAAAATCAAAACTAAATATTCTCGAACGTCTGCAAGGTGGAACTCGTTCTATCATTGATAAGGCCAGACCAAGGGCGCCTACCTTGTAGGAAGTGTGTTTATTCCCAGTACTGTAGAGTAATTGGTGTCCTGTGACCCAGTACAGAGAGTGTCCTAGAACCGTACCGTCACCCAGCAGTACACAGAGTCAGTCCTCTCAAGGTCAAGATGACGTATGAATAACTTTGTGGTTTCTATACAGGCCACAGGGAATCAGACAGCGTGATTTTTGATTGGTCAAGACTAACAGACGTTAGAATTTGCAATCTTTTCACCAAAAAAGCTGATTGCACCGAGCGTAGCCTACGAAATACAAACACTGACTTAAGGCTGCCTTTGAAAAGTTCCGCTAATGGACAAAAATGCTTTTCATTCAAGGGTGCAAAAAGCTGGAACAGCCTTTCAACTGAGGTTAAACAGGCATCTTCGGTCAATGCCTTCAAGAGCCATATTTAGCGTAGACTGCTGTGTAGATAATGTATTTTAGATACCCTGTAAATTGATTTCAACACTGATCATTATTTCTAACATTGTTTTTAATAGATTAATTAGACTTTGACATATTGTAAATAGGTTTTTTCTTTCCTTTGTATTATATTATTATCATAAAATGCCTGTAACTAGAAAAACTTGGTTTCTTATGATATACACAGATTAACAGGACTATCACAGGACACCAATTACTCTGTGAACTTGCTCACGGGTACAGTTCTGGGAATAAACATACTCCCTAACTAAGAGATAATTGGTCTCATAACTGGTTGACCGTTGGACAATCATTGATTTATAGTTCAATGTGAGCAACCAACAAATATTCGATCGATCAGCTATTTCATATAAAATAATGAACAGGCAATGTCCTGAAAGCCTTTGGGATACATATCATCAAAGGACCCAGCAATCCAACTGCAGAACAAGGAATTGCAGGGACCTACAAATCCCAAGAAATAATCTTGAATACGTGCAGGACGGCTTTCACAATTCGGCTCTAAAAGCTTGGAACGATATTCCCATTAATATTAGAGAGCTCCCTACATATTTAAGAGTTATTTCAATCAAATGAAAACATGACTCCTCTGAAGAGCAACTGCTATGTAGATAGGAAACCGTACATAATGTTAGCTTTAGTGTATATAATGTATTAATGTAACTAGGATATCTATTTTTTATTGAGTTTGTAAGCTGAAGGAATTTTGTGTTTAAGGATATAAAATGAGAATAAACATGAAAATTTACAAATGTCATGAATTCCAGATCTTCAAGGTTTAATATAATTGAAAATCAGGGTTTAAATTAAAAACAATTTTCTGCTGGGTGAGTAAAAAATCAATCCCCGTCTGAAAGGCTACTGTTTCCTGAATATCAAGCAATCCATTTTAAAATTCACCTGTCAGAAATTAGCCACACTGTTCTGAAACTATGACGGATTTTCTCCAGATAGCCCCTTCAAAAACACCTTGAAAACGGGCCTAAAATCACGGCCAAATTCTCTGAACACAGAAATAAAAATAGATATAAAGCTATGATCTTTGTCGTTTGAATTAGTCCATCCAGAAACATCCTTATGGCTTAAATTTTGAAATGAGAGCAGCACTGGGGGACAGAAGGAAGAAAGGTTGGACCTGTCCGGGGTCGATCCATCTACTTGATGACTGGTATCAATTTCTTTGGATGAAACAATAGTTTCTCCACAATGCGATGTGACAACATATACCGTGAAAGCTCTATTAAGTCCCGGGGGGCTATTTAATTTCGGATCTCCAGAGGAGGGGCGTAAAAGAGAGGGGGGGGGGCTTATTAGAGAGGGGGCCTTATTCACAAAGTCAGATCACAAGGAACAATATGATAGCTTTTCAGTTCTTTTACTCAATATTTTGTGGATTCAACAGACAATTTTACCATTCAAATACATAAATTCAACACTGTGTTATCTCTTGGTGTTATCCCAAACCATATCACAATTAACATGCAACCTTATTTAGCTAAATAAATGGAAAATCTTTGATAACCTCTGGCATTTGATATAAGTGGGAGGGGGAGGGTTTAATAAAGCGGGGGTTTATCAAGATTTTTACTTCAGAGGGGGGGGGGGGCTTATTAGATAGGGGGCTTAAAAGAGAGGGGGGCTAAATAGAGCTTTTACGGTAAATCAAATAAAAGTTAATACATACCCTTTCTTCGAGATCTTTGACAACATAGCCTTGTACTCTAGCTTGCGATGCACCAGTTTCATCAAGAACATGCGAGTTGTTCAGGTGCCTAAAATAACAACAACAGCTTCAAATAAACACAATAGCAAAGCTTGAAACAATCATTATCTAAAAAGTGACAGAAAATTCTGACTCTGAGATTTGGTTGCACACAAGCGTACCAAAGATAAAATCTACGGGGGCTGCCCAACAAAAATCCCATTGTTTACAAAGTTTTTTGCCCGACTTTGGGAGGTTCTTCCGGAGAAAGGCTTATTTTTTATAAACTTCCAAGCGTTGGGGGGAGGCCGCCCTCCCAGCCCCCTGGCTAGTACGCTTATGCAGTACCTTTTCTCAAACTATGGTTGATTAGGGATAAAAGTCTTGGAATAATCGCACGGTTGCTGATGACTTGGCGATAAAGCTACTGATAAAGAGTTTGGGTTGAGTAATAAATACATTTATCCAAATTTGTTCAACGGACTCAATTGAGCGGTGTTAGAGCCTCTTTCAGCTTCTATCAGCTTCTACGGTAAATCCTCACATATAAGAACCTACTTTTTTGAGAGCCAGGCTGAAATAGGTTCTTATTTTAAAGGTGCTAAGACCAGTTTCAGCGTATAAAGGTTCTTATTCATGAGTGCCTTTGTGTAGGCATGTTATAAAAACCGCACCCTAAGACCCTAGGACCCCTAAGACCCCTAGGACCATTAAGTACTAAAGGTGAAAAGGACCCTTAAAAATACCTCAGATTTGCTCTCAAGCCTATTTCTAACCTGTGTTTGCTAAAAAAATTCAATTTGCCTTCAATTTTGCATGAACTCCTTTCAATCTAATATATTTTGGGATATCGATTGATATCTAATGCACTAAATAAGGATTTTTTCATTTACCTCAAACTATATTCTATGGAAGTCGTGTTGCGCACCAAAGAATTTTTTGGAAACAAAACGTAAAACAAAAGTGGTAAAATACAAACATTTCTAGTTTATTGGCTGGAAATTTCATCAGGTCTAGTTCACAAGGGTACAACAAAGACAGATTTTGTAAGACAACAGCATGAGTTGCTTTTGATTGACACCGCAATTTAAAGCGATTAGCGATCACAGACGAAGGAAATTCTCTCAACCAATAATTCAAAACAAACAAAGCCGCAGAAGTCTCTCTGAAACCCAAGTAGCTAGCGCGCTCGTTGTGCATTCCAGAAATTGTTTTCAAGAGCAAATACGAGGACATATCGAAAGAAGAAGGATATATCTACACATCTATCTCGGACATTTTATTTCTTTGGTTCAGAAGCTGAGCAGTAAGTGTTTTAATCACACCCAAAAAATCGCCTCTCAATCGGCTGTTGAACCAAATAAATTAAATGCCAGTGGCAAATGTGTAGATTTACCCTTTTTCTTTCATTATAAGCACGTAACGTCTCTTAAAAACCATCGTTCGCTTGCACAAGGTGAGGGTTTGCCCTACTAGTTTCAGAGAAAATTTTGCGGCTTTGTTTGTTTTGAATTACTGATTGAGAGAATTTCCTTTGTCTGTGATCGCTAATCCCTTTGAATTGCAGTGTCAATCAAAAGCAACTCATGCTATTGTCTTACAAAATCTGTCCTTGTTCAAGGGTACGCGTTCGTAGCGTTAAATTCCTCGTAACATCTTCGTGAAAGCAAAACACCTGAAGAGTTATCCGTTTGATTCAATTCATCGTTGTGATTCAAAGGAATTCAGGCCTAAGGATCTTTCCGTATGTCTCATCGTCATTTACAGGAACTCAGACTGAAACAAATCTTTCCCTGGGTGGGTGTCTGTCAATTAGAAATATAAAAATCGGCAACCACATTAAAAATTTAAACAAGAAAAGGAGATAAGAAATTAAAAATGTCAGGTTTGCAAAATTCCAGGAATATAAACTTACACAATAAACTCTCTTTTATCTTGAAATCTCTTTTCGCAGCTTGGCCATTGACATTTTCCATCTTTGTATAGTCTAATGATTACTATCGAGGGAATAGAAAATGTAATTTATAATCGCTGATTAAAAATGAAGATTTGTGTTGAGCACAGTGCATGAAGGCTTATGCAGTGGGATACAATGGAAGATTATGACTTTTAAAATTATATACCGGGTGAGCCAGAAAAAAGTTCCCACTTTCGACAGGCCAGGATAAATCACACACTAGGCCAATTTTAGTTGTTTTTGATTTAATTTTTGTAAATATCCTATATTATTCTGGGGTATTTTTTGTAGATTTATCGGACACCAATTTATCGATATATAAACGATTTCTTGAAATTTTTTGGCCTGCAGACTGCCCAAAAAGATAGAAAAACAGTGATCAAATTTTCTACAGGTTGAACTTGGCAGAACAAAGGGAGTGCTCTTCGAAATGACTAGGGACTTTGGAAATGGATTAGGTACAATCTGTCGCACGAGCGGTCGTTCAATGATTGCGCAAGTTGAATGTCATTTTTATTAATATAAAGACTCTCAGTTGTTTTATCATTTCTTTGAATTTCGACTTGCACAATCATTGAACAACCGCTCGTGCGACAGATTGTACCGAATCCATTTCGAAAGTCCCTAGTCATTTTGAAGAGCACTCCCTTTGTTCTGCCAAGTCCAATCTGTAGGAGATTTGATCACTGTTTTTCGATCTTTTTGGGCAGTCTGCAATCAAAAAATTTCAAGAAATCGTTAATATATCGATAAATTGGTGTCCGAAAAATCTACAAAAAATAACCCAGAATAATATAGGATATCTACAAAAATTAAATCAAAAACAACTAAAATTGGCCTAGTGTGTGATTTATCCTGGCCTGTCGAAAGTGGGAACTTTTTTCTGGCTCACCCGGTATTTCAACAACGAAAATAGAAATTGTACGGAATTTTGCTTAGTGGTTTATTTAACTTTACTCACATCCTTACTCATATCGGGTGAGCAACAACAAAAGGCAACGCAAAACAATTTGCAAAATTTACATCAATCACGATACTGGAGCTTCAACTCAATGTTCGAGATGTCCCTCATAATTTTAGGTGCATTACACGTTTTTCTTATACGAAACTGGTTTATAAGAAACTAGTTCTACGATGACCAAAAATTTAAGAAACTCTAGTACTACGTTCAAGAACAATTAAGAAACTCTAAAATTCTATTTTCTAGAATAAGAGTCGGCAGATTACGCTTCGCGCGGCATTGCGTTTGCAAATATCAACTTTTGACTGCAAAAAATTGTAACTTTTTGCCTTAATGTGCATGGCTCATTCGTGGTGACAATATCAATGCAAAATACAAGCCCTTTGTTCATAAGAAGACTCAACTTCGAACCATAAAGCAATTTTAGACCACAACAAATAAGGAACTAATTAAGAAACTTTCACTACTAAAACACCGAAATGTTCATGCGAAATTAAGAAATTTTTAGTACTGTGTGCTGATCCAAGTTTCTTATGAAAAAAAACGTGTAGTTCCTTCTGAAGTCAGAATCAACCAAGAGTCCTATTCTCAAATATACCCGAAAACAGCCAAACGCCTCGCATAGATGGTAGATCATGAAGCATCATTTAATTGCTAATGATTGAAATATTCAAAACAAAAAACAATCTAAATCCAACATTTATGAAAAACATTTTCACTGAAAGAAATATTCACTACAATTTGAGAAGTGAAAATCATTTGCAGTTGCCAAATATAAAAACAACAACATACGGAATGAAGAATATTCAGTACAGAGGTCACCTTTTGTGGTCCTCATTGCCGAAAGATATTAAAGATTCCAATACACTTTCTGAATTTAAGCAAAAAATAAAATTATGGAATGGAAATACTTGCATCTGCAGATTGTGCAAAGTATACATTAAAGATTTAGGGTTTTTGTAGGCTAGTAGCAAATTATATTTATAAACTAAGGTTTGACTTATTTGTTGGCATTAATTAGCTTAGTAGCTATACATACTTTTTACTTTTTCGCCAACGTAAAAGAAATTGTTAATAATAATAATAATAATGATAATAATAATAATAATAATAATAATAATCATTGACTATGATTACATGTTAATTGAGCCACTTATTCTTTTAGCCAAAGTCCATGAAAGCTAGTTTTCCGAAATTCTTTATTTGAGAATAAAGCCATATTCGAATTCAAATTATCATAAATTATCACAAATTATCATAAATTATCACAAATAATCATATGTTATCACAAATTATCATAAATTATCACAAATTATCATAAATTATCATAAATCATCATATGTTATCACAAATTATCATAAATTATCAGGTGATCAAAACTGGCTCTAGCTGAATAAAGAGGCGACTGAATTGTTGTCCTGTAGCACCAGGGTTTTGAAAAGTTCGATGGGCCTCTGGACAGGCAATTTGAGATAAGAAATATTGAGATGTTTTGGGGCACGAGCAAAGACAACAAATTTAGGGGACTAAAATAACATTAGATGGCCTAAATGGTGGTGGCTATCGGTGTCGAGTTACCGCAATAAAATTGCGTAAGCTCATCGGCGTACGTAGGGCCAAAATTACGAGGAAACTAAGTTGAAGTCAAATCCCTTTGTGAAAACTTCACTGAAACCCTGGACAGGCAATTTGGGATACAAAATATTGATATTTTGTGGTGAGGTACGATTAAACACAAACAATTAAGGAAGCAATGATAATATTAGATGGCCTAAATTCTAGTTGCTACCGCTACCGGGGTTGAGCGCCCGCAATAAAATTACGTTGGCCGATCTGCCGTATGCGTCCTGTCCGCCTTCCGGCCACGCGGTTAAAAACAAGATTTAGCGAAATCTAATACCAACATTGTACAAGGAAATCGTAAGATATCTCCTGGCGTGTTCAAAGGTTAACGAAAATAATAAGAAAATTATTTGTTACTTTGACAAAGAAGACAACAGTAGAGGATTAGCACATTGCGTAAGAGCACTGTATTTCAATAACAATCTGAGTTTCCCGCAAACAAACTATTTGTTATGTAGGAAGTTTTCTTTAATATTTCTGTTATTTTTCAGCCAACAGAAGGGAAAATTCATTAAAAATCGGGCTAATATTTGCCAAGGAATTTCAAACTGTTTCACAAAGGTTGATTATGTTATCAAATATTGCAAGTACACTGGAAAACAACTGTTAAAATAAGAACAGGCCGCAATGCAAGTGCTGACGGAATAGAGTTGAACAAATTGCTTATTATTTTTGGCTGGAACATTTGCCACGAGCAAACAAACACGCGCAAAAGTTATATCGGCTTCTTTCTTCGCAAATTTGAAAATACAGTAAGTACAAGTACAAGGTTAAAGGGTCTGTTTCATCCAGCATGCCTTGCACCAGCATGCCAGCATCCAGCATGGCCCATGAAAATGGTGGACAACAAAGGAACATCAACAGACGGCACGTGCAAGGAATGCTGGATGAAACAGACCCTTTAACAGTTGCTTCTGACAAGTGGTCAACCTTAAACATCACTCCCGGCGGATGCAATTGGGTTCCAAGGGCACTGACATGCTTTTCCGAAAATAAACAAATGAACCTTTTCTTAGACTTTTCAAAAACAAATAAAGCCCCCCTCCCCATCTTTGAGAATCGCTAGTGGTAACAAGGGCAGATTTTGTAATACAATAGCAACAGTTGCATTTGATGACAACTTAATTCAAAGCGATTAGCGACTGCAGACAAGGGAAATTCTCTTAACCATAAATCAAAACAAACTAGGCCGGAAGAGTTTCTCTGAACCCCAGGTAGCTAGCGCGCTCGTTGTGCATTCCAGAAATTGTTTTCAAGAACAAACACGAGCATATATCGAAAGAAGAAGGATACATCTACACGTCTACCTTGGGCATTTTATTTATTTTTGTGACTGCTGGTGCTACAAGAAAGGGCGTTGCCATGTCTTCTCCCTTAGGAGAGACCAACAGAAACTTTGGTATAGCTTTTAGTATCTGTATTGTCATTTAGGGTAGCTTTGCCTATAATGCTCCCAATGGTATCGTTTTTTGTAACTATGCCTTTGTTAAATTGTATCTTTTAAGATTGTGTACATAGAACTACATAGTCTAACCATGGGTATTGTGGACATGATTTGTGTCGATCATTTCCATAGTACCTGGCTTAAACGTTCCTGAACGAATTAATGTATTTCGCTACATTCCTTCTCTTCATTTCACTAGCATCTCTGATTTCTTGCCTTGGCAGTCTATCCTTGCTTGCTTTCGTTATTGCTATGGCCTAAGTTTAAAACTGTTATCGTGCTCTGAAAGTTATCATCTGAGACCATTTTGACACTTAGGCCATAACAAACCACCGAAAGCAAGCAAGGTTGGACTGCCAAAGCAAGAAAGTAGAGATGCTAGTGACACGAAGACAAGCAAGGTAACGAAATACATTTATTCATTTAGGGACAGTTAAGCCAGGTATAGTGGACACGATCGACACAAATCGTCTCGCAGGGCCTTAAACATGCACTTTTACTTCAATAACAGCTTATCAAATCGGGCAACCTTTTTGGGGCACCTTTGGTAAATACACATACATCATTTCTTGATAAATAATTCCTTTTCAGCAGGGCTGTTATGTGCTGAAGCTGTGCAAACAGCCGCTTTGACGAACAACAAAAATTACAGATTCGAACAAAAATTAAACATGAGTGCGTCATTTACGTAATACCCTTCATTGAAATGGAAGAAATCAAGTAATATATTTTGTATATTATAATAAAGAGAAGTTTTATTGGAGTCGAAACGAGCAATGTTATGAAATTCCGAATATTAACAACTGTTGACATGATCGTTAAGTTTTTACTGATTCGAAAACATATTAGAATAACCTTATAGCATCACAATAAACCCATCGATTTCTTAACGCTTCAGAAAATGCACTTCGAAAAAGGAATTCCTCAAGTTTATTGCATTGGAAAATGAGACTTAACAAAACAAATTATTATCAATTTCGTTTTCCAATAATCTTGCACACAAACAAATTATATTCACAGCTAAAGAAGTGTATTTTAGCTTTCGCCGACATTACAAACATAGGCCGAGGCGTCTGTAATCATAAGCAAACGTAAGCAAGAGGTCAGCTTCATAGAATCAACTAAATATTACAAATAAATGTTGCTCGCTGTTGAGGCTGAATGTTTAGTCTAAACTGCGCATTCATAACACCATTTTCGACTAGTTAACTGCAATGCTCGTCAGGTCAAGTTGTTTTCGGCTATCTTTAAAACACGACATATGGAATGATGGAATGGAATGATGGAATGGAATGATGGAATGGAATGATTTTGTCTCTAAAACGTCAATGGGATGTTAAAGGCAATGTAAGCACATAAAAGTGGCTCAAGCCACTTGCGGTCACAGCCTAGCCAATCACACATCAGTATTTCCTGTTGACTTCGATAAGTTACCCAAATATGGTGCAGCACGAGTCACGTTACGGTCTATTGTTTTGCACGGCTATTTTCATAAAGGCTTACATATGCTTTGATTCCCTTTAATTTTGCTTACCCGCACAGTGTTATTGAAAGCAAAGTCAACATCCCATTGACGTATAAGAGACAAATTCGAAATATTTAACAGGCATTCCATCATTCCATTCCATCATTCCATCGTTCCATATTCCGTGTATTAAAGATCCAGTTGTTTTCTGTCCTCTAAAAGCGCAGCAGATGAGTTTTAGAAGGAAAAAACGACCTAATAACATTGTCCTGAAACGGAGTTATCGTCGCATGTGTATACGTTGCGCAAAAAGTAAAACGGTCGACACATGACATCGAATTGTTTTCTGTCTTCGGCGCACCACAGGCCGCATGAAATTCTGAATTGAAAACAAAATTTTCATATGATACATCGAGTATTCTTATTTCATTATTTCCTTTCTGATATGTCGAGTGGCAATTTCATTCCCCACACGTGGCAGAATGACGTGACCTAGAGCCACTTTGCCAATCATTAAACGGTCAATCTGCCACAAGCGGTGATGAAAATTGCTACTCGATATATCAGAAAAGAAATAATGAACTACAAAGACTCGATGTACCATACGAAAATCTTCTTTGTTATTAGGAGTTCAGTCTCTGGAGCTAAGACTATATATCTTTCCTCGAAAACAAACATCGATTTAGTTTCACGATTTCAAATGATGTAGCTTTGATCAAATATATATCTAGCCAGCTTTAAAAATAGTAGTGATGATGATGATGTTGATGTTGATGATGATGATGATGATGATGACGATGATGGTAAAGAGGTGGTAGACAAGTGTTAAACAAGCAGGATATGCCGGGCCAAACTGATATTATTATTATGGTCGTGGGGTTGCCGGCTGGATCCCTTGGAGGTTTGGTCTGTGACTATTTTGATCCTCCAGGGTGAACATTTGCTAATGTGCCAACCATTTCATTTTCTTGTTTACGCTAAAAAACAGTTTGGAACAAAACGTGATTTTCATTCCCACTTGGTTTTAATTTCGGGGGTAGTCATGTTTCCTGGGAATAGGGTTCTTTCTGGTAAAATGTAATTTTAGTTTATCTTTAGTTTTACCTTGCCTTGTTTATCACGTAGTATAAATTCTCGGTTGTCCTTTAGAAAGTAGTGCTGACGAAGATTTTTAATCGAAACGTTCAAGATTTTAACAGTTGTGTTTTTAAATATGATCATTATCATTATCATTATTATTATCATAATCATTATTAAATATGATCATTATCATTATTATTATTATCATCATTATTATTATTATCAATTTATTTAACGTTGGCAACTTATATAACTACAAAAAGCTAATTCAAGCCAACAAATATAGAATTTTCGATAGAATTTTCGTGGGCCTGACCTAGACTGATTATATGTTCGTTCGTAGGTTATCGCTATTGATAGGCTGATGGACGCTATAACTACTGGAGCTGGAGCGACAACAACAACAGCAATTCACTTCAATTAGATGAGCGAAAGTTGAGGGTCCTTGTGTAGTGAGGCTAGGCCTGACCTCTGATCCTGGGACGTGATAAGCGAGCATTCTGCAAACATACAAAACAATCGACACAGCACATCAAGTTGTTTTCTGTCTCCAACACGCGCAGCAAATGATCTTCGCAAAAGAGACGCGAGATTCGAACTCATAGCACGGTCGCAGAACTGAGCTTCGATCCTGGGTAGTGATAAGAAAACATTCTGCAAATACGCAAAACAATAAACACAGCAAGTCAAGTTGCTTTCTGTCTCCAATACGCACGGCAAATGAGTTTCAGACGCAAGAATCGAGGTGATAGCACTGTTGTGGAACTGAGTTCAGATCCTGAGACGTGATAAGTGAATGTTGCGCAAACAGCCAGATCCATAAACATATTACATCAAGTTGTTTTCTGTCTCCCATGCGCGCGGAAAATGAGTTTCAGATACAAGGGTCAAAGCACTTTATCTCCCTGGGTCAAAGTGATAACAATGTTGCAGAATTAAGTTGTGATCCTGGGATGCGATGGGTGAACGTTGCACAAACAGAGCATAGGTTCCAAATCTTTTAAAAGGCTGGTGTAAAATTCAATGACCTATTTCTTTGAACTGAATGACTTCAAAGAAACTTTGGCTCCCTTAATCACAATTCTACCGTTGGAATTTTCTAAAATCTTCAATATTTTCCGAATTAGAGTGTTTTTCTCCTTTTTGAAGAATTCAGGAAAAATTTCCAAAAAAGCTTAAAATCATCGTAATTCCTGAAGTGTTAGACACAACATGAAATAATCTCCAAGAAAACCATAGTTTATGGATCTCTACAATATGGTATCAAGCAAAAGTCTGTCACTCTTCTGGTTTATGATTTAGAAATTTGATGACGTCTCATCCTCAAATGAGCTGAAATGTAACATATGCTGTAAATTTCAAAGAATATTCAAGATTTCTGAAAAGTCCAACGGTAGAATTATAGATATGTAGCTAAAGTTTCTTTTAAGCCATTCAGTTAGAAGAAATAGGTCATAGAATTTTACACCCACCTTTTTATGCCGATTTCAAGATTTGGAAGCTATGCTCACAAACAGCCAGAACTATCAATGCGGTGCATCGGTTGTTTTGTTTTCTGTCTCCTACTGGGTGAGTAAGACAGTTAACATTTCATTTCATTTCATTTCATTTTCATTCATTTTATCTTTTTTACCCATGGTAGCCCCTCAATAATGATAATTGATTTACAGGGGGCCATGCTAAAAACTTACAAATAACTACTAATTTACAATAAAAACGACATTTGCTATAAAACCTAATCCTAAACCTAAACCTAAACTAATTACAAATTGTCATAAATAAATAAAAGAAAACAGAATAGAATTGGTGAGAAATTCATGGCTGCACCGTCCTTTTAAACGCTCTCAGGGTTGAAGTATTTCGGATCTCAGGGCCAAGACTGTTTCAAAGCTTGGCGCCTCGGTACGCGAAACATTTCTGCCCCCCTGCCGATTTTAATAATGGCAACCTGAAATTGACTTCGGCGTTTCTAAGAGAACGACTTTGGCGGGCTGTGGAATAAAAAGTATGCAGCCCTTTACGAGCAGTTTCCTAAGTTCTGGATCTAAAAGATGAGTTACCAAACAAAACTTTCACATCTAAGTTATCCATGGAATGATAGATTAACATTTCAAATATGAATATCGGCCAAGTACTTTTTATTTCACAACACGGCAAACGCGTTAACATTTTTCAATCACCCGGAATACTCTCGTCAAACGAGTTTCCGACGTAAGAATCGAACTGACAACACTGTAGTGGAAAGGGGAACTGAGTTCTGGTCCCATGACGTGACAAGGGAGCGTTGCGCAAACAGCCAGAGAAATCGACACGGCAGCTTGATTTGCTTTTCGCCTTCTATGCTTGCAGCAAATGAGTTGTAACAGCGCGACATTGAATTCGTAATGGATTTAACTTCTATTCTTGTAAATATTAACTTTTATTTTGTAACATACAGGTCTTTGATTAATAACAATAATCTTATTTACTGAACAAATTAACCTGTATAAATATGAAAGATTATTATCATCATTATTATCATCCATTTGTCGCACATTTTTGAAATGGTTCATTATTTGTCCTTGAGGCTTGGTGACAGCAAGTCTCCTCAAAACTTGAGGACTTTCCCGAGGATTCTGGCAGAATTAAGGATAACTGTTTTCTGCAGTTCAACAATCTTGGTCTCAATTCCGATTTCTTTCAGTCTTTTATGGAGATCTTTACGAGTTGTTGCAAGGGCACGAATAGCTATATTTTTTATTAAGAATTAAGAATTATGAATTATGAAAAAGAACTATACCTTGAGATTCTTCTGCACCGTTCTTCATTTCAATCCTGCAAAATTAAGAGAACGTTCATTAAAAGGAAGCCCAAAACGCATCTTGGGACGATAGTAACTTCAATGCAACACATTGCAGAGAAAGTTTATTATGTACTATCGCTGTTCAGCATAGGTTCCAAATCTTTAAAAAAGGCTGGTGTAAAATTGAGTGACTTAGTTCCTTGTACTGAATGACCTTAAAGAAACTTTTGCTATTTCTCTATAATTCTACCGTTGGACTTTTCTGAAATCTTTAATATTCTCCGAGTTGGAGTGTTTTTCTTCTGTTTCAGGAATTCAAGAAAATTTTTCAAAAAAACTTAAAACCATCGCAATTTCTAAACCGTTTGACGCAACATGAAAAAATTTCGAAGAAAACCATAGCTTATGAATGCCTACAATATGGTATCAAGCAAAAGTCTGTCAATCATCTAGTTTATGATTTAGAAATTTGATGACGTCACACCCTCAAATGAGCTGAAATTTAGAATACGCTGTAATTTTGAAAAATATTCAAAATTTCTGGAAAGTCCAACGGTGGAATTATAGATAAGTATCTAAAGTTTCTTTCAAGTCATTCAATCAGAAGATATGGGTCATTGAATTTTACACCCACCTTTTTACGCTGAGTTAAAGATTTGGAACCCATGCTTCGCTGTTCAGCCAATGAATAACGCAGAAAGTGTGTTACTATGCGCATACTAACCGATTTTGTGTTGTACAGGAAAATATAAAGCCCGAGGTCTTTAAAGTACAGACCGAGCTTGCGAGGTCTGTGCAAAAAGACCGAGGGCTTTATATTTTCCTGTACAACTACAAAACCGGTTAGTATGAGTTTTATTACCTGATAGCTTCTAATTTTGACTTATACCATTTAGTCAAACTCATTTTGTTACTGTTATGTCGTTTGAGTTCATTGTAAATCTCACAGGCCTAAATTAGTTGCTGTGGTGACAAAAACGCGTCCTTGTATCGTATTATACAAGGCTACGGGAAAACCGCGGGAAATGTGCGATTAGCCAATGGGATTGGCGGGATTCTTGTATTGCCTCGTTTTTGAAACGTCAGTCAGGTAATAAAAGGTGTTAAAAAACGCAGCCCAACTCTAATTCAAAATTTTGAAAAAATGATAAGATTTTAGTAGATGTAATACAAACTGTAAATAATTTGATAATAATAATAGTAATAATGATAATAATAACTTGATTAAATCGCATCTCATGAGGACAAATTTCGATTTTTTTTCCTCAATCTGCTTTTAAAATAAAGGAAGAAAACCTTTAAGGCACAAGTTAGCAGGTTCGGGGCTAAAATTAAGCTAAATTGATGGACTATGGTCGAATTAAAACAAATGCTTGCCTGGTAAGGAAGAACAGAATTTTATTAAAATGAATCTCCTATGGAAAAGATACACGTTTTTTTATAAGAAACTGGTTTATAAGAAACTAGTACTACGATGACCAAAAATTTAAGAAACTCTAGTACTACGCTCAAGAACAGTTAAGAAACTCGAAAACTTTATTTCTGTATGTCTCTCTTATTCTATGTCTTTCTAACAAAGGTACATTCGTGTTTTCTTGACTTTTAACTGGAAAATTGGTAAATTTTTGCTTTGATGTGCATGGCTTCTTCTTGATACAATGTCAATGCAAAATGGAAGCCCTTTCTCGAGAAGAAGGCTCAACTTCGAACAATACCGCAATTTTAGGCGCAAAAAAATAAGAAACTAATTAAGAAACTTTTACTACTAAAACACCAAAATTTTCATGCAAAATTAAGAAACTTTTAGTACTAAGTGCTGATCCAAGTTTCTTATAAAAAAAACGTGTATGACTTTGCTTTCAAAAGCAAAAATAAACTGTTTCTTTGAAAGACGCGTCCTAAAATCAACAAGGTAGGGCTTAGAAAGGAGAATACAACAAAAACGAAAGGTTGCTTGATAAGGAAAGAACAGAATTTAATTACAAGGCATCTCCTGTGGACAAATCATTATTTTGTTCTAAGTCTGCTTTCAGAAGCAAAAATAAACAGTTTTGTTCCATTTTGTGTTGGCAGTGATTATAATCAAAGGGGCACCTGGCCAAAAGAAAGCGTTCTTGATTACGACAACGTTTTCCAAACAAAACATATTTATATTTCAACACAAAAATACTGTTTTCTTTATCTTTGAAAAACTGCAATAGAAGTTAGATCATTCGTATTGTTGAAAAATCCTCTCACATCTTTAGGACCTTTGTTTTCATTACAATACGATTTATGCGCATTTATTGACAAAACCAAATGTTTTGTGCAATCTGTTAAAAAATGGTTAAAATTATAATCAAAATGTAAATATAATGAAATTTAATAAAATCCCGGTTTCTTAAAAATTGTTTTCGTCATTAACCTGATTTTTTAACGACCCAATAAAGGCTATGGAAATCAGAAAATAACACAGTTCCATCAATCTAAATATTTTTAAGTAATTGTTTAAATTTCAAAATTATAGCCGACATAAATTTTAATTTGGAGAATATTTTCGAAAACAGTTTATATATTTTAAAAAGCATTGCCAAAAGAATGCGTTGCGACCAAAGTAAACTGACTTATAGTCGCAACAGCCTTAGACCCCGTTTACACGGTAGCGGATCAAAAGTGTTGCGGATCAAAGTGTTACGGATCACCCTCCCGTCTACACGGTAGCGGATCAAAATTGTTTCGGATCAGGGTCTCGTTTACACGGTAGCGGATCAGCGGTAACCATAGAAATAGGACGAGGTCACATTTAAGATTTTCTCGGATTTTCAGTGATCTCCTTTCAACTTCAAAATTTCAAAACAAACTGCAATTATGATTAAACCTCGTTTGTATGGAAAATACCCTGGTAATGAATCCGAATCAAAATTTGATCCGACACAAAATGAGTTCGCTTTCGTAACAGAATCAAAATTAATGCGGATAGCGGAGCAGAAGTATATCGGATCACTTCGAGCTCGTGTAAACGGGAGGCTGATCCGCAACACTTTTTGTATCGGATCAAAAGGATACATTTACATATCTCCCTCAGGCATTTTATTTTTTTGGTTCAGAAGCCAATTGGGAGGCGATTCAATTCCAATATCTTGTTGGGTGTGATTGAAACACTTACTGCTGAGCTTCTGAGCAAAAGAAATCAAATTCCCGACGTAGATGCGTAGATATATCCTTCTTCTTTCGATATATGCTCATGTTTGCTCTTGAAAATAATTTCTGAAATGCACAACGAGCGCGCTAGCTACCTGGGTTTCAGAGGAACTTTGTGGTTGAGGGACTTTCCTTTGCAGGCAATCGCAAATCGCTTTGAATTCAGGTGTCAACAAAAGCAACTCCTGCTATTGTGTTACAAAATCTGTCCTTGTTGTTCAAGAGCTTTTACACTGCTACAGAACAAGACTTTTCTTTGACAGAAGGTGTAGAATTGCTACGGATTAGCAATTAGAGCATAGGTTCCAAATCTTTAAAAATGCTGGTGTAAAATTCAGTTACTTATTTCTTTGAACTGAATGACTTCAAAGAAACTTCAGCTATTTCTCAATAATTCTGCCGTTGGACTTTTCTGAAATCTTCAATATTTTCAAAATTAGAGTGTTTTTCTACATTTTCAAGAATTCAAGAAAAAATTTCAAAAAAACTTAAAACCATCGTAATTTCTAAACTGTTTGAAACAACATGAAGTAATTTCGAAGAAGACCATAGTTTATGAGTGCCTACAATATGGTATCAAGCAGAAGTCTGTCACTCGTCTGGTTTATGATTTAGAAATTTGATGACGTCACATCCTCAAATGAGTTGAAATGTAAGATACGCTGTAATTTCTAAAAATATTCAAAATTTCTGAAAAGTCCAACGGTAGAATTATAGATAATTTTCTAAAGTTTCTTTCAAGCCATTCAATCAGAAGAGATATGTCATAGAATTTTACACCCACCTTTTTACGCCGAGATAAAGATTTGGAACCTATGCTAGCAATTAGCAGGAACATTAAAATTTGGTTGCAGATCAAAAGTTTTACCGGTACTACCGGGTGTCCCAAAAAAAGGTAACAGATTTGGTCGGGGCTATGGATAAGAATTTAAGTTGAATCGATGCCTAATAAATCTTGAAGTACTCTTCTATTGTTAACTTGAAGATTGATACCTCGTTTGTCCATATTGGTGCATCGAGAGTTGGAATATTAATCTTGAAAGTCCAAATTTGCGTTCACCTCCAAACCAGAGCTTTTGGGTTTTGGCCTAAACTGCAAACGCGTTGGTCAGGGGAATCTACTCAGTCATAGACTTTTTTGAACAAGGATCCACCCTGTTTCAGATTTCTATTAAGAAATGTTCTTGAGCATGAGGTTTGTTGCTTATACTCCCCTATGATTTAGGAGATTCTACAACAAAGCGCGTTGACAGCTTAGACCACCCAAAAACCCAAAAGCGCTGGTTTGGAGCTGGAGGCAAATTTGGACTTCCAAGATTAATACTTCAACTCCCAGTGTACTAATATCAACGAATGAGGTATCTATGTTCAAGTTGACTATCGGAGATTATATTTAAAATTATTGCAGATTGCTTGGAACTAAATTCTTATTGCTACGCCGCATCAAATCCGTTACCTTTTCTTGGGACACCCGGTTTATAAACAGGATTTTAAAGTTGATATCTTCTCTGCAACTACAGGAAGAAGATATCAGATAAAATATAATTCTTAGTATTCTGCCTACTTAGAAAGCCAGGAAAGTTCTCTAAGGTTTATTAGAAGCCAATTTCTCTAAGGTTTATTAGTTTATAAGAATCTATTCATTACTCAACTACTCAAAATATTGCTCTATCGAAAACGGAGCTAGAAAGATTTCTTGTTAATGCCATAAAAAAGTTCGAATTCATTTGTAGGTTTCATTGACGTAAAAAAGACTGCTTGCTTAAATATTTGTATAGCTATCTATTGAAACTTTCGTGGAAATACATATATCTTTAACTATAAGCTTCCTATATTTAGCATACTCTTGTATCTTAATTTTTCAAAACTTATATAACAAAATTAGTATTACAATATTACCATGGGATTGTTATTTCTATAATAAATTTCCCAAAGGATTATTAACTATATTTTAGTGTCTGTTTATATGAGGAAAAACACCCCACCTGCTAGACACGGAGCTAATTTTCTAAATAATTTGCCTTGAAGCACAAAATTTTAATTTGACTGAGAAACAGAAGTCGACCATTTTGCAAACAACAAATTTCCTCAGACGATTTAAAATCCATCGCTACATTGAGTTTACATAAAACGTTGACCGGAAATGGATGGCGAATACTTCACTCTAAATGGGAAAAGTAGGATTGAAAATTTTCTTGAAATCTGGTTTTTTGGATGGCCTAAAGTGACCATGGAGCATCTCAAATGAAAGCTAAGCCTTTCAATTAAACGTTGATACAAGCCATTTGTCAGAAAATGTTGATTTTAGACCCCGTTTATACTATGCCGGTACGAAATGAATACGGCATGAAACTGTGCCGTGTTGGTTTTTCTGTCAAAACGGAATCGCCGTTTACACTATACCGGCACGAAATGAATACGATAGGTTTTTGACCATGCACAGAGCAAGATGAAATGATGCCGTATTCGCCGTTTACACTATGCCGGTAGAGCGACGAAGCCAGTTAGCATGCCGTATTCATTTCGTGCCGCATTCAAGTGAAATATATGTCAGCGTAGTGTAAACGGGAGGCCAATACGGCACAGTTTCATGCCGTATTCACTTCGTACCGGTATAGTGTAAACGGGATCTTAGAGTGCTACCAGGTAAGTAAAACAAGGCCCAGCATTTGAAAGGCTACTTCTCCTTGAATATATACGCAATGACATTTTGCAATATCTAGTTGAATATACTCATTTTTTTATATAAGAAACTAAGGTCCGGGGCTGGTAGGCAGTTTCTTAAATTTTTCGGACCATTTTGCTACCAAAAGTTTCTTATGTGCTTCTTATATTTTTATTGCCTAAAGTGTAGAGTTAATTTTGTTTTGTCTAAAGGGCTCCCAAATTACTTAGTAAGATCCCACAACAAGTAAATAACATAATTCACACTCAAAATAATGTCCAAACAGTTGCTATAACTGTACAATGTCAAAGCGTGTTTGTGTGCGATAGGAAAATTAAAACTGTAAATTACAGAAGTTTCTTAGCTTTTTCAATTCAGGTAGGGTTGTTTCTTAGCTTTCGAAAAATTGAGCCTACCGTTTCTTATAAGCGGTTCCTAGCTAACATGTTCAATAACTTTAGAATTTATCCTGGCTGAAATCAATCATTCCGTTGGATCTTGTTAAGCATTTTCCATGGTAAAAAATCAACTGTACATAGTCTTTGTGCATTCCTCCAACTCAGTTTTACTTTACGTGCCAACTAGTTTTTATAGTCACAATTTAAATCTCCAATGTGTCTTAGTAAAGACCTCTTCATAATGTCTTTTCCCTCAAAAATAGCAGCATGATATACGTAGCTTGTGAGAATTAGCATTGCCAAAACTTTCATCAAAATCAAACTGAAATAAAGGCTTCATAGGATGGTCTCTGACTCAATCTCTTTCTAAATTAGATTTCAGATTAATTACATTACTTAAAGGCATTGAGTCCATGAAAAATAAATAGCTATTTGAGCGTTAACGAAACTATCCTGAATTTTGCTGACAATCTGCTGACGGCCCTTTGTTATCGCATAATAGGGCCTAAAGTCATTAGCAGAGGTAATAACTCTTTTTCGACCAAAGGCTTCTTAAATCCTTGTATTATCCTCGGGAATTTCTTTGGTTTAATTTCAATAGCGATTAAATCATTAACTTTTTGTTTGATGATTGAAAAGAATTTGATATTGGTCATCAGCTCCTCCAGAAACTTTACCCTTCACAGTTTTGTATTGCTCTTCCCACTTTAGGTTCTCGTCGACAGTTACACCTAGCGATTTCGTCTTCGTAACACGCTTAATATCTGAGCCATTTAACGTGAGTGCATTCGAGATATTCAGCGCATTTACTTTACGAGAATGGCCTATTATCATATATTCTGTCTTTGCGGGGTTAGGACTTAACTTATTTATTCTCATCCACTCCGAGAGGTTGAGCAATTCCTGTTGCGCCTCTAAGACCAGTTTCTCAACATCATCCGATGCGATTGTTACATTTGTATCATCGGCATAGATACTTGCTTGGGAAAATTTCAAACACTTCTCGAAGTCGTTTAGATATATGATAAAAAGGAGAGGACCTAGGCAGGAACCTTGAGGTCAAAGATAATTTTAATTCGTCTCGTAGACGTCATAC